>OY992504.1:30666106-30695669 GCA_963921215.1 Scoparia ambigualis
ATATTAATCTTGCCGATTAGTATTACCGCTATGTCGTTCCTGTCTAATGTTTTAGTTTTTTCTTCAAAATTTTCTAAGATTGCAGTATAGTGTGCTCCTGGTCTGCAATAGTTTATTAATTTGGAGTTTTCGGTTCTATTTATTATTGCTGTGGCTAGTCCTCTTCCGATTTCGTCAGAAAATATTACAGTATGTTTATAATTTATTTTTGTAGTATTTATATCAGTCTTATGAATAACTCCGTTTATTAATGTTTTGTCTCCCAATTGCAGGGTATTCCTATTTTCCAATTCAAGAATTTTAAGTTTAAGCTTTTTCTCTTCGCTTAGCAGTTTATTTATTTTATTTTGCAACACTTTTACTCTTTTTAAAAGTTTTTTTATTTCTGGTTTGCCACGCTTGTTCTTATTGGTGTGGTGTCATTGTTCTTGGTATTTTTCTTTTTCTATTTGAAGCAGGACTGGCATACTCAATTTTTTTATAAAGTTCGATCAGTTTGTATGACTTTTCCAAGTCTTTTTAAGAATCTCGTTTTCGGTTAGCAAATTATCTACCTCGTTATTTGCTGAAAGCAATTCGTTTTCTAAGGTTGCAACTTTTTGCTGTAGTTCTATGTATGACCCGCTATGATCAAGGGATATTTGAGAATGACATACTCTTGTTGATTCAAATACAGATGAATCTGTTAGATTTCCCAATGAGCTAGCTAGTTGACGTTGGTGAAAGCGGAAAGTGACATTGTCCACTTCCATATTTTCCATTTCGAACTTGTTTGCCATTTTAACATAATATGAATATAAAAAATAAAAAAGTAAGTATTAAGTAAGCAAAAGTTTCAAGCAATTTTACCATAATCGGATCAAAAGCAAAATATTGCAAGGCACAACAAAATACAAGAAAAGCAAAATTTATCACAAAATAACATGTCACAAAATAAATCATAGGCAAAAAAATAATAATTAAGATGTCGCAAAATATGAGATTTGAAAACGAAAAAAATAAAAAAATGCAATTTTTCTCACTAAATCAATACATAATAACACAATTTATCTAAGCACAAGTTACAGTCACAGTAGGTTAATAAAAAAGAACACCAATCCAAATATTAAAAGCTTTTTAAGAACACAAAAAAAGTAATAATTAATCAAATTGTCAAAATCATATTAATACATCAAAAACATGCTAAACAAACACTAGTGTGGTAAAATATGCAGTTAAGTTAAAATTAAATAAAGC
The DNA here is from genome assembly GCA_963921215.1 of Scoparia ambigualis. NCBI lineage: Eukaryota > Metazoa > Arthropoda > Insecta > Lepidoptera > Crambidae > Scoparia > Scoparia ambigualis. The sequence goes on from OY992504.1 coordinate 30,667,343, forward strand.
CACTAATTAATACAAAATAATAAAAAAAAACGGCCAATTAAAATTTAGGCATTAAAGCAATGTTATAATGAAAAGTCATAAAAGCATTAGTCAGTATTCATAAAAAAAATACAATAAATAATAAATAATCAAATTGTCAAAATCATATCAATACATCAAAAAAGCATGCTAAACAAATAATAGTAAGGTAAAATAATCAGTTTAGTTAAAAATATATAAAGCCAGTAAATACAAAAAAAAAATAAAAAATATGTCAGTCATAGGCGTTAAAGCAAGGATAAAATGAATAGGTAGCCATAAAAGCATTAGTCAGTGAGTACATAAAAACACATACATTTTTACAACACAGACTAAAGATAGGATAAATCTATTGGAAATATATTTGAAATGAAAAAATAAAAATCTAAAAAAAAAATGCAAAAAAGTGCAAATCATTCAAAGCAATTCAATCAAATTTTATTAAAACAAAAACTATTAAAAAAAATACACAAAAAGATATTTACAGTGTCAATACAAATTGGAAAATGATATCCCTATCATAGAAGGACAATTTCCATTACAAAATAAAAAAAACATTTAGTGCGATTACAAGACAACACAACAACATACAAAAGAATATCTAATTAAAAAAAAGGTATTCCTCAATTTAAAATAAACTAAACAACGTCTTACAGTATCTTTGAAAAAAAGAGAAAGAAAGACTATATTAAATACTACCAAAAAAGCAAGAGCAGACCAGCCTCCACAGGCGGCACCCGTTCACAACGTTACATGCAACATAGATGAGTAGGTACCTATTGTCTGTAAGACACTGCTGCTAAAGGCTTATTATACCAGCGTAAAATTATTTAGATATAAAGAAAATGGACTAAAAAAATATAATGTGAATGAATATTTTATTACAGCCAGGCTGTTTTGTCTTCTAAATATTCCTTTACTGTATAATATCCTTTCTTAAGAAAACAAGATTTTACGTGATTTTTAAACTTATCTAAAGGTAAATGTAGTACAGTACTGGTATTTTATTATGATAGTGTATACCTTATGTTTCAAGAAAGAGCCGAGATAAACTTGTGTAACCTAAACAGTGGCATAACTAGTTTTGACTTACTTCTAGTATTGAAATTGTGTACATCACCGTGTTTAGAAAATGAGTTTATATGGCAACGCACAAAAACTATACAATATTAAATATATTGAGATGCAAACAGTAAGAACACCAACTTCCTTAAAAATATTTCTCAAAGAAGTTCGTGATCCCAATCTATAAATGGTTCTTATTGCTCGTTTCTGTAAAATAAATACAAATTTTTAAGTTTTAACATCAGCAGAGCTGTTTCCCACAAAAGGACGCCATATGACAATGACACTGTGAAAATAACTAAAGTAAACAGTCCTAGCAGTTTCAACATCTGTTAATTGTCTAATTTTTTTAATCGCGTAAGCTGCAGAACTAAGTTTGCCGGCCAATTTCGATATATGTGGGTTCCATTGTAATTTTGAGTTACGGAAAACCATCTACGAAAGAAGTGTTTTCTCAAAACGATTCATAAATGGCTTAAAACTGTTTTTGTTGTTTTCTAGCTATATTGTGCATTGGTTTATTTATTTAAACATTAGTGTCATTGATTACGTAACGAAGAAAGCACGCATTTTTTATAAAAACATGGGTGATGGGGAATATAACTCTTCAGTTGCACAAGTTGACCGCGGTACAAAACCTAGGCTAACCTAAGTGGAAGAGTCTCTAACTGCCGTACTCATAGACGTCAATTAAGTTTTAATGACAATTAAGTCTCTTGCTGTCACTTTCTTATGAATAATGCTAAATAAAGAAGGAAACACATTTAATTGTCATTAAAACTTAATTTACGTCTCTGAGTACGGCAGTTAATATTTAGTGGAAGGGAAAGATGATCCCGATTTAGACTGTAATCACCATGAAACGATTGCAGGTGTGGTGCTAAGAATAAAGGTAAGTATAGGTTAGTGTACAAGATGTGTATTCTAGTGCGCCGGTGACTGTTGAAATAAAAAGAAAGGAGTCAAGTCGTTATAAGGGTTTGAATGTGTCGGCACTCGGCAGTTGCCTAAAACAAACATGATTTCTTCGAAAAAAAAGCTGACGTCGAAAGTTACTCAAGTTTTGCGACATTTCTGATGGTCCCGATGCTCAATGTTTTATGAGTTTTATGATGATGTGCTCCAGGGTTCTGGTGCTGAAGATGATAATATTCGACGTATCTATGATGACGAAGAACCTGTGATATAATGAGCCTTATGTAAATTAGGTAAATGTATGGGCTTTTCTTCAAAACGAGACATTGTCGGTAGATGTATCAAAATTTAAAAAACTTGACATTTTGTGTTTTCATTTTTTGATATAACTTTATTTGATTATATTTTTATTTTAAATCATTAGCGGTGGGAGAGTCAAATTACTGTCACATTTATCAAAAATTTCCTTAAAATGTCTTTAAAGTTGCCAAATAAATAATTAAAACCGTTTCCGGAAAAAAAAATGTATTATTATGTATCGCTTTGTGAAAACGGTCCTTTATGCAGAATTCCAAACTGTCCTAATTCGTCGTGTGTGTTCGTTCATATTACGACCAGTTGCCAAAAAAACAATTTTCAATATTTACTACATAATGAACGAGCAAATGCTTTTTCTTCATCTCATCTTATGGTAATAGTGACGTTAAAGCCAAAAATTTAAGTGTACTTCACTGTAAGCCACTGAGAAACAGCCTATCATATCTGAGGACGTACGAAACACTACAATGCCGTTACCTAATGGTGTTAATTTTTCTTAAGATAGGGAAGTAATCTGTTTTAAAAATAATTGCAACTAAAGTGGCATATACGTAGACAGACTCCGTTTCCTAAAGTTTCCGAAAGTTCGTTTTTTAAGGTTTTAAAGGTGGTACTTTATTGAAACTTCACGAGGACTTCTTAAGAAATAAAAAAAAAATATTCACGTCTAAGAACACTTAACGGATAGCAAATAGTTCACATTAACATTAATTGTTTCGTGTTAAACAAACTAGTTTCATTTCATTTCATTCGGCAAAACCCTAATTATAGACAATTAATAAAAAAGCAAACATGACTTTTCACTTTCCTGAAAAGAAATTAAGTTTTTAAGTTTTATTAGCCAAAATGGTAAACCTACTTTTATTAGAGACACAGTAAGTTTGTGTATGCTAGAGATAGCAAACTCTCCTTTTATATTTAAGTAGCGGCCCGCCCGCAACTTCGACCACGTGAACATTCTGTATCACGTAACAAATTTTCATAAAAAATCCGTCACACAAACCTTGTCCTGACAATTACGAACACAACAAAAAAAGAATCAGCCATATCGGTCGAGCCCTTCTGAAGTTATGGGCGTACAAACATTTCGGCAATTAATTTTTATTAATTAAGATTAACAGATGAATATCTTAACTATTGAAATTTTGCATTCACAATGCTCTATAGATATAGGATAAAATGTTTACTAGAAGAAAACAATCAGTCAATCAGGAAAGTTCGAACGGGATCCGAACCTGTGACCTTTGGATTGCCGGTCCACTGCTCTAACCGCTAAAACCCCAGAAGACTCGTTGAATTTTTTCTAGTAGTTGATTTACGCTGCAAGCCAGCGGTATTACGTCACTGTGAAGTCTACCCTCACATTCGAAAGAAATACTATTGCAAGTATTTAACAATCGATAAAGTCGTAATTGCTTATAAATGTCCTAATTATTGAAATTTTGCATTCACAATGCTATATACTCGTAGATATAGGATAAAATGTTTACTAGAAAAAAACAACCGTTGGAGCTTACCTGAGACTGGTTGTTTTTTTCTAGTAAACAAAACATTTTATCCTTAACAGATGAATACAAACTAAATCGTAACTTTTTACCTACTATCGTGATAATAGTTTTTAGTTAATATCAACACGTTAAGTTTAACGATTAAAAGTTTTAACCGCCTCCGTGGTCTAGTGGCTAAGCCACCGGTTTCAGACCCAGAGGTCCCGGGTTCGATTCCCAGCGGGGGGTACATCTTTGTGTGCTCGGTTTGGTTGGTGGTAGGGCTGTTAAGCCCGCCTGGCTAGCTACCACCATCTTATCCAAGTCTGTCGCCATAACAACGATGTTTATAGCATAGTTGTGTTCCGACAGTTAAGAGTTAAGATAGCCAGTTCCTCAGTGGTTGAGGATTCCGGGTGAAGCGCGCTTCCACCTTCGGCCTTATCGTCACTTACCATCAGGTGAGATGAAGGCCAAGCGCTTACCCGTTACACGTAAAAAAAAAAAAAAAAAGTGCTAACATTGAGTGTTAATAACACTATTATTGAACACCGTCAAACGTGAATTGAAATATTCATAATGATGATGACAACTACTGACACTCGTACACTCCGTTCAACCAACACATCAGCCGAAGTAATACCAGTGTCTAATTCGTGTAGAACATTACAAGCATATAAGCAGATGTAATTTGTCGGCTAAGACCAAATAATAATTTTAACGGGCCAATGAGAAACCCATCAGTCAAGTTAACTCAGCCGCGCTGTCAGTCGCTGAAGCACAGCTGAGACGAGTGACAGCTCAAATGATTTGGTAGATGAACAAGACCACACCGGCGATACTCCCCGCTTTAATAGAGCCGCGTTGCGTTAAAAAGATGAAGACATTGATGAGACGATTAAAATTACGTTATGAAACTTTGTAAGGAGTTTGCAATGTTACCAAAGAGTTTAGAGACCTTTTTTATATTAGTAGTTGAAATTAAAATGCTGTCTAGGCTGAATCCTGAGTGACGGCGCATGGCGCAGGCGGAATCCGCGGCGCACGAAACAAATACTCGACAAGTAAGAACCTGTCCGAACTGCGAGCGGGCGCGCTTACATAGGTACTTTATTTCTACGCTCCGCAATCCGCTTCCGCGATGCGCGCCGTGACTCAGGACTCGGGCTACACCGGGCTAGGGGGACCCCAGGTTATGTGGGCGCAAAGACATTAAACTATAAATCTCTTTGTGTGGGCGCTTTCTGCCCCTCGTTTGCTTAAGTACGAAGAGCTCGAGAGCAATTAAACAGGGCCATGGACGGCAAGCACCGAGTAGATACAAAGCTTTAGTCACCTAAAATCAGACATAATTCCATCAGGGTTAACGATAGCTCGATATTTTTCCGTATTAATCAAGACTGAACTAGACACTGAAAAACAGTCAGCGAGAAACCGCAAACTTGATGTAAAATAAGTTTCAATGTCTACTTATAGGTTAAATGTGATTTGTCCGAAGTCGGTACGCTTTATTGAAAGACCAGACTGCGCCTTCCGGTAGGCAGTTCACATGACATTTTATAAAGACTCATTCGCAATGTCCGAATGAACTAAACATGTAAAAGTTACGGTCCGTGAAAACGTGCCGGACGCGGCGCACTTGACGCGGCCGCCGCGCGCCGGCTGCCGTGCCGGTTCACTTGTCTTCCGCACCACGCTTGTGCGAACGATTACGACACACCGCTCAGACGTGAAGACGCTGGTTTGATTCCCGGTAGAGATTGTTACCTATGTGTATATCTGATGATTCGTCGATCGTATCAGTGTATGATGTTCGTGCGGTTTCCTTTTTATTGTTAGCTGGTAAATAAAGGAAATTTCAAATATGCATAATTATCTTTTCTCATTTATATAAGTGTTCTCGTAGATAACTTGCATGTTGATGTAAAAATGTTTGCAGTCTGTCATAACGACCTAATTAGTTAGACATTATTTTAAGTTGTCATTTGCAAAGCAAAATGATCATTTATTTATTTATTTATTTATTTATGGAAAATCAACAGAGTTACATAACTAATGCATACTAAACTATTACAATATTGTGATATTTACATAACTCTAATTATAGACGGCCACGCCATGCACTTAGGTAACACAAGTAGATACATTTAAATGTGATGGTTAAAAACTAAAATTACTTTCTATAACTATGTATAAATATGACTATAACTAAATGCATAAGGCTTTACTTAAAAACTTTTATTCTTTAAAACTCTGTAAATTTTACTTTTGAAAGCTTGTAATTCATCTCGGAATATATCAATAGTAAAATCTTTTTTTATGAATTCCTCAATGAGCCTAGTCAACCTAGGCATGAGTGAGTGGTGACCCAAGTTGGTACGGTACGTTTTGTGCTTCAAGAGAGGCACCGGACGGCGCGGGAGACGCGAGGGCACATTGAATCGAAAACCGCTCAGCAATATTGGATCGTCAAGAACACCCTTTAAAACTTTATATAAAAATACGATATCTTGAACTTTTTGCCTATCAGCCAACGACAATATTATAAGTGTTCTTAGACGATCCACATACGGAGCAGTCCTGTCTTTGCCACATAAGCAAAAACGAGTAAAACGTCTCTAAATAGCCTCAATCCGATCCTTATACACCTGGTAATTAGGGTTCCAAATAACTGAGCAATACTCAAGTTTGCTCCTGACTAGCGTGGTAAATAGATTTTTTCTAGTATTTAGCCTCTTGAATATTTTAGTGTTTCGAAACACAAATCCCAACATCCTACAAGCAGATCTACACACGTAGTCAATGTGTTGATTGAATCGGAGTTCCGAGTCCAAAGTGACCCCCAAATCGCGTACAGATGCAGCTTCCCGCAGTAAAATATTATTGACTTGGTAACTGGATGGGACAATGTTATGTGGCAGCACTTATCTGTATTTAATACCATTCCGTTCTTTGAACACCAAAGCGCCAATCTATCCACATCCTCCTGCAAGGGTTTGACATCACAGGCATCATGAATGTTCCGCAAAAACTTCAAGTCATCAGCAAACATGTAACATTTGGAGTTCAAAAAGCAATCCTTCATATCATTTAAGAACAAATTAAAAAGGAGCGGCCCCAATATAGACCCATGGGGAACGCCCGATGTTGCTTTATAAGGAAGAGATTCGTAATCCTTAACAACAACATATGACTGTCTAGAATCTAAATAGGAAGCTATTAATACTAACAGTGGACCACCCAGACCATAGACAGACGATAACTTGACCAAGAACAGCTGATGATTCACCCTATTGAAAGCCCTCGAGAAATCAGTATAAATAACATCAACCTGTATACGAGAATCCACTGATTCTGACAGGTGAGTTACAAAATCAGCCAAGTTAGTAGCGGTTGAACGTGAACGGACAAAGCCATGCTGAGTCTTAGTAAGAGCTTGACTTACATGTCGTAAAATAAACGGGTGCAGTAGAGACTCGAATACTTTTGACAGGGCTGAAAGAATTGAAACCAGTCGATAATTCTTAACATCATCCCTCTTTCCCTTTTTGTACACAGGGACTATTCTAGCCTGCTTCCACACTTCCGGAAATTCACCAGTGAGCAACATGTGATTGTACAACATACACAACGGTAGCGGTAACGGCACCGCACATCTGACTATAAATAACGGAGGCAGATTGTCAGGCCCTGCACCCTTATGCACGTCAAGTCTCTTTAACTTCTTAAGAACATCAGCTTTAAAGAAAGTCAAGCAACATAATGAATTTGCACATACGTTCTTTACAGAAACAACACTACAAGCTTTATTATGCAAACTGATGCAAAAAAATCTCCAAAAAGATTGCTTATATCCGAGCCATCCGAAGCCACTCCGTCATCCAACAACATTTTTGATGGATATGCATTTACCGGTTGCTTCATATTTTTTAAATGCGTCCAAAAGTATTTTGGGTTTTTTGCTATGTTAGACTCTACTGATTCAATGTATTTATAGTAACATTCCCTAATCAATCTATCTGTTTCTTTACGTAACGTTTCAAATTTAATTTTATTTAATAATTTTTTACTAAACCAAACAGGATACATCGTATTTTTTAATCCACATTTCTGAACATACTTCTTAATTACAACATTAAGCTTTTTATAAAATAAACCAATCATCTCATTGACATTCGAGCAAGTTGAAAAAAGTTCTGACCATCCAATGTTATCTAATTCCTTTATTATGTTGTCATAATCCGCTCTATAAAAGTTGTATCTCTGGATGACCCTGATGTCTTTTAGCCCTTCCTTAATTTTTAATTTAACTATTATACCAAGCGGGGGGTGATGCACATCTACAATACTAATGGGGTTGGTATTTTCTGACACTTGAAAATCGACAAAGTTCGAAAACATTAGGTCCAACAATCTACCGTTAACGTTAGCCACAGAGTTAAATTGCTTCAACGAATTTTCTTCAGCAAAGTCAATGAATTGCGTCTCTAAGTTACAGGCACTCATAGGATTGAGATACATCATGTCAGGAACATCACACCATTTTATTCCACCTAAGTTGAAATCACCAACCAGAATTACATTATTGACAACATTTAGTATATTAGAAGTATTAGCAGTAAAACAGGCTAGCTAGTCTTTCTTGCCTAACAGGAGGTGGCAGATACACTGCACATATCGCAAACTGATTAAATTTCCCGCTAGAATCAAGATTTAAAGTTACCCATAAGTCCTCGCACTCACTCTCCCAAAGTTTACGACAAGATGAAATACTAGCTTTGACCGCTATTAAAACATTCCATGTATGGACAAGATTGATACGAAATTAAGATGAATGTAGTGCAAGTTCTTTAGCCTTTCAAATCGTTGTAAAGCCTTCATTCTATGTAAACTGAACTGCAACAAAGAAGCAATTTTCAAATAGAATAACCACGATTTCCAATATCCATTAGGTCTAGGTTACATGAGTACCTACCTATGCAAATTATTGAACATTATTAATGTAAAACGGCTCGATTGGTTCAGAGCGGTAACGTTTGTGGCGAGTGTGACTGCCGACTCGCCGGCCCTTGACCCGCAGCCCTGGCATCGAACTCGCCGCGATGCTCCGCTCAAGGCGACCGGCTCGTGAACGCGACCAGTTGGACGTTCCACTTTTTTCGCTATACATGTAATCACGACTATTATCCCCGAAGGGTTAGTCAGAGACTAGGCAATGAGGACCGCAAAAGCCGTCCTCCGACATAGTCCATTTTTCACCAAATAACGACTGCACATGTGCTCAGCGTGACAGTGTTCAACCCATCGCCACTTAGGGTTGCTGCCGTACAAATAGTTGTTCTTTACACACTACGTGGAAGTGGCATGCAAAATTCTCATGCGAAACACAGAAAAATTACGTTTCGTAGTCCCCTGTTTCGTCCTTCAGAACTAGACCAATTTTTTTTTCAGCAACGGTTCAAGAGAGAGATTTTCTACGTCCGTATGTTTTTTTTTGCATTAAGTCATTTATTTAACAACCAGGAGCCTTCAAAATTTAGCGAAATCACAACCGATTTAAAAAAAAAGTCTAACATGAATACATAATAAAAATTTATCCTGCTCTGAAGGAGGAAACAGGGGACTACGAAACGTCGTTTTTCTGTGTTTCTTTTCACCAAATAGCGACTGCACAATCTGCTCAGCGGGGTGAGCCCATCGCCGCTCTATGCTGTTGGATGTATATGCAGTCTTTAGTCCGTTAGTTGCCTTTTACGACACCCAAGGGAAGAGAATATTCTTTCACCGCCACGCGACACGGTTATGGTGGATTGAACGCTCAAATTATACTCAAACATTTATTATCTTATCTTATTTTAACCGCCTCTGTGGTCTAGTGGCTAAGCTACCTGTTTCAGACCCAGAGGTCCCGGGTTCGATTCCCAGCGGGGAGTGTGTTCTTTGTGTGCTCGGTTTGGATGGTGGTAGGGCTGTTAAGTCCGCCTGGCTAGCTACCACCATCTTATCTAAGTCTGTCGCCATAACAACGATGTTTATAGCATTGTTGTGTTCCGGCAGTTTGAGATAAGATAGCCAGTTCCTCAGTGGTTGAGGATTCCGGGTGAAGCGCGCTTCCACCTTCGGCCTTATCGTCACTTACCATCAGGTGAGATGAAGGCCAAGCGCTTACCCGTTGCCAATAAAAAAAAATAAAAAAACATATTGAAACGATCATTATTTTAATTGAATTAATTTATAATTAAAATGTTTTACTTTATTTACAAACCAGGTTAACAATGTTCAAGCAGAGCCTGTTCTTGAGACTCCATGTTTTGTTTCTGTCAACAAAACATGGAGTCTCAAGAAATTGACGTAGGTACAAAATACTTTAAAAAGATAAAATCAAATAACAGAACTTCAGAACAGAGTTTATTTTTTTTTTCTGCTAATTAGACAAGCATTGCAAAAGCAAATTGTGTTTAATGCAAATCCGTCAATTACTAATGGTGTGTATTCAATTGACTATTACAGAAATGGAATAAAAAGGTATCGGGGTCAAATACTTTTCCCAGCAATCATCTTGTCGGTGTAACGCAAAAAATGTGAGAAAGAAATCCGCTCCACTGCCATCACCGCCACCGACACCGATATCTATGCGACTAGTGCTGCTACTTTCATTTCGGCATCAGTATATGCCACTTATTCTAGAACATACCACAAAATCCAGTATAAACCAATTTTTTTATCAATTATCGCCCGCTTTATAATGTCACTTATCGCAAAAATTAATATTTAATCAAACAGAAGCAGTAATGAAAGTGCGCGCAATTTTTAAATCTATATTATCTAAGTACCTAATTATTATTTGTTGATAAAACATGCTTGGGGCAAAATTATATTAAGTAATTAAATATTACATTTCGTTTGATAACGTTTCCGATTTTTGATATGAACAATTTTGGAATAAAGAAATCATGTGACACCTACTCTGCCTATATTCTATGTTTTTTTTACAAATAAAGTGGCAATCAGGCAAACAGCCCGCTTGGTTTGCCGTTATAGTATATCTGCCGTAGCCTGTAGACATAATAGACACCAGTGCCCTTACCTTTAACTTTTACATCTTACTACCCATACGAATTTAACATAGTGAGATTAAAGTAATACTGCTTTAGGAGAAGAGGTGACTGTAGGGTCTCAGAGGTATCACTCATGCGTTGCCAGCCGACCCGGTATAAAAAAAGTATCTATGTGCAGTAAAATATAAGAAAGAAAGATATTCGCATTACAAACTTTTGTTTTCGTTTGCTTATCTATCCAAGTGAAGTGTTCACTGTTCGGTTAAGGCACTACATCAGCTGATTAGTCATCGAATCGGCATCGGCAGAGCCGCCACATTCAGATGAAGGCAAGTGACATTAGGGTAAACACGCATGAAGGCGATGGCAACAATGCCGAGCCTTGAGCCGCGAGAGGAATGCCGCGCGCGCACGACGCGTTAGCGCATGCCGGCGATTCCAACCGACACGTATCATATCTGTTCATACATATTCATCGTGTTTATAAAACAACGATGAATGTATGAACTATTTTGTAGTATTATCACATACATAACCGTGTAGCGGTGAAAGAATACTACCACAAGAGAGGGGGTCTCTTCCCTTGGGTGTCGTAAAAGGCGACTAACGGACTAAAGACTGCACTGCACATCCATCCAACAGCATAGAGCGGCGATGGGCTCATGCCTGTCACTATATATATTATATACATACCTACTTTTAGACTAAAATTAGGCCAATCCCAAGCACTAGTTGCCGAAGTTTTTTACAGGAATTACCGCGATTTTGAAATGGTGGTTAAATACTTGGTTGTAATTAGAATAAATGGTTATTGTGAAGAATTGATTTTATTCCTATTAATAAATAAGTACATGTATCATGCCCGTTGCCTAGAGGGGTGGGCAAAGATCACCGCTTTCCTTTTACTACGATTCTGATTGATAGCTGACACATCCATTGCGTTGTATTTAGTAGAGGCCGATATATTATTATGTTTTCATTACTATCCCTTTTTTATTTTGAATTGAAGCGACACTTTTCGTATAATTATTAACACAAAGTATGCTTAAAGCAATTTTATGGCAATCATTAGACGTCTATATATATCATAAATCTTTGTTGCTTCATTTTCATTTTGGTAAAATATTTTCTTAAAATCTCTACAAATTTATCAGCAACGTCTTAACATTTTTTGAGGTAAACAACTGTGGTCTTCTTCCAATCTACTTCCAATATGAATGAAATTCAAAGGTAAGTATAGTTACTATTAATTGAACTATAACAAAAACTGCTAAAGTTTTAAATACCTTAAAATGCCTATGATAATAATAAGAATAACCTATTGTCTAAAAGTTGTGACCCAGCTAGCTACCGCTATCTTATCTCAGTCGCCATAACGACAGACAATGTTAGTAGTAATGTTGTTCCGACAGTTGAGATAAGATAGTAAGTACGTCAGAAGTTGAAGACTCCAGGTATAGCGTGCAACATTTGGCTTTATTTAATCATCAGCTGAGATGGAGGTGCTTTACGGTTGAAAAGTAAAATAAACAATAATACTTAGGTACTTAGGTGCCCTAACTAGGCCAATCATCATGTTATGCTCTTCTTTGCAAAATATAACGCCATTCTTAGTTTATTCAATAAGGTCGCCGTTGCTATGTCAATGAAATGCAAGTCAAAGAAAACTATTATTTTGCAAAACAAAATGTTATTCGGAAGGAGTGTTGAAAAGTCCGACTTGTGCAAATTATTTCCGAATAAACTTGTACAAGTCACTAAAAAAACAAAACACATCAAAACTTTCAGAAGATCCGGCACAAGTGCGAAAACTTAAACGCGACATCAAACAAGCTGTTTGCTTTTATAATGGCCGGTGTAATGGTGACATTCGACATTGTGTCGCTAATGTCTCCGGCCTCCGGCCCGGCCACGACGCGCGATGGTGCGGTTGCAACACCGTCCGAATGTTCGGATTTACGCACAACAACGTTTCAAAACTGACCCTTCATCAGTTTCATGTCACCACAATTGGCTTACGCAACAGATGAGGTGAGGTGATGGGACCTCTTTGTTTTATTGCGATTTGAGGTGCAGACAAATTGCCGATTCTCGGGCATTGAGGGCAAAACTAGGGACGACACCGCGAAGCCAGTTTTTGAGCACTTAGTTGCGGCTCATAGGATGCAAAGGCCAGACAACAAAGCTTCGCTCACTATGCTCCATGCGTTGCCCGCAGTAATCTAGCTGAGCACAAATTTTTGGATGGAATGGCTTCTCTTGTTATAATATCTGAATGTTCTCGGGAGAATCATTGCATTTGAGGAAACGTCTTTAATTGGTCGATTCCGTTCGCAGGTTACGTCCAAGTCGTAATGACCACTACCGATTGAGGTTTATGGCTTTCCCACAAATAGCGTGCACGCTATGGCTGTACGAACGAATCTTAATTAAATTTGGTTACAATAAAAAAGAGTTACGTACTTTTAAATGTTTTAAAGTTTTAAAGTTTTGTTTTTGTTGGAAAATTACTCTGACATACAATATCACTGTGCAAAAATCCAAACACCTTGTCTTTCTTTGATCTCTCATAGCTACTGTTATAGTGTTTTATGTTTTATTTTAGTGCCTACTAAACAAAATAGCGATTATCATAAATTTATAAATGGGAAAGACTTGGAATTACGATGTTTGACAAATCACGAACCAAGCGCAGGTTGGCAGTCACGATAACGTACGATCCGCATGTTGGTACCGACTCGTGCAATAACATTTGCATATAAACCAGCCCATTGTGTGTCTATTTGTAAGACCTATGAATTTAGCGCTAAACAGAGAATAATTTATGTCCCGTGAGACAAGGTATGACTGGTACATATGCACTCCTGAGTGGGAACCGATTTATGCCGACAGAAAACACACGAACGTACGCACATACACGGCGTGACATTGATATATGGGTTACACACTAAAGGTTAAATTACAGAGTATTCAATTAACAAATTCCTCGTAGTTCACTCAGCTCTAACATAGTTTTATTGTGACTGTGTTTCGTTCTGAAGTATTAACTGTCTAACTGAAAATATTTTACTTACATTCATAGTATAGGTATTTCAAAATCCAAAGTTTTTAGAATAATATTTTATAGAATATTCATTTTTTTATCTTTTTTTTCGATTAATATATAAATAATTTCGTAATTTTTATTGTTGATATGTTATTGATATTGTTGGTATGATTTGGTAACGACAATATTGTTTTGTAAATGTCGTTACTTAATTCTATATAAAGCTGTGAAGTTTCTTGCCTACCCATCCACACATAGAAGATAAAAAAAATTGTTAGGCGATTCAAAAATGCTTATATAATAAGTTTACTTGAATAAAGAGATTATGATTTGACTTGATTTGAATAAAAAGAAAACAATAATTGCCACACTATGATATTTACGAGAGCAAGGAAGCACTCGTACTCAAAGTGCCTGACCACTGAAAATTTTGGAACGGTCAGTACCTATCTAATTGTATAGTTACTGTTAGATAGTGTAAGTAAGTACCTATCTCATTAAATATGACAGATTCACGAGATCACCGGTAAGATTTGAAAATCGCACCTGTTACCTAATAGATTTGGCGAGTGTAGAATTGATGTATTGTATAAGTTTAAGAAACAATTAACAATCAGAGGACGACAATATTGCAAATATGTAGGAAAGTAAATAATTATGGATAATCATCATCATCATCATAAGACTATAAACGTCCCCCTGCTGGGCACAGGCCTCCCACGTGAACAATAGCACGTGGGGATATTGGGCCTTAACCCACCACGCTAGCCCAATGCAGGTTGGTGGGTTTTAACGACTGCCATCTTACGACAACAACCGCCGGGACCAACGGCACGGATATGTGACTATGGATAATGGAATTGAAATGTACGTCCAACAAATGTGCACGTCTGTCTATGTACAAGATACAACGGGTCAAAATAAAATAAAAATAGGTGGCAGTTGCTTTAAAATATATCAATAAAGATAAGATTTCATTTAGTAAAAAGAAATAAGAGAAATTATTTTCACATAATCTTATCTATAGAATGGAGTGCAAAAAGCAATGGCCAACCTCGTGTGGATAAGGACATTGTTAAGAATTTTAAGACAAAAATGTGGTCGACCGGTGTTGTGTTGTGCATTGGCGAATTCAGGTCACTGGTTCAATGTGAGCGGGTGGCGACAATGCGCGCACTCACTTCCGTCGCACGGTCGCGGGAATATGTCGCGAGGTGCCACCTCTTTTGTAGCTTTCCCCGGTGTTTTTCCTATTTAATGCTGAGCTGGGAATAGATTCTCACTAAAAGAATACTACTAAACCCTTTAAAACGTATTCCCTCACGTATTCCCTCCTACCTATGACATGGGGTCCTTCAAACGAGGCGTGAAGAAGCACTTTGTGGGCCGGCAGAGTGAGGGTGACTGATGCTACGTCTCTTACGCTGCACCAGTTGTCCTCGCGCCTGGACTTCATTTCCACTTAA
Organism: Scoparia ambigualis; assembly: GCA_963921215.1. Taxonomy (NCBI): domain Eukaryota; kingdom Metazoa; phylum Arthropoda; class Insecta; order Lepidoptera; family Crambidae; genus Scoparia; species Scoparia ambigualis. The sequence continues at coordinate 30,682,716 of OY992504.1, forward strand.
CATCAGATGGAGTGGGGTCATTTGCCAGGCTTAGTATAAAAAAGGCCCTCTAAAAGGCGATTAACGGACCAAAGACTGAACATACATCCAACAGCATAGAGCGGGCTTATCACCTATCACACTAAGCACATGTGCAGTCGTAATGTGACAGTGAACTCTGCTGCTGTCTTCATTGCCTAGTCTCTGACTAACCCTTTGGCGAGTTGGCGACAATAGTTGTGAATCGATATACTTATGTGATGCTTTTTTAAGGTCTGTGATTAATTTGGTGTGGCAAACGTCCAAAGGTTATGGTAACCGCTTACCATACCGTATGTTTATAGATGTTATCACTTTAGTAGTGATAAAAGATGTTATTATTAATATATTTTATTAGTTAGTGGCATGGTGACATTAAGTAGAGCTCAATTATTGTAGCCTAAACAAAACATTTAAAAAAAATCAAAAACCAAAATTTCTTTGTTCAGTAAGCTTAAAATAAGCATTTTGAATCGTCTAAAAGAGATCGGCGAAGTTCCTTAGGACCTTGGGCCTTGACTGTTACACTGATGTTTTATATGTGATTTTGTAGATCAAAACAAGCGGATTCCAACAATATAACAATTATCAATCTGTTCTATGGGATTGCACAGATATTGGAAGTTAAGTAACTCAAATTGAGATTAGTTTACGTAAATTAAACAAATAGCTAATACTTTTTACTTACTATTTATATTGTATAATTGCTATGTCACTGAAATGTATACATAATATATGCACTAACCGTAAGAGTACTTAAATACTTATTCACTGTTGTTAAACTGACAGTATTGCTTCGTCTTGTATCAAATGCAAACCATTGTTACGAGTAGAACGAATGCCACAGTTTATGCAGTTTATCTTTAAAAGAAGTACAATCGGAAGCAATGGTCGGTGTCCCAGCACTTCTACAATACTTAGACAGTATTTTAGCAGTGGTAAGTCAAAAAAGCAGGTAATCAATGTCCATTGCGTGTAGGCGCTGATTGTTTGTAATAGCAGCTATCGTCAAAGTAATATGTAGCGTAAATCGATAAAACAAAAAATACTTAATTATTTTTTCTGTGATGTATCAGTGAATAAGTCATTACTAAATTGAATAAAAATTCAAGGATTAATTCGTACTACTCGATACATCAGGTAGTTTTAGAATTGAAATTGAAAATAGAATTATTAGTTGTTTTTTATGTCACAAGTTATTAAAAAAAAACACTACGAATTTTAGTTAAAATCTGATTCCTGTAATAGTTAGGCCCAATTTCGCCGGTCTCCTTTAATTTTACTTCTATGGATGGATGGATAGGCATAGGAATCCGCCCACCCACCCCACCCATTCAGGTCGTCTTTTAGCTGTGGAGAAGAACGGGCACAAGAAACTCCACAGCTTTATAATAATATAGAAGTAACGACATTTACAAAACAATATGTCGTTGCCAAATTAAACAATCAATAATCATAAAACAATTATAAATAAATAAATAAATAAATCATTCCTACAATCACACCAATTATCTAGCCCAAGAGAAGCTTCGAAGAAACTCGTTAAATGGTTACTAGACAACGGATAAACATACTTATTATACATAGAAAACACCCAGACCCGAGACAATTCAGAAAAACAATAATTTCTAAATTGACCCGACCGGGGATCGAACCCGGGACCTCAGAGATGGCGACACCATAAAAACCGGTGTACAAACCACTCGACCAAGGAGGTCGTCAAATAATATAATAAAAGAAAAGATAAAAACAAAAGTAAATCTAAAAGTTTTACTCTGGCACTATGAACGCATTAGAACAATGTGTGCGAAACATTTTTATTCAAAACACTCTTTTATTACTTTTTCATTGCGAAATATTCTCGATAATAGCAGCTATTGATGTTAAATAGGGGTCACTCACTTTGGCGTGCAAGATACCTACTTTTGCTGCCGCTTAGTATTGTCTCTGTTCTTTGAAGATAAAAAGTGACACTTATAATTGTACTAAAAAAGGATCTGCAACTTCATTGAATAATGATTATAATTACGAATGAATTCCTGTTGGCATTTGTAACTGACGCAACCGACATAACACAACAACTGTTGGCTGTGATAACAATCTGATACAGGTTGCAGGAAATCCGAAACATCCACCAAATTATTCCGATATTTATACCGTTTCTGATTTTTAAATAACCTGCTGTCATTAAATCAAAGATCACTTTGAGTTGTGCTCCTTATTTTAGTGATATATTTTAACAAAATGTTTAAAGTGGTTTTAACTTCATTTTAAGTATTGAATAAAACAATAATTACACAAAACATTATCATGTTATAACAAAAAATCAACACGAAAATATTTTCGTATTTTACCAATTATGCAATTTGTAATAATAAACTTAATACTTATATCAAATAAAACAATAATATTGTACTTTTATTAAATAATAATTAGAAAGAAGAAAGAATACTACCACCCCGTCTCTTCCCTTGGGTGTTGTAAAAGGCGACTAACGGACTAAAGACTGCACATACACCCAACAGCATAGAGCGGCGATGGTCTCACCACCTGTCACGCTGTACATGTGTACAGTCGCTATTCAGTGAAAATTTATACTATGGTAGAGGACTGCTATTTTGCAACTGTTAATGTTGTATGAACATTATTCATCATTTCAATGACATTATAAAAAACCTTTTAACATTTTAGCATGTACTTACTTACAGAAACAAAAGAATGATGTAACATATTTCACAGTGAATAAATAAAATTGTTTTAACTGAATCCTGTATTGTTTTTTTTTATAAAAAAGGAGGCATACGAGCAAGCGGGTCACCTGATGGAGAGTAATCACCGCCGCCCATGGCAAAACCAGAGAAATCGCAGACGAGTTGCCGGCCTTTAAGGAAGGAATGGGCTCGTATCTTGAAGATCCCTAAGTCATAACGGTCCGGAAATACCACCGCCGAGAGCTGGTTCCACAACACTGTAAGTTCGAGGTAAGAAATTTCGTGAAAAAGGCACAGTAGTAGACCGCCATCCATCACGGTGATGTGGATGGAATGACAGTCGATTGAGTGAAGTGCGGTAAAGGAAATCAGCGGCAGGCCCAATGTCCACAAAACACTTTCATTTAACTCAATTTAATTCATTTCATTTCATTAAACTTGTAATACTATCCACGTGAGATAGTCAGAATTTACTTATTTTCTTTTCTCTATGCAAGCTCTTTTGCTTAACATATTATTAATCTCTGGTAGATCAGATTAGTTCGACAACACGGTCTACTTCACCAGCTTACTAATCCAGTATTAGTGTTTAGTGTAATCTAAGACCTAATCGGTACCAACATCCGACATAAACGTCCGCCGGCAATTACATATTGCGTATCGACAGTATATTAATGACGAGTATTTAATCTTGTAGAGTAGAGCAACTCGACCACAAAGTGAACAACAATCTTTCACGAAGTGATCTTTGTTTTTTTTTGTAGGAAAGATGTTCTTTTGCCTGACATATAGTCAAAGAATACGTGAAAAAGTAAAAAAGTCCTCTTCAAGGAAACTAACCGAGATGAGTGAAAAGAGGGTAGGAAGGCCCAGCAGTGGGACATCCCGTATATCACTAAGTTTTATTTGTACTGGCACCTAGAGACCAACCGTTAGGTTATGCAAGACGTGCCAGACGTCCCTGCGCCAGTAAACCAACTGGCGCAGGAGACCATCTGCGTTAGGTCTTGACGCCGAATTAGTGCCCGCCGAAGCGCGCTCTTCATTCGATACTCATAAGACCAGTGTCTCGGGAGAGTTTCCCCATGAACACGTGTAGTTCACTGCCTATTTTCCAGATAGGTAACCGGAGCTGTCGAGCTCGCTCACTTCTCGTTGCACGAAGGGCACAACTCGCAGTTGTCAACTCTTAAGTCGACTACCAAGTGTCCACCTTGGTCGCGGAGTAGTAAGCGCACTCACTTCTCGGAACCCATCTGGGAGCCTAGCCAGTTCCCACGTCCTACGCGGTTGGCTGGACCGGAGGCTACGGCATCCAGGAGGCCGCCTCTACTAGTTCTCCAGACTAGTACCGGAGATGCCGATAGCAATATCCAATGAGAACCACTGGACAAAGCTGCCAACTTAAAGGGAAACTCACGTTCCCCACAGGACTTTTCGCTTCTGGCCCCACAGAAACCGCTACTAAGCCCCGCTCGCTGTGCACGAGTTTGGAAGTCCTGGCACACAATACCAGGACAAAACGAACATTCCCAAGCTCCTACAGCTACAGCTATCCACAAGCCACTACGAGTTCAACCCATGTCCGGATCCCGCCGGAGGCGCCGGTAAAAGCACAACCAGCGGGGGGCACGAACCGTAACCCCGTAGTACCCCTGAGCAAAACAGCCGGACCCGTAGTTCCAGCTGCGATACCCCATCTATAGGGGTCAGTAGATAGGGACCCACCAGCATTGAGACAAGCCAGGCTGAATAATAATAATAATACTGAAGCTCACTTTCAAAAACATATTAAAATAGACTTGATTGTACCGGTACCGCCCGCCGCCGGTTCGGAATGCATAATCTATCATCATCATACCATGAGAGCCCGGCAATAATAAGAATAAGAATAATAATAATAAATTTATTTGCTCTGTAAATCTTAAAACTATATACTACTCTGTCAATAAAGTATCGGGAAAAGATCAATAATACACAAAAAGTTAGTTATTCATCCAAATTTATTTTATCGCCTTCTAAGTATGCTCCTTCAGAAACGATACGCTAACAACGCCAACGAATAATCCAAATAACAAAACATTTTTAAACGATTTTTCCGGAATTGAGTTCAGTTCTCGCCGCGAATTCTCCTTTGTGTCTTCTACTAAATGAAAGCGGGTGCCACGAAGTGGGAATTTGAGTTTAGGAAAAAGAAAGAAGTCAGCTGGAGCCATATCTGGTGAGTAAGGTGGTTGCTCGATGGTATTTATTGAGTTTTTTGTTTGGTCAAAAATTCGTTTACAATGATGGCTTGTTTATTGGATTATTTTTTCTGTGATGTATCAGTGAATAAGTCATTACTAAATTGAATAAAAATTCAAGGATTAATTCGTACTACTCGATACATCAGGTAGTTTTAGAATTGAAATTGAAAATAGAATTATTAGTTGTTTTTTATGTCACAAGTTATTAAAAAAAAACACTACGAATTTTAGTTAAAATCTGATTCCTGTAATAGTTAGGCCCAATTTCGCCGGTCTCCTTTAATTTTACTTCTATGGATGGATGGATAGGCATAGGAATCCGCCCACCCACCCCACCCATTCAGGTCGTCTTTTAGCTGTGGAGAAGAACGGGCACAAGAAACTCCACAGCTTTATAATAATATAGAAGTAACGACATTTACAAAACAATATGTCGTTGCCAAATTAAACAATCAATAATCATAAAACAATTATAAATAAATAAATAAATAAATCATTCCTACAATCACACCAATTATCTAGCCCAAGAGAAGCTTCGAAGAAACTCGTTAAATGGTTACTAGACAACGGATAAACATACTTATTATACATAGAAAACACCCAGACCCGAGACAATTCAGAAAAACAATAATTTCTAAATTGACCCGACCGGGGATCGAACCCGGGACCTCAGAGATGGCGACACCATAAAAACCGGTGTACAAACCACTCGACCAAGGAGGTCGTCAAATAATATAATAAAAGAAAAGATAAAAACAAAAGTAAATCTAAAAGTTTTACTCTGGCACTATGAACGCATTAGAACAATGTGTGCGAAACATTTTTATTCAAAACACTCTTTTATTACTTTTTCATTGCGAAATATTCTCGATAATAGCAGCTATTGATGTTAAATAGGGGTCACTCACTTTGGCGTGCAAGATACCTACTTTTGCTGCCGCTTAGTATTGTCTCTGTTCTTTGAAGATAAAAAGTGACACTTATAATTGTACTAAAAAAGGATCTGCAACTTCATTGAATAATGATTATAATTACGAATGAATTCCTGTTGGCATTTGTAACTGACGCAACCGACATAACACAACAACTGTTGGCTGTGATAACAATCTGATACAGGTTGCAGGAAATCCGAAACATCCACCAAATTATTCCGATATTTATACCGTTTCTGATTTTTAAATAACCTGCTGTCATTAAATCAAAGATCACTTTGAGTTGTGCTCCTTATTTTAGTGATATATTTTAACAAAATGTTTAAAGTGGTTTTAACTTCATTTTAAGTATTGAATAAAACAATAATTACACAAAACATTATCATGTTATAACAAAAAATCAACACGAAAATATTTTCGTATTTTACCAATTATGCAATTTGTAATAATAAACTTAATACTTATATCAAATAAAACAATAATATTGTACTTTTATTAAATAATAATTAGAAAGAAGAAAGAATACTACCACCCCGTCTCTTCCCTTGGGTGTTGTAAAAGGCGACTAACGGACTAAAGACTGCACATACACCCAACAGCATAGAGCGGCGATGGTCTCACCACCTGTCACGCTGTACATGTGTACAGTCGCTATTCAGTGAAAATTTATACTATGGTAGAGGACTGCTATTTTGCAACTGTTAATGTTGTATGAACATTATTCATCATTTCAATGACATTATAAAAAACCTTTTAACATTTTAGCATGTACTTACTTACAGAAACAAAAGAATGATGTAACATATTTCACAGTGAATAAATAAAATTGTTTTAACTGAATCCTGTATTGTTTTTTTTTATAAAAAAGGAGGCATACGAGCAAGCGGGTCACCTGATGGAGAGTAATCACCGCCGCCCATGGCAAAACCAGAGAAATCGCAGACGAGTTGCCGGCCTTTAAGGAAGGAATGGGCTCGTATCTTGAAGATCCCTAAGTCATAACGGTCCGGAAATACCACCGCCGAGAGCTGGTTCCACAACACTGTAAGTTCGAGGTAAGAAATTTCGTGAAAAAGGCACAGTAGTAGACCGCCATCCATCACGGTGATGTGGATGGAATGACAGTCGATTGAGTGAAGTGCGGTAAAGGAAATCAGCGGCAGGCCCAATGTCCACAAAACACTTTCATTTAACTCAATTTAATTCATTTCATTTCATTAAACTTGTAATACTATCCACGTGAGATAGTCAGAATTTACTTATTTTCTTTTCTCTATGCAAGCTCTTTTGCTTAACATATTATTAATCTCTGGTAGATCAGATTAGTTCGACAACACGGTCTACTTCACCAGCTTACTAATCCAGTATTAGTGTTTAGTGTAATCTAAGACCTAATCGGTACCAACATCCGACATAAACGTCCGCCGGCAATTACATATTGCGTATCGACAGTATATTAATGACGAGTATTTAATCTTGTAGAGTAGAGCAACTCGACCACAAAGTGAACAACAATCTTTCACGAAGTGATCTTTGTTTTTTTTTGTAGGAAAGATGTTCTTTTGCCTGACATATAGTCAAAGAATACGTGAAAAAGTAAAAAAGTCCTCTTCAAGGAAACTAACCGAGATGAGTGAAAAGAGGGTAGGAAGGCCCAGCAGTGGGACATCCCGTATATCACTAAGTTTTATTTGTACTGGCACCTAGAGACCAACCGTTAGGTTATGCAAGACGTGCCAGACGTCCCTGCGCCAGTAAACCAACTGGCGCAGGAGACCATCTGCGTTAGGTCTTGACGCCGAATTAGTGCCCGCCGAAGCGCGCTCTTCATTCGATACTCATAAGACCAGTGTCTCGGGAGAGTTTCCCCATGAACACGTGTAGTTCACTGCCTATTTTCCAGATAGGTAACCGGAGCTGTCGAGCTCGCTCACTTCTCGTTGCACGAAGGGCACAACTCGCAGTTGTCAACTCTTAAGTCGACTACCAAGTGTCCACCTTGGTCGCGGAGTAGTAAGCGCACTCACTTCTCGGAACCCATCTGGGAGCCTAGCCAGTTCCCACGTCCTACGCGGTTGGCTGGACCGGAGGCTACGGCATCCAGGAGGCCGCCTCTACTAGTTCTCCAGACTAGTACCGGAGATGCCGATAGCAATATCCAATGAGAACCACTGGACAAAGCTGCCAACTTAAAGGGAAACTCACGTTCCCCACAGGACTTTTCGCTTCTGGCCCCACAGAAACCGCTACTAAGCCCCGCTCGCTGTGCACGAGTTTGGAAGTCCTGGCACACAATACCAGGACAAAACGAACATTCCCAAGCTCCTACAGCTACAGCTATCCACAAGCCACTACGAGTTCAACCCATGTCCGGATCCCGCCGGAGGCGCCGGTAAAAGCACAACCAGCGGGGGGCACGAACCGTAACCCCGTAGTACCCCTGAGCAAAACAGCCGGACCCGTAGTTCCAGCTGCGATACCCCATCTATAGGGGTCAGTAGATAGGGACCCACCAGCATTGAGACAAGCCAGGCTGAATAATAATAATAATACTGAAGCTCACTTTCAAAAACATATTAAAATAGACTTGATTGTACCGGTACCGCCCGCCGCCGGTTCGGAATGCATAATCTATCATCATCATACCATGAGAGCCCGGCAATAATAAGAATAAGAATAATAATAATAAATTTATTTGCTCTGTAAATCTTAAAACTATATACTACTCTGTCAATAAAGTATCGGGAAAAGATCAATAATACACAAAAAGTTAGTTATTCATCCAAATTTATTTTATCGCCTTCTAAGTATGCTCCTTCAGAAACGATACGCTAACAACGCCAACGAATAATCCAAATAACAAAACATTTTTAAACGATTTTTCCGGAATTGAGTTCAGTTCTCGCCGCGAATTCTCCTTTGTGTCTTCTACTAAATGAAAGCGGGTGCCACGAAGTGGGAATTTGAGTTTAGGAAAAAGAAAGAAGTCAGCTGGAGCCATATCTGGTGAGTAAGGTGGTTGCTCGATGGTATTTATTGAGTTTTTTGTTTGGTCAAAAATTCGTTTACAATGATGGCCTTGTGCGAAGGCGAATTATCGTAGTGCAAAATCCAAGAATTTTCTTTTAACAAATTTGGGCCTTTTTCGTCGAATTTGCTCTCTTAAACGCTGCATAACGCCCAAATAATATTCTTTATTTACCGTTTGACCTTCCGGCAAGAATTTTGAGTGCACAACACCGCGATAGTCAAAGAAAACAGTCAACATGACTTTGACTTTTGATCGACTTTAGCGTGGTTTTTTCGGTTTCGGTTCAGTCGGAAGGCGCCACTCCGAAGCTTGTTGACTAGTTTGCATGTCATACTCGTAAACCCACGTCTCGTCACCAGTAACAATGCGTTGCATGAATGTTGGGTCGGAATTGACTCGTTCTAGCATGTCCTCAGCGACTCTCTGCGATTGAGTTTTTGGAAAAAAATCATGTCTTTTGGGACTAGCCGAGCGGCAACATGTTTCATACCCAAGTGATTATTTAAAATGGTACGGATCGACTCGTGAGACATAGAAAGTTCAGCTATCTCTCTCAAACATGAATGAGGATTTTTAGTCACCATTTCCTTCACTTTTGCGTTGTTAACTTCAGTTGAAGACGTTGATGGCCTAGGCAGAGCGAAGCAAATCTTCCACCAAATCTCGACCGCTTTTGAACGCTTTGTTTGTACCACTCATAAGCACGTGTTTTTGATAAAGTCGATTCACCGTAAGCCTTCTGTAACACTTTCAGTGACTCCGAACACGAAATTCCATTGGCGACGCAAAATTTAAGACAAACTCTTTGTTCGATGTTTATATCTATTAAGAAATTAGCAATACACACTAGATATAAACTAACTAAAACCAGTACTGTATTTAATCTAAATAACAGATGCAACTAAAACTCCGCGCCAAAAATAACAGTTGTGCCAATCTAACAACAAAAAAAAACAAAAAATTGAATTTGGAATCCTAAGCAAATCATCCGTTTCTGAAACTTTTTTGACAGAATGTACATAAAACTTTTAGAATAACATTTGTCTACATAATATTAATGCATTACAAGAGTGCACATAAATTGTAAAGTTTTAAAATGCAGGTTAGTATAGTGCACAATAACCAAACTGATACCTAAACTAAGTTAACTAGTTTACCCGTACCTCAGGCATCTATCGGTGAGTGTGTGTTAGCGCTTGCTTGCATTTTATTAAATAGCAACAAATTTACTTTTAATAACATTTTGCTTATGCAGCATGTTGCTGCTATTGTATACCAACTTATGTAATAACTAATAATAGATGTTCGGTATCATTGTAAGTTACTTTAAGCCACTGTTGTATAGTTTCCTTACAATTAATTTTATTCATATGATGTATAACTAGTGCTAAATTAAGTTTATTATCTAAAAAACTTCCAAGAAAGCAAAAGAATCTGTGAGAGTGAGCTGTACGAAATAGCTCAGTTGAACAAACAATGTCTGCTCGCCTTTTGCTGGTTTGTAGTGCTGGATTGTAGGGCGTTAGTAAATGTTTTTTTGTTACAGTTAGTAGTATAAACAACTGACGAACAGAAAGGACATCACATTCAGCTAGGAGTTCTGCTGTAGGGAAACGGAAAGGACTAAACGTGCTAACTTTCGAAATGGCTCTCTGTGCTATTTCTAAGTATAGCATGGTGGTGGTTTTGTGAGCGCCTCCCCAAGATGAAATGCGGTACGTTAGCAAAGATTGGCAAAGGGCTCTAGATAAACCTCTTTTAGAAGTTTTCCTTTCGCGGCATATCTCAAATTTTTAAAGACATATATTAGTTTTCGAACTCTAGTTGTAAGAGCTTCTATATGTGCTTTAAAATTCAGATATGTTTGAATGTTTGTGCTACTGATTTTAGGACATACACAGTCGATATCAGTCGAGTCAAAACAATGATGTGCAACTAAATATGACAGTTCTTCCTTTTAAAAAAATACAAATAGCTATGACTATGGCCTTTACTTTTACTTAATTTGGGAGTCATGAAAGTTATGGTTTCACAAGCCGCAGTGAGTGACCGAACAATCCCGCTTTTCTACGGGCTGTCATCAAGCAAGCGTGTTACCGTACCTTAGAATTACATTTACTAAAACATTCGAAACGCAAGACGAACACGAAATACCCGATGGCTGTTAGCCACAGATAGTTGACATCGTTACCGGATAATGAGATTTAAAAAACAAGTTTAACTTACTTAATATTACATTTAATTACTAAACTTACCTTAAACACAATTTTGTCCTTCTCCATATTGAAGTACTACCTAACCGCTAGACCTGAAACAAAAACATACTCTTAGTTAACCAAACAATGAGATGTCTGGTAGATTCAGATGGGTTGAGTCACACTATGGGTGTTAGACAAAATACAAACAAATATGATTATACATACTGCAAATAGCACAGTAGATAGGAACTTACGTAGGGAAGGATTCAAATCCACGACATTTTAATCCGGGCAGCTCTTCTATCTGAGCCGACGAGCCATGCGTGTCCATATGTACTTAACTATTCGAAATATAAGTACATAGATAGGTTAGTAAATGCAAATAAAAATTAAAAATAAAATATATAGTTATGTAAATGTCATGCATGTGTGTCGGTAATTTAGTATATCGCTAGATAAATCAAAAAAGTATTAGCTGAACTTACAACGCGGACAAGGGAGCAAACCTCGATCCACAATTAACATTAATACCCGTGTTTAGCCCCATGGCATTGACAAAGGCAAATTAGCAAGATCAATATTTCTTTTATTTTCAAACTAGCGACCCGCCCCGGTTTCGCAAGGGTTACAACCCGTACCTAAACAAATTATTACCTATAACCTTTCTCGATAAATGGGCTATCTAACACTGCAAGAATTTTTTAAATCAGACCAGTTCCTGTTATTAGCGCGTTCAAGCAAACAAATTCGTCAGCATTATAATATTAGTATAGATAACACAGTAATATTATTAATTTAATTACTTAACATATTACCTACTTTAATACCCAAGCCAGAACAACACGACTCGATGGTATAATAACATAAAGTTGTAACCTCCGTGAACGTAAAACAGGGCCAGTCCTTTGCATATAAAAGGCCTACTTGCCGAGAGTCGTGACCCCAACAGGATTCACTTTACAACGCTAATAAAGATGTTACTACTTATTCAGTTATTAAATACGCAGCGGCACTCAATTAAGGAGATTCCAATAACCTACTGATCTCTTGGAATAAATTTTGAAGCGTCTAATTTATCAAACAAACATGCTGGAACCACTAGAATGTGAGCTAATTTATGTAGACACCTAACTTGGTTTCTACTAATGTTGTTGACTAAAAGTTAGTTAAAGTACACATATTCTACGCTTCTGGGTAAAATAAAAAGTAGGTACTTATGTCAGTCCTTTTTAATCAAAAATTAACGAACCGAATAAGAATAGGTACTACGCACTATTTCTGTGGTACTACGTATGCAATATATTAGCGCAACTGTTCCCGTAGAGTTAATTTTATCACTACAGCTAGAGTTGGCTGAAAGAGATAACTCACGTTTGTCCATTCCCACCTTGTGCAGTTGTGCAACGTGCTTCTTAGTCTAATTTCTTTGTGCAATAAAGTATTAATAAATACTTTTTTGTCTGTGTTTAGTACACTAGCACATTTTAAAATTCTATCAGCATCATTTACTTGAACTGCATTTGTGGCATACTGTAACGAATCGTTTATATGTATTATTATGGAAAGAGTTATTAAAGCATTGATATCCTAAGCTTTCCGTTTATTTAATATTCTTCAATATTTCTCGGTTTTATTGAAAAAAAAATGAAATATATAGGTACACCTACTGGCAAATTTTTTTGAAACTTTTGAATGAAACATTGAAAAAAAAACAACGCAACTGGAACGAAACGGAAAATTTTCCTGCTTTTTTCAATGCTAATACCGATATAGAAACGAAAGAAAAAAAAATTGTCTCAATTTCGATCACCGATACTC
>OY992504.1:34895869-35379325 GCA_963921215.1 Scoparia ambigualis
TGGTAGTTAGCCGATTGCAGACTAAAACGAAGTGGCGTTTTTGCAAACACTGGATTCCACGCTGATGATAGTTTGTGACCATCTTCCCTATTGAAATTGTTCGGATGTTTCTTAATTTCAATCGCTTCACGCACTACTCTTGAATAAAAGTGGCGATCTGTGGAGAGGACTTGCGTACGATGGAATTCGATCCAATGATTTGCGCCTCTTTCAAGTAAATGCTCCGCAATGGCTGATTTGTTAGACTGGCGGTTTTTCACAGCCGCAATATGTTCCTTGACCCTCTCATGGATAGTCCGTTTTGTTTGGCCTATGTAGGAACTACCGCAGCTGCAGTCTATCTTGTATACGCCTGGTGTTTGAAGTGGCAAAACATCCTTTGGGAGCCCACAATGTTGTTGACCTTTATGCCTGGAGTGTATATTGTCGGTATCGAGTACTCGCGCAATATGTGGCCGATTTTGTCCGTGACTCCTTTAACATAAGGCATATAGGCTGGACAAGATCGGCCACATATTACGCGAGTACTCGATACCGACAATATACACTCCAGGCATAAAGGTCAACAACATTGTGGGCTCCCCAAAGGATGTTTTGCCACTTCAAACACCAGGCGTATACAAGATAGACTGCAGCTGCGGTAGTTCCTACATAGGCCAGACAAAACGGACTATCCATGAGAGGGTCAAGGAACATATTGCGGCTGTGAAAAACCGCCAGTCTAACAAATCAGCTTTTGCGGAGCATTTACTTGAAAGAGGCGCAAATCATTGGATCGAATTTCATCGTACGCAAGTCCTCTCCACAGATCGCCACTTTTATTCAAGAGTAGTGCGTGAAGCGATTGAAATTAAGAAACATCCGAACAATTTCAATCGGGAAGATGGTCACAAACTATCATCAGCGTGGAATCCAGTGTTTGCAAAATCGCCACTTCGTTTTAGTCTGCAATCGGCTAACTACCAGAATAAGGCTTGTATACGGAATAGGGACACCGTTAGTGTTGTGTGTGACGGTAGTTGGATAAATAATGTGACGGTGGATGAAGACTCAGCGACGCAAACGGAGGCGATACACCGCGACAGCAGTCCACCCGTGACCACGGCCGGTGTAACTCGGTCGAAACGTCGGGTATAAAAAGGTATGCGTAGAATGCCTTTACTAAGTAGTTTTGCGTTAAATCCCGTCTAAATATGTGTACATAATGGAACGCGAAAGTTTAAAAGTGTATACGTACACTTTGCCAAGCTGGGAATTGAAGCCTGGAACTTTGGTTATTGTGCCGAGCGCTTAGCCACTCGGCAACAGAGAATATTAATTGATCATCATCATCATTATCATCTTTATTATTGAATTTTGCATTCACGATGCTATACATACATATAGATATAGGATAAAATATTTACTAGAAAAAAAAATCCCCGCTGGTTTGCGGCGTAAATCATCAAATACTAGAAAAAATTCAACGAGTCTTCTGGGGTCTCGGTAGCTTAGCGGTTAGAGCAGTGGACCGGCAATCCAAAGGTCATGGGTTCGAATCTTATTTGAGCTTCCTGAGACTGGTTGATTTTTTTCTAGTAAATTTATCCAATCATCATCATCAGCCTATAATCGTCCCACTGCTGGGCACAGGCCTCCTACGCTGACAATAGCACGTGGGGATATTGGGCCATAACCCACCACGCAGGCCCAATGCGGGTTGGTGGGTTTTAACGACTGTCATCTTACGACAACAACCGGGACCAACGGCTTAGCGTGCCTTTCGAAGCACGGAAGAGCTCGATTTTTTTTAAATTTGGTCACCCATCCGGCATTGAGAAAGTTGCTTTGCGGGCAAGATCGCAAGCCGAACGCGCTAGCCGCTGCGTCATCGAGCTCCTCACACATATTAATATATAATTTTAAATACTTACGTATCTAAATATATAATTTTGATGACCTCCTTGGTCGAGTGGTTTGTACACCGGTCTCTGAGGTCCCGGGTTCGATCCTCGGTCGGGTTAATTTAGAAATTATTGTTTTTCTAAATTTTGTCTCGGGTCTGGGTGTTTTCTATGTATAATAAGTATTTTAAGTATGTTTATCCGTTGTCTAGTAATCTTTTAACGAGTTTCTTCGAAGCTTCTCTTGGGCTAGATATAATTGGTGTGAGTGTAGGAAAGTTTTATTTTATTTATTTTTATATTTATCAATATATAATTTTAACACTTGTTTTCATTCAAATGTTACTTACAGGCAATAGAGGGTACCGTGTTCTAAGATGGCGACCAACCGGTAAAAGCACAAACAGCTCTGCTGAAGCGTCATAGACGGTCACGGCCCATACCTTCAGCGCCAATCCCCAAAAGTGTTGTTACACACACGGAATGGTTAATGGTAATTCAGATCCATTACAGCTAATAGCCATTTTCAGCAATTACATACGTCTACGTAGTAGCTACAACAGCACCTCACTTACTGTAATAGAGAATCGGCCAAACAAAGTTTCCCATTCCGACAGGGACAGTGAGGGATGAAAACAAACTGGCGAATTATAGAATAACATGGAAACCGATGTGAATTACTTTTTTTTTTTATATTCTACAACGGGTAAGCGCTTGGCCTTCATCTTACCTGATGGTATGTGACAATAAGGCCGAAGGTGGAAGCACGCTTTACCCGAAATCCTCAACCACTGATGAACTAGCTATATTATCTCAAACTGTCGGAACACAACAATGCTATAAACATCGTTGTTATGGCGACAGACTTAGATAAGATGGTGGTAGCTAACCAGACGGATTTAACAGCCCTACCACCAACCAAACCGAGCACACAAAGATGTACCCCCCGCTGGGAATCGAACCCGGGACCTCTGGGTTTGAAACCGGTGGCTTAGCCACTAGACCACAGAGGCGATTACTAGACCACAGAGGCGATTAAAACTTTATTAACATAACTACTTATTGTGAATTAAATTGAAACGTCGGGAATTAAAAGGCATACGTAGGATACACATGTGCTCAGCGTGACAGGTGGTAAGCTTATCACCGCTCAATGCAATTGGGTGTATGTCTTTAGTCTGCTAGTCACTTTTTACGACAGTTAAGGGAAGAGAGAGGGTGTGTGTGTGTATTCTTATAAAGCCGCTACGCAACACGACCGCGTTCAATAGTTTCAATATTATAATGTTTATAATAGTACGCGAATGTTCATAATGTTTGTTGTGAATAAATTTCCTATGTACGCTTCGATCACATATTATGTACCTACGTCATACAGCATTTAAGATTATAATATTAACTTTATGTTTGTTAACTAATCTCCCTTTTTGTCGTTTGTCAGTAATTTTTAAAATAATTCAAAAACCGGAGCGAGAAATCTATATTTAGTTTGACAAAAAATTCCAATAATAAATTATTAGACTTTGTACTTGATGGATGACGTACTATACTATGATAATAGGCTGGGGCCTACAGAGCCAGAGCAACACAGCGAATGTTGAGGAAAATGTACGAAATCACAAAAGGTTATTTTTACTTAGAATTTTCTCGTCGTTACATCAACAGCCACTCAACATCTCGGAATCCTCGCAGTGCCTACTCGTAGACAGCTATCGTTTGTTACTCAAATAGCTGTCTGTCTACTTCATTTCGGTTACGAAGGTCGAGTTATGCCCTCGACGACCCAGAAGAGCTCAACAGGATAACACCCCAGCATTCCACTTCACACGCTTATATATTTTTAAACAACGTGGTAAATACCTCCTCTATAAACAATGAGGTACATTTCCGCTGCTTCAGATTTGAATTACATACGTGATTTACAATAGGTACTTACTTAGTGCAGTGGTAGAAGCAAGCCTGCTTAAAAATGCTTCTGAATCGAGTTTTCCTTATTTAAACAAATAACGTGGGGTAGTCATGTTAAAAACTGTTGTAAAATATTTTTGGAGTATGTTCAAAAATATTACGTAAACAACAGTGCAAAGTTTTCGGACACCAAGCCTACATATATTCATAGTTCCATACACAGAAAAATCTTCGATTAAAAAACAGCTCGTTACATAATAATTACTATAATCACTATTAAAAAAGTACAAAAAAATAAAACACGTCCCAAATTGGCTCCCGGTCAAATTGCAGTTGTTAATATAAGTCACCACAATAACCTATGGCGAAATATGTAAGCGGGCGGACGGGGCATACTTTCCTTAAGGGGGGACGCCCAGGAAACCACAGACCCATGGAACGGAGCAACGTTGGCAACGGGCCAGACAGCTATCCATGATAGATGCAGGGAAACCGAGGAAAACTCTTCAATTTTATTTCACAACTTTATTAGTAATTAAGGAAAAGAAGATGAGAGCCTCTCGGTCTCGACAGTTAAAGTTCAAAATATAACATATAACTGGATGTTGGACTAGCAGTAATATCAAAACAATCATCGAATTCATGTCGTTAGTGTGAAATACGAATATTGTATGGAATTTAACACAGCACCACAACGTAACTGGAACTACCATTATACTAACGTCATTTCATAGAACTAATGACATTATAAAAGTTTACGTTGTTACGTTTTTGATAGAAGTTCGTGCTAGGCCCACGGGTTTCCAGTAATCAATAAGTATTGTCTGACGAAATAGCGAAAAAAGCAAAAGAAAAATTTATGAAATAAGTTCACTTATAACATAGTAGTAAAGCATGTATTAATTAAGTTAAGGGAAATATTTTAGAGGTATTCCTCGAAGCGCTCCTATTTTGGAGCGCTCCCAACGAAGCGCCCCAAAACTATTCCTCAAAGCGCTCCTTTTAATAAATGCTAATAAAAGGAGCGCTTCGCAATTAAAAATATTGCAATTTTATTCCTCGAAGCGCTCCCACGTTGAAAAATAGGGAAGAGCATGAAGGAAACGTAATATAATTATGATATCGATGATCTTTTAAAACTCATTTGTGCATCATTACGAACACTCTAATGTGTTATGTATTTATACGATAAGGGATACTATGAAATAAAACGCAACATATACTCGTAATGTTTAATCACACTTTGCAGAAAAATCTACACAATAATTATTATATCGTTATTACTTTGCGTTGTGTTATCATTTATCATACATATTGCTTTAGAAATGTATGTTTTAATATTTTTATAAATGACTTTAACGTTATGGTATTGAAAGTATGACACAACAAAGACAGCCCCTCTACTATGACGAGTTATTCCGGTCTGATCCAGTAATTGATCCCTTGCTGGATATTCTTATTATTTAATTCCGGTCTGATCCCTTGACCCACTCTCTTTGACAGTTAGGTAAAGTCAAAATTAAAACAGTTGTCTAAGTAAAAATTATATTTATTTTTATTTATTGTGTGTGTTTACACACCAACCAACCCGCATTGGGCCAGCGTGGTGGGTTATGGCCCAATATCCCCACGTGCTATTGTTCACGTGGGAGGCCTGTGCACAGCAGTGGGACGTTTATGGGCTGATGATGATGTGTGTTTACAATCATCACAGGCAATCAGGCATTTGGTCTTGTTTTTTAGATAAACCTTAGTACTAAAAAAATATTGATCATCTTTAAGCATTATATAAAATCATCACAAGCAGTCAGACATTGGGTTTTTTGATTTGGACAGATACCATAATATACAGATTATAAAATTTCTTTTTCATACGAAAATTTATTCTAAATGAAATTTGTAGATATCTATTTCATTTTTGTTATTTAAAATCACAGTTACTCGTTTAATATTTGATTGTCTGTTATAATTATATTGTAAGTATAGTGGTTTCATTTTGGTTTTAGTTATTTTATCAAGCGGACCAAAATATTTGATTACTTAGAATTTTTTAGTTTATTTAGGTTATTGTTTTATTATATTGTCCAAATAAAAATAACGAACATCTGATTGCCTGTGATAACTATATTGTAAATATAGTGTTTTGATTTTGGTTCTAGTTATCGGATTAAACCGACTAAATTCTTTAATTACTAAGATTATTTTTATTAGGTTATTATTTTTGTTTAATAATTGTCCAAATGAAAACACCAAATATGTGTGACTGTCATAATTATAGTAAATTTTGTTGTGTTCGTAATGATGCACAAATGAGTTTTAAAAGATAATCGATATCATAATTATATTACGTTTCCTTCATGCTCTTCCCTTTTGTTGAACGTGGGAGCGCTTCGAGGAATAAAATTTCAATATTTTTAATTGTGAAGCGCTCCTTTTATTAGCAGTTATTAAAAGGAGCACTTCGAGGAATAGTTTTGGAGCGCTTTGTTGGGAGCGCTCCAAAATGGGAGCGCTTCGAGGAATACCTCATATTTTACAGTCAGCGAATAACGGCTATTTTTTTATTAATGTTATGATCATGTGTTTTATTACTTTTAATTTCAATACGCAAATAGCAGTGCAGTATTTTGAGCACAGCTACGCAAACACTTTTTACCGTAATAAGACACTTAACTCGTGGCATAGAGTTAACAAACAACTTTTAAAAAAAACCGAATGTCACCGGACCAGGTCTGACAAGATGTAAACGAGACGATATAAATTTTCCAATTCAATACAATACTCAGATGGGAAACAAACAAGACGTCTCGGTGGCCGAAAGTCAAAGCTCGGTCGGTGCTCGGCCCAATATTCGTTGATAAATAAATACATACATACATACATACAACACGCCTGTTTCCCGGAGGGGTAAGCAGAAACAGATTTCCATTTTCTAGATCTATTTAGGAAGGGCAAAGCGTTTATTATATTTATTTACATTATATACATTTTATTTTATATTGGCACAATACAGCAAGACGGACATTAATTATTGACGACCTCCTTGGTCGAGTGGTTTGTACACCGGTTTTCACGGTGTCGCCATCTCTGAGGTCCCGGGTTCGATCCCCGGTCGGGTCAATTTAGAAACTATTGTTTTTCTAAATTGTCTCGGGTCTGGGTGTTTTCTATGTATAATAAGTATGTATTTAAGTATTTGTCTAGTAACCATTTAACGAGTTTCATAACGAAGCTTCTCTTGGGCTAGATAATTGGTGTGAGTGTAGGAAAGTTTATTTATTTATTTATTATTTACTTTTGTGTTTTTCAAAATTATAGAAAAAGATCGTAAGTAAGGTTTCAACGTGATTCTTTTTCACTTGTATTTAGTGGCAGGCGTCTACATTTTCGGTTTGCCTCTCTCTCACTACTGCCTGGATCGACAGAGATAGCTGAGGTTCAAGGTCAATAAATTCGGCGTCTTAGGAGAAAAAGTGACACTATTTATTTGTAAGCACCTAATTAATTAAACAACCTAGGTGATATAGAAGCCGGTCGCTACAAAACAGGGTACGCGTCGTAAACACTACACCTCTGTTAATCTAACGAATAAGTTGTTTGTTTCAGTAGATATTTATTAGTTCCATCGTTCGATTAGATTTAGTGCCTTTAAATCTATCGTAAACTGGTTGAATATATAAAGCTTTTGTTGTTGCTATCATTGCTATGTTTTGAGTTTAAAGTCATGCGTCATGCTTTTTGTTGCCGTTGGGTACACATGCAACTGTGTAGAAGTTCAAAAGTTTTTTTTATGTGGAAATGAGGCAAACGTGAATTCGTTGAACCCCTGGGAAAGTTATCACCGCCGCCGCCCATGGACACCCGCAAAAACAGAGTAGTCGCAGATGCGTTGCCGGCCTTGAAGAGGGAGTAGGATTTTTGAGGAAGGCGTAGGATTTTTGAGGAAGGAGTAGGATTTTTGATGAAGGATTAGGATTTTTGAGGAAGCAGTGGGAATTTCATGGTGGGAGAGAAGGGCATTTTAAATAATAATATAACTATTGTTTTCTAAGGTTTAAGTGAGCACTACACATTGAAATGAAACACTCTTCACGGATGTATAACGTATATTATCCTGACGTTTCGAACTCTTTACAGGGTCCGTGGTCACAGGGATGTAAATAGTAAATTAAACGCGATTTAATCCGTAAAAAAGTATTTCATTTTAATAATATAACTAAGTCTCACGGAAAATATTGGTGTGAAACAATGTCAGTCGTTGCTTTTGTGTTTCGTCCGGTGACTGGAAGTACCGGAGGCCCATGTCTCTCTCCTCCCCCCCCCTACAGTTACTACTCCTTCCTCAAAGGTACTACTCCTTCCTCAAAGGTACTACTCCTCCCTTAAAGGTACTACTCCTTCCTCAAAGGTCCTACTCTTTTCTTTAGGCCGGCAACGCATCTGCACTACAACTCTTCTGTTTTTCCGGATGTCTATGGACAGCACCAGTCATTTCTTCCCATCACGTGACACGCCTGCTCGTTTGCCTCCTTTGTACTTATCACCTATTTATATCTTGTTTAAGCGTCATGAAAAGGAGTGCAACATCCGATAAGTTACGCAAAACATACTATATTTATGTAAATATAACACCTAAAAAAGTGAAAAGCATATGCCTCGTCAACACAGCTCGCACATTTCAAGATTTATATCCGATATATGGCGAAGAAAACGTATAATTAAAGAGGAATGCGCCAAATGCAATTTAATTATCTTTATTAATTTATCTTATTCAAAATGCAAACTAAGAAAGTTGTAAGGGAATTGCATTCATTTTCATACCTCAATATTACGGCAGATCCTTTAAAGCCCGAAATAACGATGAATCCTTCAGATCCGTCAGGTAAACGTCCTTTATGCCGCCGAGATGTAATATGGACCCTTATCCGTGGAGGTATTAGGCTCCGTTAGCGCCGAGTTATGCCGTTATAATATTCCACGATATTGCATCCCTTGAAGATTATCACGTCTGCCGTCCAAATGTTTCAACAGAAAACGGCCACTCGCTGTCTTGGTAAGCTCAATTTATGAAGAGGTTTTACATCGAAGAGGTTACCACACACAACCATAATAAACTCATAAGTATAGTCCCTTGGAAAGTAGAAGTCGCGTCGTGCGGTTTTCTTTAGTGGTAAGTTAATGTTACACAGCGTTATACAACGATAAAAGTTGTAGACTGTCTGCAGTCATATCTGAAGTATCAGCAATCGGAAGTCTTGCCAAAATTCAAACTGACTATTGACAAATGGGCAATGAAATGGTGTCCCACGTTTACATAGTCCAAAGGGTTTATTGGTATCCAGTTTATAGGTTCGTTGGTATATGTTATCAAAGTTATCTATTTAGTTCGGATAATAATTATCAGTCTGACTCATTGAAAATATATTATGTTTTTTTCGATCGATCGCCTCTGTGGTAAGATGGGTGGTCCTAGTCGCAGGAATCTCAATAAAGAGTAATAAATTGTGCTGTTTGGTTGGTAGTAGCCTAATACTAGCAGAGCTTCTAACTCCGCCTGGCCAGCTACAATTATCACTATGTCGCCACCACAATGCTTTTTAAGTTAGTCCTTATCTTTACTTACAGGTGAGATAAATTGCAAAAGATTTCCCCTTTAGTGGTTCAAAAAAAGAAAGAAAAAAGGCATACAAGATGCTTAAAAACGTAGCAGCAACCTACGTGTCGTTCAGAAATCGGCTTTGGTGAAATCTAAAATGCAAAAAGGGGGACCTTCGACCTATCAGGTTTTGTCATGCCTTAACGCCGTTACGCCACTAAGGTTGTTGACAAAAGCCTTTACCAAAATAAACGCAAACTAGTACTGATACTTTCTAACTAGTATAACCCACTTTTTGAAGCTACTAACAAATAATGCTAGCTCTGTGTATTCGTATCTCCCTATAGACGTCGGAAGTGTTTAAGAGCCATAGCGTTCACTGACATTGACATGCAATGTAATTTCTACTGTGTCTGGTTTTGAGAGCTAGTAGGTACTAGTTTCAGTCTCGAACTTGCGATACCAACATGTCGCTAGATGGCGCTGTTTTAATCCTTTACAAATTATTATTGTAGTCAACTTTAACTCGATCTATCCTGAAAAAGTCCCCAGTCCCCTCCGAGCCTCAGTAAGTCCGAGCACTACTTATGACGATTGTCACTGGAGCCATCGCTATTGTCCGGATTATCCAGTTTGCGTAATGAGCTCTACGATCCTCGTTAAGCTAACGAGTTTCAGTCACTGGGGTTAAACAGTATCCGCTTTATGGCTAAGTGTTTCTCTTATTTTAATATTAATAGCAAGTTATGTACCATCGGTTAAAGTTTCTGGACCCAACGTTACTGGTTGCGATTTTTCTAGGATTTAATGCCTCTTCTTTTCGCCCAGCTGGCTTTTGCCTGGGAAAGGGGGACGGGAGAGCTGCTACATAACCATAATGCAACTCAAAATGACGGTCCCATAAGGCTCTCGGTAAAAAAAAATAAAAATAAGTACTTACTACAACATTAACAAGGAATATTTAAAAGAGTGTCTGCCCTAACCAATTGAAACGCACCGTTACAAGAAGGCGGAAAGAACTAAAGAAGTTGATAATTCATTTTTGTTACCGATACTCCATAAGCGTCTATATGTAGCCGCAACAAACAAACTTTAATACGATGCTAATGTCTTTGTGAGCAACTTGTAATAGGATAACTTTGGCCTATTGCTTTCATGCAAATAGCGTTAAAAACGAGATCGCTTTCGCAATGCATCTTTCTCCCTTGAAGACGTTATTACCAATAATGTTTCTTTATTGGCATAGCAAATTTTTGCCGTAATTAGTTGTGTTAAAAGAATTCTGCTTTAAGCCTATGATAGTCACTACCTTCGTGTGTGACAATATAATTTTGATATATAAGTAAGTACAGTCAGCATCAAAAGTAGCTTAGCATATGAAATTTTCAAATGATTCTTACGGTTGAAATGACCAGAATTGTCTGAGATAGCTGTTGAGTCAAAAGTACATGACCGTCACTATAGGTAATTACAGAGAAGTTACAATTATGGACACAAAAAATGTCATATAATTCTGAAATGTTAAATGATGAGTATGTAAAGACACTTACACGTGACTATTACTTTTGCCACCTTGTTTTGTTCAGTTACTTTTGATGTCGACTGTACATCGCGTTTATGCAAAAAAGGGAAAGAAACTATCCTAATACTATCCTCTATTTTATAAGTTAAGTAATACAGAGTAGTACTAACTTTAGTACACAAATAAACAATGTCAAGAATAGCAAGCGATTCATAGTTTTGCGGTCGAGTAACCCTCCATCATGACGTCACTTGGCAAGCCAACATTAATCAAAGGCGAAACGTTAATTGTTCCGTCGAAGGCGGACTAATATCCACGAAAACATCTAAATTTGTGGGCAGGCCATCGCAAAGGCTAGCTTAGACTCAAGCTATCCTTCCTCAACTCCGCCCATCCATTTATGGGGCTTAATATTCGTCGGGCCACCAACGCATCGTGACGTCACAACCCCACGTATACAAAAAAAAACAGAATCAGAGATGCGTACATGCGGAGAGGAGGTATTTGTGAATTTGAAATGCGTGTAAACAACGCCCGGGCTGTGTTTGCTTCCTGTTAAAGGTACGGGAGAGGTGATGACGTCACGGGAGCGTTAGGCGGTTGCGGGGCGACCGGGCTACACTGTGGCTGGGCCGCCGCCGTATATGACGGTAGTTTTTTACTTTTTGAATGGGATACTTTAGAGCAAAATAATGTTTTCCTATGTGATAGGTACTGACAAGGCACCGCCGCGGCTGGTTAGGCTATTTTAAAGTAAACACGTTCGACTGGGGACGCAAACCAGTGCCTACATTTGTTACCAAAAGGAAAGGAACGAAATGTGTAAACCAATTAATCATGGCTTATTATTAATGTGAAACTAACCACCAAAGTAAACAATGAACAGCGACTGCAGGTACGGTTTGCGATAGATATCTGGGCGACAGTCATCTTTTCATTTTAATGGAGATGCCGAGCGAGACATTGGTTTCCTTTTCTGTTACGAGTAGCTTTTAATGTTCGAAGTAATAAATACACTAAGAATTAAAAACATATTTTTCACTAACGTCTAAATTATCGACTCACCACAGCGCAACGACCACTCACTTAAAGAATTCTTTTGCAAAAAATACATTTCCAAATCATTCCTAACCAATATTAAACCATACAGAGTTAAGTATCCATCAATCCAACACAACATATAACTTTGTAAAACGCTACCTGTTCACCATTTACAATATTATTCGTCGAGCCTGTTCGTCCACGCCTACACACAGTGGACAATCAATCAAGCGTACCGTTGAGTCCGTATAACAGGCAGAGCCTTAACAATGGAATACGTTGGCAACAACGTAAAGCCTCTTTTGTTTCTGAAACGTTCATTAGGGCTAGCGCACACAGCTCAAGGGACTGCGTAACTCACATTAACACACATAACGTTACACAACAAACCTATAAAGGTTAAGTGAAATTACCACTAATCTGACACCGAAATCCAGATTTTGAGAATTCCATTACCAAACACAGTTTGCGTGGTCCATCACATTGGGTTTAGATAGCCATTTCATCTGTGGTAAAGATTCTGGGTGAAGTGCGCTTGCTCCTTTGGCTCTTACACCAAGAGAGATGAAGGCCATACTTTTTTTAGTACAAAAAAAATGTTAACGCGTCTAACAAGGGAGGAGGTTATTGGAGAGCCGCACCTAGTAGAGTCCATCTATACGCAGCGATCGGGGACTCTGAGAACAAAACAACAGCAATAATAATCAGCCCTTAAGGGAACCATGTGTCTGCCGCATAATTTAAGCCATTGACAGATCAGTAATCGCTTTAGAGTACCAGTACCGCAGATATGACGACTGTAGATCGAGAATGTCAGATGAGTTGCAGTTCAATCAAAAACACACAATAGTACTAAGAGAATACTTTGCTGGGGGTATTCAATTTATTCCATCCCTGCCACGACCATTATATAAGCTGTAAAACTTTTACGATATCCACAACATAAGTCTGGATGTGTTCAAAACTTTCAAATACGAGTATCCCATTAAAAGTTTACAGGAAACTTACCTGGGTGTGTTTGAGCTCTATAAAACATTACAAACAGCAGGAATAACAAAACTTTCACGGTAAGTATAGTTAGTGCTAAAGTTTTCTTGTTCCGAATTTAGTATTTGCTCGGCCAACAATTTTAGGGGCCTTCTTTTTTTTGATAAAATTTTTAACAAGAATGACCAATAAATACTGCTTGTGGCGTTGGCTAGATACCACCATTTTGTCTGAATCTGGCTCCATAATAACAATATTAATAGCATTATTGTGTTCCGACAATTAGGATATAGCCAGTTCCATAGTGGTTGAGGATTCCAGGTGAAGAACGATTCCACCTACGGCCTTTTTGTCCACCCGGGGTTCGGCAAAAATCACGAAATATCACAAGGGGGGAGGGGGGGTATAGTAAGATATCTCGTGTATTTATTTTCGCTATTTCTAATTCCGAAAGCGACGTGTAGTGTAAACTTGACTCGCCGTTGTAAAAAAAAAAACAACCTGTAACCTTTCTGTCCAGACATTTTTATAATGGTCCTTAATTTTCTTAAAAAAATAATTAGATTATACTTTATAAGTACCTGTATTTAAAAATAATATTAAAAAAATTAAGATTCTGTAGGTACTAAAAATACACGTGATTTGGGGGGGTTAGCCTTAAACCTCACCACGAATCACCAGGGAGGGGGGGGGGGGGGGGGTTTAAACAATGCTATAAAACATCCTAATAGGCTACATTATTTCCAAAAATCATATTATCTGGGGATAGTTATATTTGAGCAGCCATGCAGAGAGGATTCATCACGAACTTTACTGCGGTTACGATCAAAAGCAGTAGTCGCACTCACAGACGCAGCGTCAGTTACCTATCGTTAAGAATACTAATATTTAATCCGCCATAGAGTTTGAGAGAATGAGTCAGCTACAGATTTAATCGGTGATTCGACATTCTACATTTGCATAAACCCATAAACATCTACCGGGTACTATTACCGATTTTATTACCGTCCCAAGCTGTGAAGGAAAGTCTGAGATTGTTATTTACAACTTCAGTAAAGATTTTATTAAACTCGTAAGGAATCATACTTAGCCATTATCAAGTTTCAGGCTTCCTAAAATCGTCGGGGTCTTTATCTTTACAACAATAGCAAAATATTAATTCTATCTATGCAAATCAGCTATTTTCATGAGTCAAGCGATCGAAGCGACACTTGTTTAGTAGTAAGTTTTATGCGTTTTATACGCTGGGTTCAAATTGGTAGTGCTTTTTTCGTGAATCTCTCACAAGAAAAAGTAAAAACATGTGACATAAGATAATTGCACAAGGAAATGTGAATAGTTTGTTGACAAACATTCTCTATCGAATTTGGCCGTATTTATAGTTGAAATGACAACCGTACGTGCTACGGATCGGATTGCGCGTTACGCCTTCAGTTCCGGCCAACATCGTCAGCAAGATGACTTGGCCTTAATGAGGCCTACCTACCTGAGGTTTGTTCCAAATCGCAGTATTACATAAGAGTAGTAATGATTCCGCTAAAATTGACAAAAATGGCGGCGTCAATATTATGTCGCAAATCAACAATGGTACAACAGCCAAGCGAAAATAACACTTGCCCATGAAACGCATAAGGTTGAAATTCTAACGTCAAATCAAACTGATGAAATAGCAACGGTTGTAACATAAATTGCAATTTGAGAAAAACTTTGGGAAGTAGCCTTGGTAAAAGAATAAACAGAAATGAAGACGGATATTGTCTATCTCTGGTCCACTTTGTTTTAATTTATTACGCACGAGGAACTTGATAGACAACACAGCGGCTTGCGATTTTGCAAATTAAGCTACTTTCTTAATGCGTGGTCATTGAATCAGAATATTTCGAGCTCCATTCTTCGGTAACACGATATAAGCCTGGTCACAGTATTAACCAAAAGTTTCTTCGCATTTTATAAGAAAATTCAAAACATTTTTTAATATAGTTTATTTACATTTAAATAAAGTATGTAGGTGCCATTTTGTTCGCCATCTTGGACATGATCCCATTGCTTTAAAAATTTTGGGGCTTCTGATCAAAATACCGCGACAAGTGGTTTTGGCAGTCGAAGCATGTTAACCTGACACTTGCCTTAAGAATACTGAAAAGACCGAAACAGGTGGAAATCTGAAGGTGCAAGGTCAGGACTAAGCGGCGGATGCATTAACACCTCTAAGCCAAACTTCTTAATTTTTGCCGAGTGGCTAAAGATGTGCGAGGTCTAGCGTTATCATGATGAAAACCCACACCCCTTCTGTTGATTAATTCCAGCCGCTTCTTGCTTTAATCTTATCAGTTGTTTGCAGTAGAGTTCAGAATTGATGGTCCTGCTTGGTGGTAACAGCTCATAATGAATAATGCCCTTCCAATCCCACCACACACACAGCATCACCTTGTTGCGAGTTAACCCGGGTTTCGCCACAGTCTGTGCCACAAGCCTAACCAGCCTTTGACCACGACCTTTTTCCCACGTTCTTGTCGTACATGATCCACTTTTCATCACCAGTTATCAGCTTCTTCAAAAATGGTTCGGTTACATTACGTCGTAATTAAGAATCACAAATGAGTACACGGTTCAATAGGTTTCTTTCAGTGAGCTCGTGAGGTAACCAAATATCGAGCTTTTTTGTGTAGGTATCCAATTTCTTTAGTTCTTCAGCTACGTCGTAAATACTGATATGCCGATCTTGCTCCACTTTTTCAAAAATGGCATCCATGTTATTCGTAATAGGACAAAGACTATATAATAGGACGACTAGAGCGACGTGCATCTTTGACATCAAAATTTCCGAATTGAAAACGCTAACCAAAGGACAATGGCAGGGTACTATGGAGATTTTGTACAGGCCTACAATTTTCATGTTTGGCAATGAGACTTACACATTTGGTAGATTATATTATTGAGAATTACTACATAAATTAACAGAATTTTAAATGTTGGGGTTTAAAAGATATACTTGTATTTCGATAATTTTTTAAGGTTAGGTTTTTCCCTGTATTTGATTGATATTGACAGTTGAGTGACAGGGAGGGACGGACAATGATTCTGACAGTAACAAAATAAATAATTAAATCTAAAAATGAACGTTCGCGCTTTATAGATCAATCGTGAATCGAACTAAAATAGTTAGATAGGTACTTAAGTAGTGCATTTCAATATTAATTAAGTAAGTAAGTAGGTACCTATGTATTGTTAGCCCGAGTTCTAGATTCTAGAAGATAGATAGATAGGATAGGATACCTATCATGAACTGCTGCGACTGTGATTATTCAGATCTTTGTGCTTGGTTATTTAAAACACAAAAAGTCATAGCTACATATCTGTGTTTTGATAAATAACAGCAAAATACTTAAAACATGATGAAAGTCATAGGTAGATGCAATGATATCATAAACTATATCATTGGGTAGATGTAAACAATAGAAGTAGGTATACACGTTCCCACTTTAGAGGTCTCAGCTGTAGACTACCTACCTACCTATACCAACATTAAGTTGAAATCATCTCCTATCCTACATATTTATTATTATAAATGCGAATTTGTCCTTCCTTTACGCCCAAACTAAGCAACCAATTGACTTGATCTTTGAAAGAACGAAGAGTAACATAGGCTACTTTTTATGCCGATATTCCTATATGAACGCGAATCACGCGGGTGAAACCGCGGGCGGAAGCTAGTGGTTAAATAATTGTCTTTGAGATAGGAATATTATATTAGTCTACTAGGTACTGCTCAGAATGCATACTTACTTATATTTACAGTAGTTGCAATAGAGGATCTTCCCAATAGATACTACTAATAAATTACTTCATCAAAGGCAAACAATATAATATAATACTAAAAAATATGATGAAAACATTTTAAATAAATAAGAAACTCGACTGGTCTTTTTACAGGGAAGTTTCACAATTGTACATACACACAGACAAGTAATGTTTTTTCATATTAGCATTTGCTCGGTGGAAATAAAACAATAATTTAGTATGGTCACATATTTAATATTAAATTATAAAGTAATTAAGGGCACTCTTAAAATAACATCATCGAAAAGTGGAGCAGGTCTAGTCATGCCTTCATGGCGAGCAAATCTGTGAGCAGCACCCAACATTTCGTAGCCCCACAATGCAGTTAAAACTCTGGCTGTCCACTTCTACGTGAAGCTCTTTGAGCTCGGAGTCAACAAGGAACACAAGCTTCATTTTCTGAAGAAAGCTGAAATAAAAAATCACAATTAAATTACAAAAGTAACAGAGTGTAAAGTAAATATTTTTTAATCTTACACCAATTAGCCTAGCCCGCTGACCTCTCTATAATACAAGAATGCTGACCTAAATATTTACTATCTTGAGTGTCTCAGGTAACAAATTGATAGTTTAAGTAGGTCAGTGGCCTAGCCCCGAAGTAAGGGTGTGGGTATGGGTAAAAATGCAGTTGTGATAGTAGTAATAACAGTGGCGAGGGATGTGTTTGGGGAAATACGGCGAAGGTAAGCCGGCCAAGAATTTACAAATCAGACAATAATAAACATGGAATGTTTAACTCATTGGTGGCACTAATTACTGACATAATTATTAAGATCTGCATGGTGGATCCCTGGAGTGGGATTTCTTATAGGGAAGCCGATGGGAATCGGAATGTATGGTATATATATGTATTTAGTAGAATTATTATATAGGTAAATAGTCATGGCCTCAGGTACAAATGCTCGTATTCGTCATAGAAACATTTGCCCCTACTGGGATTCAAACCCAGGAACTCAGAGTAGGTATCACCACGAAAACCAATGTACATATTACTCCACCACGGAGGTAGTCAATAAGTAAATACATGTAAGATGTTACCTCTCGTGGTCTAATCCAATTCGAAATTATGTTAGTCATCCTTTGTTCCTCTTCATTTGGCTCTTGAAAGAAAACTCTTCGTCTGTTCATTCTTAAAATAGAACGTCCACATACAACTCGTCTTGGCGATGGCCAACATGCCTTGTAGTTTTACTTTCAGATGCAATAGAATGGATTGCTAATTCCCAGGAAGCATGACAAATATAATTAGGTGTTGCCTAAAACAATAAGAGCATGGATGAAGTTTATTAATTGATCAACAAAATAGTAGAATATTAGTAGTAACCGATACGAGAGGTGCATTGCTGCACCAAATATGTACCATGTGTTCTCGCTCTCGGTTTAGATGTCTAAAATGGTTGACGACATTTTCGTACTATGTACGACTTACCTCTCAGGGATATAACCAAAAACGAATAGTGTCGACTAAGGCTTGACTCTCGTTCGTCAGTAAATGCCGCCTGCGATTCAATCGAAAAGCATTGCATACTCGACATTGTGATGGTAATGTATCACCCAATCAGACAGTAAAACTATCACGAAAGTGCAGCACAACACAATATTGTTTGTGTTCCTTTCATTAGCACATTCACAAAGCGGCTTTTCGCAAAATAGGTAGGAAGCAACTTTTAAATTAAAACACATTATTTTACGTTGACCAAAAGCTCAATGATTGACATTGACAGTGTTGCAAGTAGTTTTATTCGTCTTTTTACGAGATACAAATCGATAAGAAAATCAATCTTAAAAATAATATAAATTATAAATATCAAAAGTAATTAATCAACTATTTTAAGATAAAAGTCTGTAATTGTATAGGTTTAAGCTCTAAAATAGTTGCACAAATAGGTTTTTAATCAAAACAACATACACTAATAAGTTTTAATTAGTTATTTGAGAATCGATTTCAAAATCGATTAATCGATATTTTTATGGCAGGCAACTCTGACAGCAGATTTTTGTTTTGCGTATAGTATCTGCTAGTTGAAATGCGTTTCGTTATTAGTTTTAGTATTATTATTTCGCTTTAAGATTTTTCTTTACCCCGGACTTCTAAAAATATAACATTTACTGGAAAATAATGAGAAAAAATTAAGGAACCAACTATGCGAATATGGTACCAAAACATGAACATTGTGGGGTTGTACGCCAGTACGCGTTCTCCTTTGTGCTACTTCACAGACACTGCACTACATAAACATCGCATTTTTTTTTTCGCGGCTTACATTGCCATTTTACCTTTTTTGTAGTAAAATTTTAAAATGTATCGAATTTCTTTATTAGATTAACTCATCTTGACAATAAGGAAAACAAATGCAAATCACACATTTTCCTAATTTGAATTTGGAATTATCTTCATTAAAACTTAAACTTTTACCGTCTTATTACAAAACGAGATCTAAATAAAGTACTGGACTTACCGCCGTACTCAGAGACGTCAATTAAGTTTAATGACAATTAAATGTCTTTCCTTCTCTATTTATCACTATACATACGAAAGTGACAGCAAGAGACTTAATTGTCATTAAAACTTAATTGACGTCTCTGAGTACGGCGGTTAGTCCTAGACTTAAGTCAGGTACCAACGTAAACGTTATTACAAGATCAAGTTTTTCTCTTAGTCGCGGACCATCTATGGTTCTAAGATAAACTGACGTGACCCCTAGTTTATCTGCAGGACTAACTTCAGTACTAACCTCAAAAACTTTGACACAAACGTCACTTTGATTTTATGATATCGTTGTATTTAGATTAATGGAAAATATATATAAAGACTTGAGCGATTTGAAGACTTAGATAATGCTGGAAACATCCCGACGACCTGTTCGGCGTCAGCAACGAATTAATCCCTTCGAATGAAGTGATAACGACTTCAAATTATGTACAGATTTACCAAACGATTTGGTGCTATAGTCGCAATGATATTTTATGTTGGTCATTGTTTAGTCGTGGAAATGTTACGCTAACATTTGACTCACGATCCTCGAGGAGGCTCACTGATTGCTGAACTACAGGTAGTTCGCGCATTACGCAACTGGACTCGGCATGAAGTAAGTAAATATAACCTTGATTGATGCTAATGACACTCCCAAAAATCACAGTAACTTATGTAAGTACCTACCTAATTATTTTTATTGTTTTATTGTAGATACAAGATGATGCAGCGAACTTACATGGTGTCGCAATCCGTTATCAGCCAAAGGTGTTAGAAAATAGCTGCTAATAGGTTTATTATAATGCCATCAACCTTAGAAGAACTTCCGCAATTTTGCCAATTTCCCTACAGGTGCAATTGATTGCACTAACTTATGTGAAAAAAATGTGTGCAGATGGAGGTCAGTTATACTAAAATGGATTTTCTTCAATAAATGTACAGGTAACTAATTGTTATTATATATGAATTTTATGTCATGGTTTTATTACAATTACATGCCAGACCAAATACAGACGGCATTATGTAACATACTTATTATCTTGTAAAAAATTATGTACTTATGTTTTAGGTGGTTTGTGATGCTGATCTGAAGATTTGGACATAGTGACCAGAAAGATAGCATTGAGCATTCTCCATCTAGGCAGCCTAACTACCTACCTACCACAAATTGCTCTAAATTCAGTACGGGGAAAATAAAGAGAAAGCAGTTATAAAAAGACATTTTTAATAAACCCATATTAAACATAATTTTAACAGTTTAAAGTTCAAAAGCAGTCATACATAACATAGGTACCTACCTAATAATAATAACAACAAAATAGGTTTACTATTGTTTAACAATAAACGTATGACAAAAGATCATTTTACAAACAATGTTTGATAAACTAATCATTTGACAAACTTTCTCTTCGCAAACATATTACTTTAAAAATAATCATTTGACATAATACAGGTTTCGCAAATGTTTTACTTAGGAAATATTTCTACTGTTAAAATATTATTTTAATAATATTCACTTGACTAAATAATTCGTTTGCCAAATTGGTGATTTTACAAATACTTAATATGGTATATTAGGTATGATATATTATATAAGCAAGGATGTAAGCAAATTCTAACCGATCAAGTGACCTACAGGAGTTAGGTCAGCTAATAGTTCTGTTGTCTAATAAAAAAAATAACCTCGAAATTTAAGACAATCGCTATGCTGTGCTTCGCGATTGTCTTAAATATCTAACTTATTATGTAACCTACAGGAGTAGGGCAGCTAGTATTTGTTAAATGTTATTTATGCTTTACGTTGTTTTGCCAACTAACATGTTTAAAAATAATCAATTTGTGAAATAATGTTTTAGCTTAATGAAATTTTTTTTTGTAGATATATTGTCTAATGAGTATTTTATTAAACAATAATTTGTAAAATAATAAAATTATCAAGTAAGTATAATTTTGTCAAATGTTATTTGTCAAATGAAAATTTGTTATTTGTTTTTTGTCAAATGATTGGACACCCACAAAATAAGTACATGTTACAATAGTTTAAAACAGAATGTTTGAGTATCTAAGAATGTATATTTGAATACTACTTATAGTAAGCATATTTAATTAATGAAAAGTGTGAACAAGATAGTAGGCGAAACATTTATGTACTATCAATAAAAACAATATGATAAGACTGTGTCATACTCATAAAAAAGTTATGTTTATCTTGTGTTTAAAAAGAATCAGAAAAATAAAATTACTATGTAACTAAAACTAAGTAGGTAAAAGTCTTGTTAAATTTAATTGTTAGTGTTTGTTTTATTTTCCAATAAAGATATTTCTAATTCTATTATTTTTATTTGGCTATTGTAATGATGTATTTGTGCTCGGCTTCCATCATTTCTAACTGTTTGTTTTTAATATCAGTATGGCTTTGTACAATTAATTGTTGCATGTCTTCACTTCTGTAAAACAAAATAGAATAATGTTGTCAATTTATTTCATGTAAAAAGTACTACAATAATAAGTATTTGAAAGTACTGTGTCTAAATACCTATTATGCAAGATTTTTTCTTTGATTTGGTTTTGCCAGTTTCAATCGTTCAAATATAATTCAAATAGTAGTTTCAAATTCAATATTATGGTTTATCATCATTCTGGCACTACTTTCAACGCCCTCATTGTTTGATATCTCTGAAAACAATATACAAAATTTCACTTACATTAATTAAAACTTGCATGCACATAATCTTCTGTAAGTATTGGATTGTAATCATTTATAATGATAATATTGTATGTATTTTTAATCAAAAATTTTACCTTGCACTTCTACAACATGGTGGCCTGTGTTTTCCACATTGAAATTGACGGGTATTGAGTCAGTTTTATCATAACTAGGGCAAGGCTTAGGGTCAGCAGTTAACGCAGGAATTGTTAATGCAACATTCGGAATCTAAAACAATCAAATTAAGATATGTAGGTACCTACAAATTTTAACATTTACTACATATTATAAATATTACTTATTTTGTTCATATTAAAATTTTAATAAAAATACCTATGTTACAAACCTAAATAAATATGTTTTATTTACCACTGCATCACTATCATAGCATAGTCATTTTCTTCTGACTAAGTCGTGAGGAGCAATTGAAATTACTTCTAAACCCTCGGGAGAAGGTGGCTTTTTGCCACTCCATGTCACAGTAATAGATCCTCATATAGGCAAATTGGATTTTGCTGACAGCTTCATGCTTTTCCACGTTAACTCGACTTCCCCATCTGATCGGCTTTTACGAGTTAGCTCAATAACTAAACATTATTATTACCAACGCGCTGCACTTCCTCCAACGTCACCAGGTACTCAATTCGTCTGCCAGCCAAGTATGCAATGCGGCCGTTACTGTCGCTCCCATGGCCTTACAAGTATAGAAAATATTACAAGCCACATAAGAAAATGCCAAACCTCACAATTGGACGCTGTTATAATTATCATAAAAAGATTTATGAGGCCAATGGCCTATGATGATAATATATGAATTATGATTATTATGACTAGGTAGTTCATAGATTGTTTGTTTACTTACCTGCAATCCGTTTCACGCTAAAATTCTTAATAAAAAACTTAATTTGAAAAAAGTCATGATGAAAGTTTAAGTCTCGCATTTTTAACGGATGAAAATACAATACAAAATAGATTATGATTATTTATGACATATTTTTATCTTGTTTAATAATTATTTATGTAAAAAAACTCTACAGAAATTATTAACATCCAGTTAAACGAAACGGTGGAGTGAATGATGTTTGTGTGAACGAATGGAAAATTGACATTTTTTGTTTATTCTCTGTGGATATCATTCAAACCTAAGACTAAGTGCGGTACTAACTGGTCCACGGATGGTTTTCGTTTTGTAATAAGGTGAGATTTTAGTCCGGTACTAACTGTTAGTACCGTACTAAGTCGAGACCATCTAGTCTTGGTTTAAGCTCAGACTATCGTACGTTTTTGTAATAAGACGGTTAGTGCCTTACAAATAAACAGAGCATAAGGTCAGAATAGTTAACCCGCGTTTTGTCTCTTTTACTCTAACTATAAATTACGTTTACATGACAGAAACAAAAAACGGAATAACTATTCGTAGCTTATTCTTTGTTTATTTGTAAGGCACTTAGAGTGGATTCGACCAAACTGGAATAAGACTTACTCCGAGATTAGTCCATACAAATTAGGCGTTTAATCTAGGTATAAGACCTTATTCCAGTTTGGTCGAATCCACGCTTAATGATTTAGCTAAAGAGATTTTATTACAAGTTCACACATACTATATGTATATGCGAAAAGACTTTTTCCCCAACCTAATAGCGCTCATTAACTGTAATAGGTCACGAACTTAACTTATAAATTAATCTGCCGGATAAATAGCACTCCGAGAAGAATTTGCATTAATGATCCGCTGCTTCGGCCTACTGAAATGTAATTTTCACGGTGGCATTTGCCGTCCCGGAGTTTTCATTTGTAAATATTTATATTTATCCGACCAGATCGGAGCTATTTTTTTTTTTTTTTTTATTGGCAACGGGTAAGCGCTTGGCCTTCATCTCACCTGATGGTAAGTAACGATAAGGCCGAAGGTGGAAGCGCGCTTCACCCGGAATCCTCAACCACTGAGGAACTGGCTATCTTATCTCAAACTGCCGGAACACAACAATGCTATAAACAACGTTGTTATGGCGACAGACTTAGATAAGATGGTGGTAGCTAGCCAGGCGGACTTAACAGCCCTACCACCAACCAAACCGAGCACACAAAGATGTACTCCCCGCTGGGAATCGAACCCGGGACCTCTGGGTCTAAAACAGGTAGCTTAGCCACTAGACCACAGAGGCGGTTAAAATTTATTCTCGGGAAAGGACAGGTTTTAAGTATCTTTATTATTGAAATTTTGCATTCACAATGCTATATAGATATAGGATAAAATGTTTACTAGAAAAAAAATCAACCAGTCTCAGGATCCCACTCGAGCTTCCTGAGACTAATTGATTTTTTTTCTAGTAAACATTTTAGGTTTTAAGTAACCTAAGCTGACGAGCATTTATTATTAATATTAAGAGAGTAAACGAAACATATAAATAAAAAAAAACAAAAGCCTACCATATAATTGTGAAGTATTGTACAACGAGTACGAGTCATAAGTAAAACATATATTTTTTGCAAAAATAATGTTTGTAGATGTATAATACTTATTCTATACGGGTTCCATGCGGTGTCCCTACCGTTACCTTTACAAATAGAGAATTGATTTTAAAATCGTAATAATTTGTAAAGAATAATAACTAACACTTAATTGGACCTTCTCATAAATCATAATATAGAAAATACTTTCAATTAAGTTTAAGACGTCTTTAGTGCATTGCATGAGAAGTGCGATCAAATCGGGTGAAAACGCAACTAAAGTTTAATATTTATTTTTCTGTTGAAACCGCAACTTACACCAAATATTAGGTGGGTGCAAAATTGTTAAAAAAAAAGTGTAATGGAAACTAAGCACCCATGTACCGCTTTCCAATTAAGCCCAAAAAAGTACCTAATTCTGAGCTTAAGCCTCAAGCAATTACGGAGTAAAATTGGAAAAGACTCCTCGCTCGCTTTATTTCGGGAATTCTTATCGCGTGTCATATTTTTTTTTTACTCAGCGACTGTTTATTCAGTAGAATGAATTAGTCGTTTGTTTTGGCAATAAGCTGTATAATGGGATTTCGGTAAATGTCGGCTTGGTTTGGGAAAGCTATTTCCAAGATCACGTCTTATCCTATCCAATCCGTCTTATCATTTCCGAAGGAGGTCTTTTAAATATTTAAGAACATAAATAGTCTAATTATGAAGAATGTTTCTTGCAAGAAGTCGGTTTAGCAGGTTTAGCAGTCGGAGCGGACGACATGCATGTTCGTTCAGTCCCAAAATGCGGCAAGCTCAACCCGGTGTTTTAGTGGTTTAGTACCCCCCATTACATCAACTGCAAGCAATTCCATACGAACTTCAAAGTTAAAATTTTCCCAAAAACAATAAGCTAATTAATGAAACTTTGCATGCTGTAATAATATACAAAGATCTAAGTAGCACGCAAAGTTTCATTAAAATTGGCAAACCTGAATAAGGTTTGTAAAAGTTTTGAGTGTAAACCATCATAACAGATTTTTTCAACTAACTATACTAAACAGTTTTTCTCAAGTCGCTGGCAAAAAATAAAAAAGCCATATTCGAATAGCCCATGATGACTCATCAAAACACACCGAGTTACCACTGAGGGTAGCGTCGCGTTCCACACGACAAGCATAATTACATTGAAAGGAAATTACTTGTAGGTAGTTACATGAAAACTATACTGAAGAAATATATTCGTATCTAACAATAGACCGTTTATTAATAGGCGAATGCCGTCAATAATTGTGATGGAACACACAAATAGTATAGCGCGGTAGATACAATCTTTACAATAAACACACAGCATTATTCATAAACAAACAACCGTTATTTATTGTATTGGTCAATACTTATTTAAATATAATTTGTTAACGATTTTTCTGCATTTCTGCATCATTATTGCGTTGGTGGAAAGCTTTGGTAACTATCTCTTAAAGATTAGTTCACATTGACACCTTTATCTTGAATTTTTACTTGATTATGGCTTTCAATATACCTAGTTATGATTTCTAACCACTACACAGATAAAAAGGATTTCTCAAAGCAAGAAAAATAGTTTTCTTGTCATATTATGTTATTTTAAGGAAAATTCTCTTAATACAAGTAATGTTTATTCATTTTTAGATATTGGCAGTCTTAAAACAAAAGATATATTTTCTTGTTGCATTTTTAAAATCAAGAAAAAATATTTTCAATGAAGAATAAGTAAAATTAATCTAAGAAGTTCAAATGTTAATGCTTTGATATTAGGCCTGTAGCTCAAATGAAAAATTAGTGGACTAAGTGACGACAACAAGACGCCCTAGATGGCGCTGTACTGATTCCTGCATCGCGCTATGGTTTCGTTTCATCAATAGTATAAGTACGGATCTAATTTTTTTTTTAACGTATCGAATCTTGTACTGAAGTTGCTTTCAAGTATAATTGGAACATTCTTGATTCTTCGAGTTACTGTTTTAGTACTCTCATCTCAATAGAGAGGACAATTGACATGTGTTTCCTGCATGTCATA
Source organism: Scoparia ambigualis (assembly GCA_963921215.1). Taxonomy (NCBI): domain Eukaryota; kingdom Metazoa; phylum Arthropoda; class Insecta; order Lepidoptera; family Crambidae; genus Scoparia; species Scoparia ambigualis. The sequence goes on from OY992504.1 coordinate 34,922,319, forward strand.
AAATTACACTTAAATCTATCGTTGTAATGTCAGTTTCACGTTATTTCTATGGAAACTTATGTCAAGCAATTTGTAATTTTAGTGACTCGAATTAAAAGTCTCGGGATAGTGGCGGACGAGCGAGTTTGCGAACGACCGAGAGATGGCGTGATTTTGTTTACGTGCGTTGAGCCGGTGATACGAGAATGGTGCGCGAAAAGTTTTATTTGTTTGTGTTGAAATTGATAAGCAGTGAGTACATTTGCGTCAGAAGTGAAAGTGTTTAAATCGTTTAATAACAACCTACATTTTTATAGGTACGCAGCTTATTTTCTATTATGGTATTTACAAAAAAGATATACCTAGGTACGGTCGGGGTCGCCGTCGCTTTACCACTTTGCAGCGATTTTCGTGTGAAGCGCACCGACCGCCCGGGTACCTACGTGCCCGTACCAAATAGACGACGTGGTGTGCAAGGGATTTTGACCTTTAGACTGGTAAAGCGACGGAGTCCGCCATTGTACCTAATGTGAGGTAGATATTTTCTCAGTCATTCAAAACTTTTCATATTTACTACTCGACCAACATAATTAATCGCATTAAAGCTAGACGTTTATCATAATTGTTCAATGATTAACAATCTAAATATATTGCACTTCAATTAGTTTGCACATGCTGAGTGGTCAGATTTTAAAATGGAATAATAATAATCGAAGAAGATACGTTTAGTTTGTAAATTATTGAACAACTGTGATAAACGTCTAGCTGACATGCGCCTTATTATGTTGGTCGACTAATTACTTCATAGTAGGTACTTACCAAGCTAATCTTTCGTAAAGTTAACTAGGGTCAAGTATATTCCTAGTGCATTAAATGTTAAAGTTTCCTGCCTAGTCTTTTATGACTAATAAACAAAGAATAAGCTACGAATAGTTGTTCCGTGTTTTGTTTCTGTCATTTAAACGTAATTTTTAATTAGAGTAAAAGAGACAAAACACGGAATAACTATTCGTAGCTCATTCTTTGTTTATTAGTCATAAAAGACTAGGCAGGTAACTTGTCGGAGGTCGAGTAGTAAATATGAAAAGTTTTGAATGACTGAGAAAATATCTACCTCACATTAGGTACAATGGCGGACTTCGTCGCTTTACCAGTCTAAAGGTCAAAATCCCTTGCACATCACGTCGTCTATTTGGTACGGGCACGTAGGTACCCGGGCGGTCGGTGCGCTTCACACGAAAATCGTTGCAAAGTGGTAAAGCGACGGCGACCTCGACTGTACCTAGGTATATCTTTTTTGTAAATACCATAATAGAAAATAAGCTGCGTACCTATAAAAATGTAGGTTGTTATTAAACGATTTAAACACTTTCACTTCTGATGCAAATGTACTCACTGCTTATCAATTTCAACACAAACAAATAAAACTTTTCGCGCACCATTCTCGTATCACCGGCTCACCGCACGTAAACAAAATCACGCCATCTCTCGGTCGTTCGCGACACTCGCTCGTCCACCACTATCCCGCGACTTTTAATTCGGGTCACTAAAATTACAAATTGCTTGACATAAGTTTCCATAGAAATAACGTGAAACTGACATTACAACGATAGATTTAAGTGTAATTTTATGACTTGAATTAAAAATAATTAGACTTTATGTCAGTATCTTAAGTCAATAAATAAAATTGTGCACGATTGTACTTAAAATCGAATGTATGGTAGAAGTTTACATTAGATTATTGGAAAATAGCAAAGGAGAATTCTTTTTTTATTGATATTGAAAGATTCACAATTTCACACACAATTTTTTCATGTATTTATTTGTTTAAAACTTCAACCCGTTTCTCTGGAATCGCCATCGCAAGAATCTTCAAGTTGGCAGCCCACTTATAGACCGTAATATCTCGGTTTGTATTAAAGTACAATTGTTGAAATTTTGCGTATTCGATTCACTATTTATGCACAGTTTTTTGACATATAAATCACATTGATACGAACTGTATTTCTTAATGTGCCTGCTATCTTGACGTCAAGTTAGCAGGCACACCAAGATACTCAAATATCTTTTGAACCATAGTATCACTATTTATATGCTATACGTCACTATTTATCACTATTTATACACAATTTTTTGACATAGTCAAAACCATCTAATTCCATGGTGTGCCTGCCAACTTGACGCTCACATTTCTTATCTGAATTGAAATCAATATTTTCTTGAAATAAAAATACATCCTAAGCTTGCATCAAGAGAATTATCAACTTACATTAAGAATACTTATAATTCTTGGTTAAAGATGTATTATTTTAAATCAATCAAGAATTGTTTTATTTCAAGATTATTTCAAATATCAGTTTAAGATTATTTTTTTTTAATGTAAGATAATATTAGTTTCAATATATATGAGGCAACCATAATCTTGGTTTAATGCAATTTGCTTTCATGCAAGATTATTTTACTTATTCGGAGAATACCGTTTTTTCTGTGTAGTTCAATCGGCAGTCAATTAACTAGAAATCTTGTTTCTACGCTTATGTAAGTATAAACATTGCTGCCTCTAAGAATAATAATATCAACTTCGTCATATAAACCAGGTTTTAAATACGTACAGAGGAAAAACTTCGCAGCAAGACCGTCATCCTTTTACCTGAAAATAACAAACAAATTTATAATATAACAACATTTAAATCTTAAAAACTATATGCTAACGAAACACATAAAATTATAGATCAGCCAGTTTGAAAACCCCGCACAAATAAAAAGGGTATTTGTAAGGGTATAGTTGCCCGACCTGTAGGCCTACTCTCTAAATGCAGACTTCTTCGGTTCTAATTTTTCGTACACTGCTGTGTAAAATTGCCTACTTGGAATTGACCGTATTGGGACCTTTGGATATCCTATATAGACGGTAGCATAACGCGCAATCTACTACAAATCAGCTTGACGCGTCCCTCGTGCTCGTGGCCGAGAGTTTACGTGTTTGATCCAAATGACATCAGAGCCTTTAGTCTCTGTGAAATGGCACGGAAAAGCTCCGTGCCCGCCCCTGGACTGGACAATGGTCGCCGCAACGGAACGATCCGACAGACAGACATCCGGAGGTACCGTCGGCGTCAGTGCATCTCCGAGCGTTAACAATTCCGTGTATATAGGTTGAGCTTTACAGCTTCAAAAATTCTATTATTACTTCAAATAGTTTTTTTTTAACCCACCGAGCAACCACATTGGGCCTGCGTGGTGAAACATCTTTAAGCTAATGATGATGATAAAGATTTCGGGTCGGTCGGTCGGTTAGGTAACATAACCAATGACTATAGTTAGACATTTTATTATTTAAGGAACGACCTTTATATATCACAGATCATTTCGGTTACTTCGATCACAATAAAAAAAATTGCAGTTAATACTATTTGCTTTCATCGGTCCCAATCGTTAACAACTCAATCACAAATCAAATCAACCAGTAAGTAGCTAGTTAGTAGCAGGTACGGCTAGTAACCGATGATTCTGTGGGGGAATCTGGGGGTCGCCCTTGTTCTGGAGGCCTGTTTGGGTTAGAGGGGGAGGAACTCGGTGCTTGCCGTATCGTGGTCCCGAGCCCAAGTGGCAGGGAAGGGATGGCACTAGGGTTTTAAGTGGATAGGCCTCTATAACATAAGTACTGATGCTATTTCGTTCTGATGGGATGTAGCGGGTTTGCAGGGGGAAGAACTCGGTGCTTGCCGTGTCGTGGTCCTAAACCCTCGTGGCAGAAAAGGGAGCCTCTGTAATGTAGTGTTGCTATTCCAGCAGATAACTGCTACAGCTATATGTTTAGGCCTCTATAAACCCTGGCTTTAATTACCAAATTGGAAAAAAAAATGTAAAGTCTGTCATCAATAATCCGCATTTGGCAAGCGTGGTAATAATCCCAATAAGTAACATATTCAATACATAAGCAAATACAAATTTGTGTGCGTGACTTGAGGCCTTGACAGTAGGACAATATTAAGGACGTAACTTTACCTTTATTTTTTTTTATTTTTTTTATTTTGATTTATTTCAAAATCCACAGCTCTTAATCTAATTTTAACAAACTTATATTCTAGAAACATACAGCAAATAACGGATTTTACATGTATTTGTAAAAAAGTTAAGTAAGAGGAGACCTACATTATTCAACCTTATAAGCTAGGTATTTCACTACAACAATATAAAGATAATTATACATAAATAAACCTTGTAGGAAAAGAACGAAAGCAAAACCAAAGTGTGTCAGAATCGTTTGTAATAATTGAAAAGCTGTGGTATATGTATTTAAAAAAAATACTTTACGTTCATCATAAAAGAAAATGAACGCCTCAGTAGCCGAGTGGTGAAGCGCTCGGCTCGATACCCGGAGGTGCCCGGGTTTAAATCCCAGGTCGGGCTGTTTCGTATTTTTCGATGCATAGCCCGGGTTTGTGATCACCAACCCGCATTTGGCAAGAGTGGCGATTAAGCCAATATCCATCAGTTGTAGCGAAGACTTGTTTTGGCATAAATGACATTCATAAGTGCTGTAACCTAAACATTGCCTAACCTGAATAAATGATATTGAATCTTGAATCTTGAATATGCCCTGCTGTGGGATAGTATACAGGCCGTACTTCACTTTTTCTAAAAGTTCTTGTAGTTCGTTGTAACTTTGATCGATGATTTAATAATAGAGTATTTCTTTTAAATTAATTAATTTATAACGTATTATAAAAAAACTACTTACTATTTAGTTTAGAAAAAAATTATTTTAGAAACCTTAATCATTTTTGAAGGCCTATTCATAGATACACCCCCCACGGATGGGTTAGATGAAAAAAAAAATTGAGTTTCAGTTCTAAGTATGGTGAACCCCCAAAATTAATTGTTTTTTTCTGTTTTTGTGTGAAAATCTTAATGCGGTTCGCAGAATACATCTACATAACAAGTTTCAACAATATATTTCTTATAGTTTCGGAAAAAAGTGGCTGTGACATACGGACGGACAGACATACATGACGAATCCATAAGGGTTCCGTTTTTTGCCATTTGGCTACGGAACCCTAAAAAGTACGGCAGCCAATGACGGCCTCTGCTCGGTCGCCGTAGAGACGGCGTGTAAACACGAGTGACGTGCGCCCGTCCCGCCGTTCCGCGGCACCCGTGTTCGTATCGATTCACGCCGCGCGCACACCGGGCGCACCGACCTCGGCGGGACGTCACAGATCCTTGTGACAGATACACGTATCTGTCGATAGTTGTGTGATTTTTTCCGTTTGAAGAGCAGACAGTACGGCTAATAAAGTACTTCAAATACACTGGCCTGCAAAAATAAGTATCACACTTTTAAAATTGTAATAACTTTTAAAGTACACAAGATAAACAAGACACCAAGACATAAAAATGTTACTATTGTATAATTTACTATAGTTTCAAAGAAAGCTGATAAAATTGCTATAAAACGTTTTTTATTTTAAATCTTTAACTGAAATGAAATTTAGAAAGTGTGATAAGTAGGTACTTATTTTTGCAGGCCAGTGTATTAACAAAAAAAAAATTCAAAAATACCCTGTTAAAAAAGCAATATTATAATGAAATTCTTATTTTTTCGTTTTAATGTATTACTTAACGATTTTATTTATAATGACCTAACATCAAATGTTATAATAATAAAATGTTAAGTAGTTTCCGATTTTCCTGGTGATGACCAGATGAGAGCCTTGTTTTGTTGTAGGTAAAGCTTATCTAGCCCGATAAGCGTTTTATAGTAGGTACTACTTTATTATCTTCTTTATTTTTTTTCTATTTTCCCTAAAAGACTAGGTACTCTTTATTTCCAATAAAACTAGCGCTAAAAACCAATATAAAGCTTATCAATAAAAAGTCAGCAATAAAATCAGTTCATCCGTTAGGCAGTTACGATGTCACTCACTGACAGACAACGGCTCAATCTTATTTTTTTTTGCGGTAGGGGTTTCGAAACAGATGTTATTACACTCTTTAGTAATTGAGTAAATTGAATGATTTACTTATGTGATCGAAGGTTACATAATAATATTTCTGACTCGTTTCATGTATGCCAGAATCAGATAAAACAAGTGTCATACGAGTATAGCATTGCACCACCGGAAAAAGAGATCTTCTGTTCTGTGCATAAGACAAATATACATTTTCGTTGCGACTGGTCACATCCACATACGATTCAGTTGCAGCGGTTCGATAACCTTGTCTGGATTGCAGTTTGCAAGTAATTAGACAGTAGCAGCATTTTTCTTTTCATTTGACTATATTCAGGTAGCTGCAGTGTTTCACATTTACTTTCATTAACGCCTTAACTAAAAAAGCAGGTAAGTACCTACGCATATTTGTAATTTCACAGAAACTGATCGCGTTCATATCAGTTTCATAAAACGAGATACGGAACAGATAACACACTGCAAATAATATTAGATAACTTTTAAAGCGCAATCGGTAGACAATGGAATCACTAACACATGAATTCAATACAACACTCGAAATATATTATGATTTAGGCATGGGGTGGTCTCATTAAGGTGTTACGCTACCCTGTTTTCTTGCATGGCGCTACAAGGATAAGTGACACAAGTTTCTTCTTGAGATGCTATAAAAGTAAGGGTGTCGATTGAGACCACTCGTAGCAACGACAGGTTTTAATAGACAGACTTTTAACAATGAGTCAATGATCCTCAGCGTTAACAGCAAGTATAGTAATACTTAATCTCTGTAAGAGTAGTTAAGCACTTAGTAGTACTATTATTTATTCTGTGACTTAGGATTCGACCAAACTGGAATAAGACTTACTTACCTACTCCGAGATTAGTCTATACAAATTCGGCGTTTAATCTAGGTATAAGACCTTATTCCAGTTTGGTCGATTCCACCCTTATGTGGGTCTCATTTGACACGTCTTTTAAAAATAGGAAAATTGGGGATTGTTTGATCAAGAAGCCTTTAGTGAAACGTATACAATCTACCCTAGTATGTAGCTAACTCGTTCAGTGATACAGGTAAGAGTTGTTTCAGACCAGGGCCCTGATTCTGTATCGCAATCTATAGATTCCACACCTAAACCTTACCGCGCACAAACGTCAAACGCATACGTTTTTGGGAAGATATCGTAACTTTTTAAGGAATTGACGTGGTTTCGAAACAAGGAATCGTTACAGAATAAGGGCCCAGCGTTTTTTGGGCGTGTATGTATAAGCTTACCTCTCTTTTCCTTCACAAGAAATACATGTATTTTATTAAATCCTTAGGGTTTTTTTACAAAAAGGCGCTGTCTTTTAATTTTTGTAGTACGGTCGTGGATTTTAATGCAGTTTTACACCTAATTTAAGTTTTATTGCACTCAACGAGTTTGCGTGTCAGCTTTAAATCGGACTGCTGCAGTATTTAGCATTTAGTTTTTGTACAAGTCAAGGGTATTCATATCTATAATTATGTGCCTTTATACCGTATGAATACTGTGCATTAAAATATATACTGAAATAAGGTTAAGTAAATATGTAACAAATTGAAAGTAAAAGACAGGGCTTTAATTAAAAAAAAACGATAAAGATCACACTATCTAGCCATCTGAATCAGATACAAAACCTCCTTGGTACTCCATTTTCTCTTTTTGTTTACCTCTTACTTAATTACTTATCTGATCATTTACTACGACGTGCTAAATTGCTCAAATTAAAGCGAAGGCCGAAAGTCCGCACACGAATGAAATTATTTCATCAAAAGGCCAACAACGAGGTCAATTTAATACACACTAGGTATGCATTAGCATAGCGAACGATAATTTTGTGAAACTGTACACATTCACAAATCTATTGTTGGAATCGTCATCCAACCAAGTCTTCTAAAAATAGCATTATACAAACGGTTAAAAAAATATAAAAAAAATATAAACAACGACATCCAAAACTTATTAGCAACTTCCACGAACAAACAAAATGTAAGTAGTTCAATAATATGTCAGCGCCCACATATTATTGTAGAACAAAGGTAGGTACAGTCACGAGTACCAATATGTAAACACTTTGACTCTTATTCCATTGCATTAAGAGTTACAATTGTTTACATATTTTTGCTCTTGACGTACACACGCCAGCAGGTCAACCTACCCCAAACTGTTAAAACTCTCTAAACGATATTGATCCTTATAACCAAACGATAAATTTCAAAATGTATCGAAGTAATTTGACATTTTGTGGTAGGTTGCCTTTTACCTTCCAAGGAGGGTGCGCCGAGGGTCGCCGCTCCGCTCCGTAACGATGACTGCGCTGTAATTTCGTTACATCCTGGATGTAACGGGCATTTTTCTTCGTTTTCCTTTCGTGGTACAAACAAATGAACGAGTGACGGCCTGAACTAGAACGTTAGGAGGGGGAAAAAAATGTTTAGATTCTTTTGGATTAGTTTCTTCTAATTGCTATCATACACATTCTATGTATTGAAGGAAAGACTGAGCGACCTTCTTCATTTAAAATTTATTATCGATCGCAAAGCTAAGCGGTCGTTGACAAGGACAACAAAAGCAGACAATACATCTAATTTGGTAAATGGAGTGTTACTCATCCATATATCGGTACTTTGATAATGTAAGGGCTTGTCAATGCCATTACTAATAAAAAAGTATCGAGTCAGCGACTCCCAAATATATATGTGGTGATAATAAAACGATAGTAAATAAGCAGGACGCGATATGACAAGGCGGTGTTTACTGGGCGCGGACTCCGCCTAATGAAACGCAAACACGCGAGCCTCCGCCTAGGGAGTAGGGCTGCCATGACGAGCTGCAGAGCTGAGCCATGCTACTGCAACAAACACTGGGTGGCTGATGAGTAACAGCCGCTTGCACTCTAACGGTTAAGAGGCGGCTGCCTAAACGAGTAGCGATTTCGAAGATAAATTATCATATGTGTACAGCATACTAGACATGTCAAATTTAAGTATATGTTTCTTTGTATAGTAAACTAAGGCTTGAGCAAAGCAAAAACAAAAAATATTGGTTTATGTACGATACTTTTATTTATCGAAAATGATGAGTTTTTGAGATATTATTACGTATATCTTTTTACGTTATAGAGCCTTACGTATAAAAATACAACTAATATATTACTAAGATAGTTAGTTAGGGACTGGTAAGACCATTTTTCAATTGAGTACTTAATAATCGAATTATAAATGAAAACAGTTTTGTGACTTACGTCATTTACTTCTGCGCTAAGCGTGTTGAAGCGGCGCACGCAATAATCAACCGTACGACAGCAGAAATAGAACTATTCTAAAATCTACGCGAGCGCACTCTCAGTCCCGCAATGCGCGTCATGAACGGTGGACCTGTGCAGCTCGCTAGCGCACGTGACAGAGATGCTGCTTACGTTATTATTATATTACGTACGACTAATTGTTTAGCAAGTCGTTTTGGCTAGCCAAATTATGGGCAACAAGAAAAATAAAAAATATGTTTCGAGGAAAAAAAGAGATTCGAAATATATAATGCGTAATGTATGAGAGTATAAGTATAATTTTGAATCCATTTCAGTACGTAGATTTTGGGTACCTATCGTAAGTCTTGCCGTAGTCTATCACATAATATTACTGACCTATTTTTTTGCGCCAATCTGCGATCAGCTCTAAAACTATAAGCAGATTTGTTAAGGATTTTTGACTTACCTATTTAAAAAAATATTTGACTAAGGCTGTTAAACCATCGCCACGATGGTCTGTAGTCCTTCAAAATTAATAATTAATGTAAGTACATACAATAATAAAAATGATACTAAGCGCTTTGCTTAAACAAAATAATACGCTTTCTCTAACTAAAGGAACAATTTGTACTTCGGAACAAAGACAACGCGTGGAGTCGCCAAATAAACTAATACATTTATTACCAATTCCAATTTGTTTAGAGAAAAGGTAAGTGTTATTCAAATCAAATAGTATCTTATTAGATCATTTCAGCAAAGTTAATTTTTTTAATACAAATCCAATCTTTAAAGAAAAAACTCTTTATTAATTTGATTATTAGGACTTTTATAATTTATTTCGATATTTAATTTTAAATACTGTATTAGTGTGTGTTTCAAATAACCTGAATTGATATTTTTTAGATTAACGTTCCTAAGCCTAGGAACTGGCAAAAATAACGCTAATGCTCAAAGCGCAACCATTCCATTACTGTCTATATGTGAAGATGTAACTCAAGTACGTTTTTTATTTATTGTTTTTAAACATAAGATACATTTCAGCGTTTCAAATTGAACAAGTTTGATTTGTACGGGATAACGCAAGAACAAATAACATACTCTAAACAGTTACTTACCTATCATTTAACGTTTCGGTCTATTTTCTATACCCGTAGTTGTGAGTGGTCTAGCTGTTTCTTGAGCTTCGATATACTTAGGTATTAGGTTGAAAGTTTAAATTCTACAGAGCACTCAAAATTTTATAGCTTTTTTATATAAAGTTCATTTCTGGAAACGTGACAGGAATGGCCAAGTGAGTATTAATTTAAACAAATATAATACTAATATAATATATTATTATATCAGTTATAATATATTATATCAGTTGAACACAATAATTAGATATGTCACATATATCGTATAAGTATCTCGTCTCTTTTTATATTTTCAGGTTACTGTAAATAAAAAATCGGATTGGTATTATATAAGACCTCCTTGGTCGAGTGGTTTGTACACCGGTTTTCATGGTGTCGCCATCTCTGAGGTCCCGGGTTCGATCCCCGGTCGGGTCAATTTAGAAATTATTGTTTTTCTAAATTGCCTCGGGTCTGGGTGTTTTCTATGTATAATAAGTATGTATTTAAGTATTTTAAGTATGTTTATCCGTTGTCTAGTAACCATTTAACGAGTTTCTTCGAAGCTTCTCTTGGGCTAGATAATTGGTGTGAGTGTAGGAAAGTTTTATTTATTTATTTATTATCAAGCCGAAGGATATACAGAAAAAGTGACGGCTAAAACAATCACTCCCACTGACATTATAGCTATACGTAACAGTAATGAAGACTCGTCGGAGGTCACGAGTTGCAAGGTCCACCAGTAGAGTGACGTTAATTAGGTTTTACGGAATTATAATTCTACCTCCATATCAAAATACATTTACTTTGATTGACTGGTTGGATTTTATTTTTCCAATAGGTAATTTATTTTTAATTATCCAATAATTTCATATCGATAGAACAAGTAAAAGTTTTTACTTAGGTATATTCAAGCGTTAATAAAACGATAAAATATATAAAAAACATTAAAAGTCAAAAAAGCTTAGAATCCCTTACCAACTTATTCCTATTTTTTCTTCCCTGCTCCGTTATCAGATTTTGATCATCACCTAGCTACAACCTATTTGTAGAGACCATTCCAATGAGCCTAAACACGATACCTATGTTGTAAGTTGGTAAGGAATTAGTTATTCTTGCAGATGCTGCAGCATCAGGTCAAAGTAACCATGTTCTTTCAATATCATTTATGTAACAGGGTATCAAATTTTGAATCGATCAGACTTATGAAAGTTGCTCAAATCCTTTTCTCGACTATGTAGAGATAATGATCTTCAAAAGGCTAAACAGATTTTCTTAAAACACAATTCTTCTTTAAAAAGTAAAAACATTTTTATTGATTGATAGATTCTAGCTCAAAATCACTCTCGATCAAGACACCTCTCAAATAAAAAAAAAAACAAAACCAAAATCGGTGAATCCGTTCGGGAGATACGATAATTCGTACAGACAAACAAATTACTCAAATACACACGTTAACCTCTCAGTCTTGGCATCGAAATGTCTAAAAATTTTGACAGCAGGTGCTGTCAATTTAACATTGCGGAATAGGAAAAAATCAAACGCAATTCATGTTAAATTTTGCGTTCACGATCCATAAAATGTACCACAAAACCGAAATAATTAACCGTGTTCATACTAAAGTAAGTGTATCAAAACGCGGTACAAAGTCAAGTGGAGAGCGCGGCTAGCGCGGCCATATTTTGGCCGCTTGGGGTCCAACGGAATAGCGAGTTTTTAGGTGCGGCCAAATATGGCCGCTTGGGGCTTGAGGGGTTTAAACTTGTAACACCCTTAGTTTTGCATCGGGGGTTAATAAAATGTGTAAAATTGAAGAGTGTCTTTGTGCATTATAATAAAACAAATAAAAAGAACAACAACATTATAATAATACAGTTATTTATTTACATTGCAATCCGGCTTGACAAATATAATTTACACTACTTTTCCCGAAGTAGTTTCATAATGATAAAGTTAACTTACATAAATAAAAAAATAAAATTAAAACAAAAAATAAAAAATGAAATAGGTATACAAAGTACAAACATGATCTTCAATATATTATAATCAAAGTTAACATACTACTGCTCATAAAAAATATGAATAATCTGTCTTTAAAATTACTGAACAAAGTTGAAAAAAAATTGTCGAAAATGCTCTATTCATTCTATGTTCTTGGATCATGAACTCGGATGACCTGCGCGCGCGCGAATTTTGAATTGGTTGTTAATGTATCGCTAGTGTAACGAGTGTGGCATGCGGGTGGCGGGGCGCGCTGGGCGGAGCTAGCGCTGGATTTATTTTAGGGAGCCCGCTCTTAACTAGATGCTATTTGTCGCAGATTCTACGTACAGGGTGTTTCTTGTAAGTTGTCAAGCCGATGCGTGGTGATAGGGGACTACCATACCTATCTATTGAACCAATTTTTGGTAGTTTTCGAGCTTTAATTTTTTTTCTTTTACATCAGTTTAAATTATTTTTTTGTAACTTGTATTGATATTAGGAAGATTATTACTTAGTTATAGAAAAAAGTGCACAGAAATGTTTAGATACGCAAAAAAGATGGGTAATAGAAATAAATTATTAGAAAAAAAAAAATTATAGCTCGAAAACTACCAAAAATCGCTGAACATACAAGGGGTTCAATGAATGGTATGGTAATTCCCGATCACCACACATCGGCTTGACACCTCACAAGAAACACCCTTTATATCAAGAGATTTTGTTTTGCCTCCGACAAGGGAATAGAGCTTGAGCTGGGCTGAGCTACTGCAACAGACCCGAGATGGCTGATGAGAAACGGCCGCTTGCATTCTTAAGGCCCCAGTACACATTGGCGTATGTTGGCCCACTGCCGGCCATCGCCATTGTGTAGGCGGGCAATTTGTCGATCTACCTACACAATGGCGATGGCCGGCAGTAGGCCGACATACGCCAATGTGTACTGGGGCCTTTACGCAACGAGATACTATCACAGAATAATTAATAGTACTATCATACTACTGGACGCAGATTGGTTATATGCCAAGAGATGCTGTTGAATGCTGTCTTACTTACCATTTAAACTTATGGTAAGTAAGACAGTGTTATTGTTGATAGTTGCTTGAGTTGGGGGCCGCAGCTGCAAGCTGTCAGCCGCAAGCTTTACGCGTCCTCGGCCTCTTTAAGAAGATTGCGTAACTTTTTACCCACTGCCACTAAAATTGCGCTAGCGCATTCGCTGCTTTTTCCCGTTTTAGACTATGCTGACGCCTGCTATCTTGATCTCTCGGAGGACCAGCTAAATAAACTTGAGCGCCTTCAAAATCTTTGTATTCGATTCATATTTGGCTTGCGCAAGTATGATCATGTTTCTGAGTACCGCGCTAAACTCAAGTGGCTTCCTATTCGTCTTCGCCGGAATACCCACATCCTCTCGCTTCTATATAACATATTGTTTAATCCCACCTATCCTTCCTATCTAAAGGAGCGTTTCAGTTTTCTTTATTGTTCGAACTCTCGCTCATTACGGTCATCAGAAAATCTTAGCCTTAGAACCCCTCTTCACAGCACCACCTTTTACTATTGTTCCTTCACTGTTGTAGCTGTTCGTCTCTGGAACTCGCTTCCAGTTGCGATCAGGCGTGCTCAAACCATTCACGCATTCAAGGAACTCGTGAAAAATTACTACCTTTCCCTTTAACCCTATCCTGCTACATAGCTGTCTTTGTCTCCTATTTCTTACCTGAGACTATTATGTTTAAGTATGTATATGTAAATATGTATATTACTAATATTTAATTATTTCATAGTTTTATAATAAATGTTATAATATAATTAATATTTCATTTTAATTATTTTCTTAGTTTTGCGTTTTATTGTGTTCTTAACTATGTTTTAAATATTTGCACCTCCGATCATAGAGTTTATAAGTTCTCTCCATCCGATTGGTTGTCTGGCAGAAATTGCTTTTAAGCGATAAGACCGCCAAATGGTAACTTTGTATTTTTGCTTTTTTATGTCTAAATGTTTGTGTTATTATGTTACAATAAAAGTATTATCTATCTATCTATCTATCTTATTTGTCCTAGAACAAAAAGAGCAATTAGTCCAAATAAAGGAGAAATGCGATAAAGAAAACAGATTGTTTTAACCGGATTCAGCAGTTATCGGGAGGGCGCATCTAACGGTTCTGATACTAGCTATTAGTGGTAGGTACTACAGCTCAGCATTAGTAATAATGATAATAAAATATATTTATATATTAGTTATGTAGTTACATTCAAAACGATGCCCTCCGCATAAGTGTAAAATTGTGTAGCGAAATGAATGAAAGTGAATTACTTAAATATTGAAAATTAATTATTTATTGTGATAAGTAGCGGTAGAAATTAAAGCGTTTAAAATCATTGATAACTAAACTTTACTGGTTGTACTTATGGGCTTGACTGATAATTTATAATGCTTACCTACCATTATAGAATTTTAAAATGTCATGCATGATCATGAAAAAATGAAAAAAGTACCTACCATACTGCCAAAAAAAAACGTAGTAACTTAGTTTTAAGCCGACTTCTTATTTATGTGTTTAAAATCACAATAATAACGCCACCATGTTAACTCTAGCTAAAAAGGCTCATCTTAAATAACGAAGTTGCAAGCCCTACCGGCGGGCACGCGACCAAAGGTTATTAATTACTATCACAGCGCGTTTAAATTCAAACGCGAACAGTCCCAGGGACCTCTTTGTCTACGGTTCGCCACAGAAGAGGATTACTTGCGCTGCTAATTCTACGGCTTTTATTTGGGGCAAAAACAGTTTAAACGATTCCTTAGCGATAAGACGGACCTTGACTTGCGGCGAAAGTTAATTATCAATTGTTTTATATATGTTTTGCCTATAACAGCTAGAAATTCAACTGAAGCTCAATACAAATTATCAAATTTCTAACTCTACTAGACAAAACAACAGATAGGATGATTATAAATTTCAGCCGTGTGCAGTTATTTGAGTTGAGGCGATCGATCGTTGGCGTGCAGCCAACGATCGATCGCGATTTACCAGTTACGATTGACGTACTATCGGGTAAGCGGATCAATCATCATCATTAAACCAGTATCACCATAGCATCACCAACTGCCCGAATCCACCCACTGCTACCTTACCTACCCTACCCATTTATATTTTATCATTTAAGTATATAGCATTGTGAATGAAAATTTCAATAATAAAAGATATTTATTATAAGCAATTACGTCTTAATCGATTGTTAAATACTTGCAATAGTATTTCTTTCGACTGTGAGGGTAGGTAAACCTTCACAGTGACGTAATACCGCTGGCTAGCAGCGTCAATCATCAACTACTAGAAAGAATTCAACAAGTCTTCTGGGGTCTCGGTAGCTTAGCGGTTAGAGCAGTGGACCGGCAATCCAAAGGTCATGGATTCGAATCCCATTCGAGCTTCCTGAGACTGGTTAATTTTGTTCTAGTAAAACATTTTATCAATAATATTATGTCTATAGAGCATAGTGAATTCCAAATTTAAATTTATGTTATGCTATTCGCTTCAATTTTGAGCGATCGCATTCAGTATTTTCCAGCTATGAGCTCAGTCACCACCCATCTGTTGGTCGGTAGTCTACCAGCGCTTTGCTTGTGTGTCCTCGGTAGCCATTCTGTTAGGGTTCTACTCCACCGACCATCACCACGTCTCGCTACGTGTCCTGCCATCTGTAATTTACTTTGTTAACTAAAATATCGGATATAATCAATATAACGTTAATTTTAGTTAATGTAAAGCAATAACATATATAAATTAGTGGCCACGATAGTTTTAAAACTTGTCTCAAAGAGATGACGAAGAGCAAGGTTGTAAAATATACATCCCATTATATACTCTATGTCTGAAAGGTACCAAAGTCAACTCCGTCTATCCTGTCCTGACTGCTGCTGAGTGCGTCTTTTTTACGATGTAAACAGTCGTAAAAGTTCGTAGTAAACCAGGAACAGTCACGTACGTGTACATCTTCTGTCTGTCACGGACATATTACCCGCGGAGTCAGACTATTTGGTCTAGAAAGCTTAATCTTACCATAGTAATATGGTTCTAATTACAAACTTATAGCGCTAATAAAAAAATCATTCACATTCACATTTACTTATCATTTGCCGCATCACTTGAGGACTGCACCTAATAAGCTGATTCTTTTTTTTTTGTTGTTCGTAATTGACAGGACGTGGATTTTGAATAAAAATCTTTCACACAAGAAAAATATTTTTTTGGAAATTCATGCAGAAACCATTATTTACCGGATATGGCTGTTCACGTTAAAAAGAAAAGAGAGGATTATTGCAAACACAGATTTTCACTTTGCCACCAAAATCTCCATAACAATTGACTTTTATGTTTCTCTCATTGCAAAATGGCGGGATAGGCAAAGGCGAGCGCCGCGTGCGGCCCACGTTAAATAAATAAATAGGTAGTATTCTGTTGCGCGGACCGACCTTCGCCATCTGCGGCTGCTCTAAAAATAAAGCGGGCGGTTACCCTACACATTTTACAGCATTCCTTCTCGAATCTTACCCTTTTAGAATAATTTAAAACAGGCAATAATTCTCATGAATAAACATTTTGCGTAAGTAAAATTAGTAATGTGAATAATTTTAAAGCCGTGTTAAAACCAATTGTTTTGGTTTATATCTAAGTACCTAAGTACTTGTTTATCAGTAAAACCAGGTAAAACGTTAAGCAGCTTTTCATATTTTTTTTATGTTGGACGCATTGCATGGCCAATTAATTTTTATATTGACACGTGACTGACCGCGTTTAGATTTACCATTTTAGAAATAAGTAGGTACCAACCTAAGGTTTATACAATAATAGTACTAAGCCTAATAATTAGCCTAAGCACTATTAATAATTAAAATGACATAATACAATGAGGTCTATGTCCAGCAGTGGGCATTATGCCCTTAAGACCGATATATTTAAGTACAGTGTAGAACATATAAAGCAGCACGTTAAGGATTACATAACCAACGCTTCTCCACTCCCGCCCCATACATACATACCCTATTGTCGTCCGACCTAACAAAATGTATAGGATTAGGAGCCCGTTGAGCGCCGTAAGTATGTGTAAACATATCAAATTCCTTTGGAAAGATATTTCATTTTCACGCACGCTTCCTCAGCTCCGAACACGTAAAGTTCCAAAGAAAATAAATTATCAAAGATACGGATTATCAAATAAAACTTTTACTGGGACAAGGAAAACATTCGCTGATAAAACTTGCCGCCGAGAAAATATATAATTCGGAAAGGATCACCGGGATAAAGAAGATTTCTATCAATTCACTCCTCCAAATAATAAGAGATAAAACAAAAATGTTTGTTGATTTCCATGTACATACTCCACTAGTCTATTCGGGGAAAAACTTTTGTGGGGGCGAAACAAAGATAAAATGCAACGAGGTGGCTATCCGAGAGCCAGCGGAGCGGTCCCTAGGGGCCCTGTGCGAAGTAGCCTTACTCTCTTAACACTTGGAAATTTCATTTGGGAGCGGTACGTGCTGCCGAATCGAAATGTGCCCTTTTCCAAGAGGGTTCGCGATTCAGATGAAAGTTCTTTCAAACTTATTTAGACAAACGCCAGCAACAATGGCCAACCTCGCTACCGTATTGAAATTAGGACCGTTGCCATCACGCTACATTGGGCAAACAAAAGAGATCCGATATTTACGCGATTCAATCTCGAGCGCAACATTATACGAGTACGTATCATCCGTATAGGCGGGATGTAGTACGCGTGACCTTGGCGCGAATTTGGAGCAGATACGATACGAGTGTCAATAGCATCTGCATACGAAGTATTCTCACAGTGAAGCGTGTTGTTTCTCGAACCTTATCGGGTGGAAAAACAATGGGTCGGTTGTTACTACGGAAGGTTAGTGTCGTATCGTCGAGCCACAAGGGCACAACCTTGAGAGCAGGAAAATCTCGATTGCTGATGGCGTCGATGCGCAGCGCTCCCGCGAGAACAATAAACGTTGCCGCCTTTGTCGCAGTGCACGATGCCCTCACCTTAGGGTATTTTCCCCCCATGTTAAGGGAGGTTTTTTTCATGAGTAGGGAACTTTTTAGGGTACCGTAAATAGTTGTAACAATGTTATCTTAAATAAATTATCATTACGCTTAACGCGTCTACGAGTACTACATGATGATTATTGTTTCTTTTAAATACAAGCTATCCTTTGTTTTTTTTTTCAGATCTTTCAGATTTAAATATACAAAGTAGTATATTTTATACAGTTTTCTTCAAATGGATGTAATTTAAGAAGGTAATCTTTGTAATAAAACGTGACGAACTTAAATACATGAAGGTAGTGGACCGACCCCTAAGTACCAAACTCCCAAGCTCCCTAATTCCAGCAGAATAACATAAGTTCAGAATTTTTGTTACGTCCGTTTTAGGTAATAAAATGTTTAGTTCCACAGTAGGTTAAGTGCGCTTCTCAACCTTCCTTAGACAAATGAGAAAGTACACTGCCAGGCCAGCGCTTTTTAGATATAAAACTTAAAACTTCTAAAAGTACTTAAAAAAAGATTTCTTAGGTACTTTTTATTAAACTTAATTTATTTTTGGATTACCAAACGTTGAGGTAAAATGGTAATTAGCGAGTGGCAACACCAACAGTACGCCCCGTGTATGCACGTGCGTCAGCGTAGCGTTCGCTCCACATAAAGTCGTTCTGTTTACTCACATCACGACACAACGAGGCCGGTGACAACAAAAACCAGATTGCATTTCGCTACATAAACATGCCGGCTGTATAATGGGAGCTAGGTGTTGCAACGAGTGTCGGCACAATCTTAGAAAGGTATTATCGTTGACTCAGACGGCCGCGTAGGAGGGCTCGTTAGTAAAGCTATCTTATGGCTATAAGCCGTGTGGATGCGCAAAATACTTTTTTATGGTAATCAAAACAGTTACTTATATTCTTAAGGGATGTCTGAATAAAAAAGCAACATAACAAATTTCTGCGTAGGTATTTGAAAATCAAGCAATATTATTTTTTTTTAATGAAAAATAAATATTAAAAATTGAGTTGCAAAATTCCAGGACATACATACATGTGAAGTTGAATAGAAGCTTGTAATAATAAAAAAAAATGTAATCTTGGCGTTTGCCTCAATATGTTTCATGTTTATGTTTTTTTAAGTGATCGAAGCTGTTTTAACGATGAATGAGATATGACAAAACAATTGTATCGTGGGTATTTTTTTTACAAGTTTTACAACGATCAATTCAATGATTTCATCAACATCTGTCTGTATGCTGTGTGCGAGTTTCATTCAACAATTTTATCTTTAACGTAATCACCATCAGCCTAAAAACGTCCCTCTTCCCACAATGTTGGCAGTGTTGGCACAAGCCCTTTCTCATGGACAAGAGCACATTTCCTCAACCCCGGAGGGTTAGAGACTACGCATTATGGACCGCAAAAGCAGTGTACACACGGCGTCAGATCAACCTACCCAAAACTGTCAAATTTCTATAATCAATTTTGAACTTTACAGTTTGGTTCTAAGGATCAATATTCTTTGGAGAAATTTGACAGTTTAGGGTAGGTTGATCTGACGCCGTCACCCTCCACGTTTCACCAAATAATAACTGCACATGTGCGCAGCGTCTCCTGTAAAGGTTGCTTGACACATATCAGTGAAGCCACAGTTACGACACAGTACCGGCACAGTGTTTTTCATACATTCTCTATGAACGCATCCCCACATGTCAGAAAGAATTTTTTCAATGTGCCGGTACTGTGTCGGAACTGTGACTTCATGGTCACTTTTACAAGCAACTTTAAAGATTTTTTTTCTAAGTAACAAAAGATGCCTGCTCACCCACACATTGTAAAAACTACATGTAGTTATTAATTATTTTATTATGATGGTGAATTAAAGTCGCACCCTGGCAGTATGTAAGTCTGAACGTGAATACTTGTTTATGCGGACGTTCGTGTGGGCGGCGCGGTGATATATAACCCTACTTAGTTACAGACTGTCCAATGTTCAATCCAATTAAGGTGTGCAGAAGATATGTACGCTGGCTCCTGTTATCCATCTTCCGCTGGCAGTATCAACATTACATCTAACAGAGTACCACTACCTAAGTAGTGTAAGGAATAACGAGAGGAATGGCATCGGCTGCCATCGCCAATGTTCGGGTGGTCCCGGCAAGCGCGGCGTGTGCCCTGAGATCTACGATCTTCCTGATTAGTCACACTTGGACGTCATCGGAGACACACGCGTTTTCTCATTCGATTAAAATATCTTTTGCCCTGTAATTGTTTCCAAGTGAATAACTAATATAGATATATGTATTCAAAAGTTTGTTCAAGTTTAATTTCTCTCCGTGAATAAGTTTTCCTTTTAGCTCAGAAGTGGCATGAACTTATTCCCACAAAAGTGTATCAAAATTTAACAAGAACGCAAGTGTCCCGAGGCGTCACATTACCTTAGAGGTGGTAATGAGTGAGCCCTTTGTATAGCCGCCCGTGTTGCTGAGCTGGCCCTTGGTGTTGTTTTCGTAGTGGTCGCCGGCCGGCGCGTTTGTTATTGTTACAAACTTATTCTTACATTTTCGCTCACTCGCGCCGCCCGCCGTGATCGTGATAATACATACGAGTAATTATTGTCTTAGCCGCCGTTTGTGAAAGAAGTTTTTGTTCACATCACCTTTGGTGATTTCTTTCATTGTGTTGTGTAAGCAAATATGGACATTCATAAATTAGTGGAGCGATTAAAATCGCTAGAGAAGAAAGTTTACGGCGTTCCCCGGAGCCCTAATGAAGATGGGTCGCTGACGCCGCCACTGTCGTCGTCGCTTGTGAGCGGTGACCGGGGTTCTGTTCGACGTTCAGCGTCGCCGGTGACGGCTGTGGGTAGTACCACAGGCACCACGGCCCCGGCTCAGCGATCATCCACGTCGAAATGCGCGCTGGGTGCCCCGGCATCTACGCCTTGTTCCGGGCAGGGTGCGGTCGTATTGGCGCCGGTGGAGTATGCCAACGTGCCGCACACCGTGGTGAGGCCAACGATGCCAGCTATGTCGGCCGGATTATCCGGCCTACTTTCATCAACAGCGTGCGCGCCGCCGCAAGGTACCGCGCACCTCGCGCACCAACAGGTGCTCCCCGCGTGCGCACCGTTTGATGAGGTGACCAATGTAACTGGAATTGGGTATGCCCATTCTCAATCACAGTTACGTTACGTTGGGCGCAGTGATCCCATACCTGAGTTCGACCCGCAAAAATCTATAATTAGTATGGAGAACTGGCTTAAGAAAATTGAAGGACTCTCTCATATGTATGGCTGGGATGAAAAGACGACCATATTCAACACATCTTCAAAATTGAAAGGCTATGCCCGCCAGTGGTTTGATCAATTAATTGACATCAATATGACATGGTTAGGATTTAAAGCTGAGCTTATGGTCGCCTTTCCATCCCGGAAAAGTAAATTAAGTATGTTGCGTGATTTAGTAAATATTATTAGAAAGCCCGGTGATGATTTTATGAAATTTTACCATGATAAACTGGCTCTGGGTAATGCTTGTGGTCTTCCACCATCCCTCACAACGGAGATTATTATAGGGACAATCGGGAGCCAAGTGGTTGAAATTGGTGCTGTCTCGGCAGCTTGTAATGAACCCGCTATATTATTAAACTATCTGTCCTCGTTACGTACTACCGCTGAGGTTAGTACCTCAAATACCACACATAACTATCATACCTCACCTAATTATAATACCTCAAAAGGAGTACGGTGTAGTTTGTGCAAGCGACGGGGACATATTTCATCCACTTGTCGTTATAAGCGTGATAAGTCATTGTGTTCTATTTGCAATAAGCTGGGTCATGTAGCCGATAAGTGTTTCCGCAAAGTAAATAGATGCTCGTACTGCGGTAAGCCGGGTCATATTAAAGATGAATGTTTAAAGTTAAAAGCTCGTAATGCGAATAAAAACCCCGCATCAACTGTATCACAGTCGGTAAACGCTATAAATAACGAAAATCGATCTGCTAGTGCTAAATATTATATGATGGTCAAAGTAAATAACTCTCCGTTAGAGGCGTTTATTGATTTCGGTAGCTCATGTATAACGATCACTCACTCCGTTGCAAAACAGTTAAATATTGAAATTCAACCTTGTGATGCTAACTGCGTTATTGGCGGGTTTGGTGGCTCTAAGATAACACCAATAGGTGAATCTTATGTGCGCATTTGTGCTGATGAAGCGTCGTGTGAGACTCGCGCGTATATTGTACCAGACTTTGCTCAAGATATTGGTGTGATTGTCGGGCAACCGTTTACCGATTACCCAAACGTTTATGTTATTAAGACGCCGATGTCTTTAAAGATGTATAACGCAAATAATTTATGTGAGTTACCCAGTATATGCGAGGATGCCGAGCGTATTAAGTTTATGCCAGACGGCAAAGTCACTTTGTTACCCGGGATTAATAAAATAGTGGTATCGTGCGAAGAGGTGATTTTCGGTGAAGCGTCTGTGCGCCACACGGAACATAAGTCTCCTAGGGCTGAGTGTGTCATCCCGGAGCATCACCTCGAAATTATCAACGGCAGGGCTATAATGAATATGATAAATCTTAATAAAAATAGTATTGACTTACCGGTTAACCGATGTGTTGCCCGCGCCACGATAACCGATGGTCGCAAAACGTACAAGGTTGGTAATAATCTAGGTCCTGATGTGCTTGCTGAGCTGGAGTCTATCCTAAATGAATATTCAGAATGTTTTTCTGATGACGATGATGGCAAAATAGGTAAATGCTCGGTAAAAATGCACATCGAACTGACTGATAAGGAGAAGGTAATATATTATCGCCCCTACCGCATGTCAGCCAGTGACCGCGATAAAGTACGCGAAATAATTAGTGACCTCTTAAATAAGGATATAATAGAAGAGTCTACCTCTCCATACGCCAGCCCGGTGCTGCTCGTTCCCAAAAAGACAGGAGAGCCGCGCATGTGCGTCGATTACCGCGCACTTAATAAAATAACAAAAAAAGAGCGCTACCCCTTGCCACTTATACAGGATCAATTGGATCGCTTGTCTAAAGCTCGCGTCTTCTCTTGTCTCGATATTTTGTCCGCTTATCATTGTATAAAATTAGACGAGGATAGTAAACATCTCACGGCGTTTATAACGCCGAACGGACATTATCAATACAAACGAATGAGTTTCGGTCTCGCGAACGCGCCAGCCGTGTTCCAACGCGCTATAGATGAGATACTTGGGCCTCTTAAATTTGAATTTTGTACTGCGTATTTGGACGATATATTGACGTACTCTAGTCAGACGAATATTGCCTTACAACACTTAAGAGCGGTATTAGAACGTATTCGTGATTCTAAAATGACTCTCAGGCTCGATAAATGCTCGTTTCTCGTTACCCGCGTGGAATATTTAGGTCATGAAGTTAGCAATGGTGAAGTAAAACCAGCTCAGCATAAATTAAATGCTGTTAAAGATTTCCGAGTACCCGAGAACGTACACCAGGCAAGACAATTCATGGGTTTAGCCAGTTATTTTAGGAAATATGTGCGCAATTTTGCCACTCTCGCGCGATCTATAACTTTACTTACAAAAAAGGACCAACCATGGACCTGGGGCTCTGAGCAGCAACAAGCCTTTGATTCTATTAAAGAAATATTAGTCAGCCGTCCCGTATTACTTTTATTTAACACCGATTATGAGACACAAGTACACACGGACGCGTCCAAACACGGTCTCGGTGGTATTTTATTACAAAGGCCGCCTGGTGGTTCGTTGCAACCAGTGGCGTACGCTAGTCGTCAAACGACTACCGCAGAGCAACGCTATCATAGTTTTGAGTTAGAAACATTAGCTGTCGTAATGTCATTGCAAAAGTTTCGAGTTTACTTGAGCGGTATAAAATTTGTAATACTCACCGACTGCAGCGCTTTGCGGTGGACATGGTCTAAACGAGATCTGAACCCCCGTATTGCGAGGTGGTGGCTCGAAGTTCAAGGCTATGACTTTGACGTGGAATATCGCGCTGGTAAGTCCATGGCTCACGTGGATGCGTTGAGTCGCAATCCCGTGGAATCTGTAATGCGTCGTGTAGAAAAGGACCTAATAGAAAGCATGCAAGAGGATGATGACTCAATCCGTCTCACGGTAAACCAGCTTAAGGATGAGCTTTCCGTCGGTAATGTCAGCGGTTTAGCACGAGATTACGTACTTGATAATGGCGTACTGTTTAGAAAAATTAATAATAAAAATAAAGTGGTCGTGCCCCGTCAATCTCGATGGTCCCTTGTACAAACATTCCATGATAATAATGGGCATGCCAACTACATTAAAATATATGATGCTTTGAAAGAAAAATACTGGTTTGGTGGCATGAGGCGTTTTGTTCAAAAATATGTTGGCGGTTGTATATCGTGTCAATACGCCAAGAAACCCACTGGTCGTAAGGTAGGACTACTACACCCCATTGAAAAGGTGGCTGTACCATTCCACACAATACACGTGGACCACCTCGGCCCATTCTGTAAGAGTCCATCAGGCAAGATGCATATTTTAGGGATCGTCGACGCTTTTACTCGTTTTATATGGATCGAGGCGGTCCGCGATACTAGCTGTGCAGGAGTATTAAAAACTTTTGACCAATTCATTAAAACATTCGGATTGCCAAGCCGCATTATTAGCGATCGTGGTAAAGCATTTGATTGCCACGACTTTAAAAAGTACTGTCGTGATAGGCAAATAAAACATGTTATGACAGCAGTTGCTAGTCCGAGGGCCAACGGTCAAGTAGAGCGGTTTAACCGCTCCATATTAAATGCTCTAGTTGCTTACGTTGGTGAAGACGAGCAAAATCGCTGGGAAGAGTTTTTGCCTAAAGTACAATTAGGTCTTAATTCTAACGTTAATGTCAGCACAGGAAAATCTCCATTAGAATTGCTGTATGGTTTTCGTCCGCGGCTCGCAGGCGACATTGTCGTGCCAACAAGGTCCGATATTACCGCAATTAGAGCGGGTGCAGTTACTCGCTCGCAAGAGGCAGCCCGACAATCAAAAGCTTCCTTTGATAAGAGGAGACGTGAGGGCGTCCCATTTAAAGAAGGAGATCTTGTTCTTGCAGAGCGCAAAGTATTTAAAAAAGGACTTCGTAGTGGCAAGCTTATGTCACGATTTGACGGACCATATGTGGTACGTAAAGTATTGCCTCATGACCGATACTTAATAGCGAGCACTAGTACTCGCGGTCGTCCCTATAAAAATGTTCTTGCCAGGGATAAATTGAAACTTATGCAGTATCCTACTGACCTTGACTCAGACTAAACCGTTTTTGTACTTTTCTATAACCACTGATATGTGTGCCATTTACGAAATATTGAGAATGTTGAGATTGTATTGTGATTATGATTCTAACAAATATCTTATAGATGCAACTTCGGCTACGAATAATGGGTTACCAAATTGTTGTGTAGTTTCCATATTAAACTAGTAGTACTTAAAATTTAATGTTTAGTTATTCTATACGGTTACGTTTATTGTTCATGGTAGGATTTAAGACTTAGATAATAATATGATAGTTTATGGTAGGATTTATATAGAATTATGAGCTTATTATTCGTGGAGAAGATGCATATATAAGTTGAGTTTGATGGTTGAGATGAGTGGTTGTTGCTATAAATGCGTGACAGAAAAATAAGTGTGGTGTTAAAAATATGTTTCATATTGAATGTTAGTTTGCTTAAGGTGTGATAAAATAAAACTGTGAATGGTTAAGTTAACAGACTTTTGTTATGATTATGACCCGACCTAATGGACAAAACGAGTTTATTAAATGAGGCTTGTAACAATTAACTGGTCTTTCAATGACTGAATCGTATCATATCTTATCTATTATGCTTACAAAGCTACTAGGTATATATAGACAGACAATGACTTGGTGTCGCGTCTATAATGTGAAGCTTCCAATGGTTGGTAATAGATACACTGTGTCGTTACCGCCGACAGACATGTTTTTCAACGTGTCGTCTATAGATGACAGATAACCGGGGTATCGGCGCCCCAGTTTAAGGTCCTCAAAATCCACATTCATGTCAGCAGTGATCTGTGGCCCTGGTGTCGTCATCTGACAGATATCTGGTCGTCGTCACTCAGCAAGTGATAGATGGCGGAAGGTGTCGTCTTTGATGATAGATGATCCCACGTATAATTATTATTGCTCTTTCAGTCAGACAACTAACAATGGTAGTCGACTGATTGACATTCATCAATTAAATCTGCTGATTTTATAAACGTGGGCGTCATCATCTCTACGACAGATACATTTACAAGAGTCGTCGAAAAGCGTCGGACACATTAAGAAGTGGCAATACAATAATTCTGCATCCTATAAGGATATAGCGTTGTACAGTGAATAGTTCATCACATCACTAATTTCATTCTCTTCTTCTCGTTGTACATTTTATTATAAAGTAACGCTTCGGCTGTTGACTGTGCAAGGTCGCTCAAGGCACATTAATACGTGCCGTCACTAACGTTTCTTCACAGCAATGACAGACCACCTCAAGAGGTGTCGTCATATACCTACTCTCTAACTACGCGGGGACGCGCAGCATCATCAGAATGGCCGACTGTAAGGAATAACGAGAGGAATGGCATCGGCTGCCATCGCCAATGTTCGGGTGGTCCCGGCAAGCGCGGCGTGTGCCCTGAGATCTACGATCTTCCTGATTAGTCACACTTGGACGTCATCGGAGACACACGCGTTTTCTCATTCGATTAAAATATCTTTTGCCCTGTAATTGTTTCCAAGTGAATAACTAATATAGATATATGTATTCAAAAGTTTGTTCAAGTTTAATTTCTCTCCGTGAATAAGTTTTCCTTTTAGCAGAACTCAGTCAGATGTGATTTAGACGTGTTTTTGGACATAGCGATGTATGAATCCACGTCAACAAAAAGTTAGTCAGCCCGTAACTCTGGAAATATAAATCAGGTTGTATCAAGGCCTAGGATACCTATACGAAGGTATACTAGGCCGACGGACGATACGTTACGTTTAACTCGTTAAAATTTATAATGAAGAGCGTAAATTCCATTTAAATAAAGAACAGCTACCTAACAACAAGCTTCTTTGAAAAAACAATGCCTCTATGAACTCTGTAATCTAATCTACATTCTACTAAATTTCGTACATATAACCTTCAAAAGAAAAACACATAAATGCATGACACAGCTGTGGCAGCAGAAATCAGTATAGATGGTAGCCATTCAAACGGATTCTAATGCATGAGTATGACACTGCTATGGCAGCAGAAATCAGTATAGATAATAATAACCGTTCAAACGGATTCTATGCGTAAATTTTACTTATATTCTTCCATTTAATTTGAGTGTGACTCTTAGCAAACCTTCCAATGATGTTTCTAGTAAAACTAAAACTAGAATTCATAGATCACAAGTCGAGTTTGTCCTTTAACGATCACCAAAGACAACACAACGACAAAGTCAAGCCATATGTGTCATTACTAGGTTCGTATAAGGTTTAAAATATTGTTTTGGGTCGCTGCTGGGTCGGAGTCACGAGGGCTCCCACGTGGGTCGCAGACAATCTGACGCTGTTTGTCACGAGACGAGATTTTGCTTCATATTTTACGAGCATGAGTACGTAGAGCAAACGTGTAACAGAAAGTACAGTGCAAAGTTATAAAGGTTATGAGTATAAACATAATTATAAACCATTACAGACAACATCAGTCAGATTGCTCGAAACAGTTTATTTATACGACCAAAAAAACATTGGCAGTTAAGTCAAACCACTTTTAGGAGATGAGTATGTTCTTGACAAGCACGTCCTCGTTTTAATTCAGGTATATATAATAAAAATCTATTGGCAAAAAGAGACTAAAATACATGACGTGTGCTTCTTCGGCTATTGCTATGTATCTACATGTAAAGGTATTCAAGACTACTTAGAATGTGCCAGAAGATACAATAAAAACCTTAAATAAACTACGAGAGTAGATATTTCAAATACCTACATTGTTACACGGGAGTCGGGGGACTGGCAAAATACGAAAAAAGTTAAAGAGAAATGCTGTGATTGCTCCCCTGTGACAGGTTTGGCTTACGCTGTAACATGTTTCGTTATAAAACTTAAAAAGGTGAACATTCCGACTTTGTGGTAGCAAAGGCAAAGGCGAAATTGCGAAAATATAAATTTAGAGCAGACTTTTGTGAACGTAACTCTGCAGATGAATGTTACAGTAACAAAGAATAAAATAACACATTGCCGAATAGGCTAAGTATATTAAACGAAATCTGAACGGCTGTACTTGGTATATGAAATTGAAAACTCGCGGTGATCGAATTAAAATCAAATACGATTATTAGCATTTAACAATAAAAATAAAATAAAAAGAAGGGAAGGATGGGTGACATGACAAGGGGCATATAAAAAGAGAATAACCAACACATATAAGATAAAATTTGCACAGTCAAAGCGGAAAAGCGTTCATAATTTGAACCAAATTCCTCATGCTTTATTATAATAGGTACAGACTTTCAGACATCGCTAATATCCACCACTTCGCATAAACACAACTGCAATAAAAGCGCGATTTGGACGCTTATTGCTTATATCCTCGGCCGGTCCGAATGCCTAACTCGAAAGGATGAAGACATTCGCAGACCTTTCAACACGACTTAAAGTGGCCTCCCCATTTCTTTTATCGCATTACTATAAGCGGCACGCACATGTTATGAGTAATTCATGAAGGAAGTCCGCCAGATGCTCGCGCCGTACACTGTGGAGATACGTTCCAAAGGTTTATATGCAGTGTAGGTTTGAAGTTACGATGGTGTTCTTTGGTTGCAAATGACAGACGGTCAAGTTGGATGCGTCGTTCATTGTTGAAACAATGATTCATGTCTATATTGAGTCGTGAAAACAGTAAGTACCGTGTTAAAGATAAAGATTTTTTGTTAGAAGTTACAACAGAAAATGGTCTTATCTTACGGAAAAGTGTCGCATTTTCGCTAGCCCTCACTGTTAAGGGATTACAAAATGCTTTAATAAAACCCTGTGCCGACCAACAGAACACAAGATATTTTCCGAAAAAACTTTAGACTTTGTGTTCAAGTCTTATCAGGTTCTGTCGACTTCTTTATGAATACTGCGAGAGCCTTTTAAACGCTAAAACCCAAAAATACGTACGCATACCACAACACAAATTGTCAAACCTTTTGTAGAGTAGAGTGACGTAAAGAGGTGACGCGGAATTCATTTCGGGCACCGTTATTATGGAGCACCAAAAGTGGTGTTTCCCTGCTCAGCTGGAAATGACGGATGGGATGGGACGAGGTCAGGCATCAACCGGGGCCGAATGAAAAAATGGCGGAGTATTGAATGTGTCAATCACTGTTCGCAAGAAGCTTCTCGGGGCGCAAACAAAGGGCGGCACGTGCGTTAAAAAGGTTGTAACATTGAATTACGACGGTTGGCAGCATTTAATATCGCCTATTTGTAAGTGTTCAAGGTTTCTATTTTGAATTCCAACGACACTATATAAACTGTTCTCCTTTAAATAACAAAAAATACATAAATAGAAATACATGAAGCAATAAAGATTATGATTATTTTACGATAAGATTATATTGCATTTTTGTGATGTGTATTTTTAATGTCATAATTACAAGCATTGTACTAAGATACACTTAATATGATTACAATTTTATTTTGCAACAGGGTTAATTTTCCACGAAATGCTCGGAAAGCGCGTATAAGCAAAACGGGATTCTACACGAGAAAAGTAGAGTTAACCAATTTTATCTTAAAATAATTTTTAAATTGATAAGACTTGAATGAGCCAATGATTATTAAATATAATTTTGTTTAAATGTCATCATAAAAAAACCCCTTCTATGGTTTTTTTTTCTTAGAAAAATAATAACAAATTCTATTTATCAGTCAAAAAAGGTATACAATGGGAAATTATTACTTAAATTCTCATCTCTCATAATCACATTTTTTTATACACTTTTTATAAAATAAACTACATGCATGAGTCAGCGTGGCACGTTACATAACATACATGTTAGTATGTTTAGCACTACAGCTATAAAAGAGCATACATAGCAACCAGCTATAACTCAAGGCCGTTTAATGGTTTTGAGTGATAAGCAAAGCATCTGTTATCATTCATTATGTTTTTTACTGTCAAAATTAGGTAACACATTGATAAGTACACTAGCACACAACAATTAACTAAAGTATTACAGACACATAATTTAAAAAGCAAACAACATTGTCATTAGTCAATCCGTAAGCGCGGTCAATAGAGTCAGTATGCCCTATATAGGCTTCCATAGAACTAAGTAGTTTGCATTTAACCCTGTTAAATATTTATTCAAAGTAGAACTTAATTTGCAAAATCGTTTGTGTCTCGCCAAGAATGAGCGGTATATGTTGCAACTTTTTATTTGGTTTCTATTCTCTTTCGGGATATGATAAAGGGTTTAGCTTAGCCCATACAGTTTGATCTTCAGTAAGGAAATTATCTTTGTTTGAATATGATCAATGATAAATACATGCTATGCTTCTAAACCACTTAAGTTTTAGTAAAGATGAGAGAATTTACTGATACTTCACACAGAATTTTTGAAAGCATTGGAAGTAACGTTGAACGGTTTTGTTTAATTTGACAACACTTTATCATACATACACAACCATTACTAGTTAATAATCCACTATTATTTCACATTAATATTAAGCAAAACCAATTTTTAGGAAATAAAGCATAAGTAACTCCTACTCTTTCGGTCAAAAAGTCACGTTACATATTTTTTCTTTTTTGGCTCTATATTTCCATATTACTGCAGAAACTTACAAGTATAAGTAATGTTTAAAACATTTCAGAGGAGTAAATTTTCATATACAGAAATAAGAAGTTATAAAAGAAGTGTTAACAGAACTTTGATGTTTTACGATAATGGAGGTAGGTCTTTTCATACATAAAGCGACCTTGGACTGATCGTTTTATCTTGCCTATTTTATCTTAGGGTACGCATCGCCACCTTCCTGAATGGGTTTATCTATTGAACATTGGGGGCCTAAGTACCCACCCCACACTTTACTTGAATCTCATATCTTACATTGTTATACAAAATACACGTTATCGGGTAGTAGACATAACTAACTCACCAATATGTTTGAAAGTATGTTTCATAGCTTATTATTATCCAATCAACATCAGAATAGTTAAATCATC
Organism: Scoparia ambigualis; assembly: GCA_963921215.1. Taxonomy (NCBI): domain Eukaryota; kingdom Metazoa; phylum Arthropoda; class Insecta; order Lepidoptera; family Crambidae; genus Scoparia; species Scoparia ambigualis. Next base: position 34,953,932 of record OY992504.1, read on the forward strand.
ATTATAAGACACCAAAAAATATATAGTACGAGTATCATGCACCAACGGTATCATCATCAGTCTACAAACTCAGACCTTCCCACAAAAAATAGCAAATCCCACCAAGCTGGGCAAATGGCGATGGGATAGATTTTAGACCATACGCACCTTACGAAGAGTAGATGATTAAGAAATGCAAAGATCTGATTGAACAGTGATCTCACTTGCGTATTGAACACTCATTAGATAGGTCGCAAACTGAATGCGTAACACGTTACATCATCATCATCATCAGCCTATAAACGTCCCACTGCTGGGCACAGGCCTCCCACGTGGACAATAGCACGTGGGGATGTTGGGCCATAATAACCCACCACGCTGGCCCAATGCGGGTTGGTAGGTTTTAACGACTGTCATCTTACGACAACAACCGGGACCAACGGCTTAACGTGCCTTCCGAAGCACGGAGGAGCTCGAGATGTTTTTAATTAGACACCCATCAGGCGACCTGGCATTGTGAAAGTTGCTTAGCGGGCAAGATTGCAAGCCGAACGCGCTAGCCGCCATCGAGCTCATCCACAGTAACACGTTACATTTAAACATAAAAAAAATGATCCCATTAAACAATTACCAACATTGTATTGTATATGATGAACATTTCTCTCTACTGATTAGTTTTTCACATCGTGATAGAATACACAAGTAATCTGCAGCAGAATTTCATACGCAAAACAAAGTAAATGACACAATAACATACTCTATTACAAACGGGGTAAGTATCACAGAACAAAATAATGTTAAAGTTCTCGGTAGCAACAGCAAAACTCAATTTGGCAAAGTTGGGAAACTTTTTCAAAGTTCTGTCAACATTCTAAGGCGGTTAAGTCGTCTGGTCTTATAGGCCGATGTGTTATAAAGGAAATCGAGCATACAACTTCGAGAGGAACCTTAACTGAGGTTATATTATTTGATCGCCAAAAGTTTGGAGACGCGCGAATTTCTTTACGTACTTCCATAGCAACGGCAACATTTTAACAGCTATTTTGTATTATAATTTCATAGAATAGCTAAACGAACTACTTGCACAAAGTTATTAATAAAAACTTCTGAATCGTTAATATTAAACATAAAAACAGATACCACAAAGAGCGGGCTAGATCACATTACCTTGACATTAACACTGGAATAAATTAATGAATACAAGTATTTTTATTGTAATGGTTCACTATAAAAGGAAACTGGTTAAGTATGTGGTTTCATTCTTTCATATTTTTGTTGACATGTTGAGGATGCCTTTCTTCCACAGACTCGTGTCAATAACCTTTTGCACATATTTTAATAAGTAACAGACATGACAAAACTTTTACCATGTTAAATTAAAGCGTGGTCTAAAACTAAAATTGAGACCGCGCATTATGCTAACTTAGCATATTGCGCGGTCTCAATTTTTTTAATTCATAAAGTTAGATAGAAAGTGTAAAACCAGGTTTAACTTAACTAGTCCACGTTTCGGAAAAAAGAAGTAAAATTTAAAAAGTTTATCTAGCCAATTTAAGTTTCTCCTAAACTCTTAAAAAGCGGTACATTCAATTAAGAAGTTTTCAAATTAAGACATCGATCAGTGCAATAATTGTGGTCCAGCAGAATAACGGTTATGTTTTTAAAAAAATTTCGATATCAGAAGTCTTGGAAGTAGCAAACCTAGCTGGCAAAATGATTGAGTATTCCCGTTCAAATCTTAGAGCTGAATCGCGTTCTTTGAGCCGTAAAATTCGCAAACCTTTCTCCAATCAAAGCAGATTTCGTCGTGCGGAACCCCTCATTCGTTATAAAGATTCCGTCCGCACTGACTTGGATAAACCGGAAGACAGGCAGACGATACATCAATGCCGAGCACAACCCCATGGGAGGTAGGCCAAACATCGGGGCGGGTGCAGTGCCACGGTTAGCTTATCGACCGACGCGACCTGGACCTATCGGACGTTGACTGACGCGCCACTCTCGTTTGATTTATATGTAGCCACTGATCATGGCAATGTGCATGTGTACGCTTATATGTTAATATGCTGACGCCCCACCCAACTGGGGTTGCAAAAACATTTGAAAGCATATACATTAAGACATTTTTTTTTGTAAATATTGCTGAAACTGAGACATCTTGAAGAGCTGGATGATGCAGCAGCTAGTGCATTTGGCTTACGATCGTGTAAGCTTAGCTTAGATATTAGATTAGATTTGTTAGATAGCAACATAGAAAATTATGAATTGTCCCAAGACAGATCATCAGCATCATCATCAAAATCAGCCTATAAACATCCCACGAGCATAGGCTTTTACATGAACAACAGATAGATAATTAAATATACTCTCGTTTGATTTATATGTAGCCACTGATCATGGCAATGTGCATGTGTAGGCTTATATGTTAATATGCTGACGCCCCACCCAACTGGGGTTGCCAAAACATTTGAAAGCATATACATAAGACATTTTTTTTGTAAATATTGCTGTAACTGAGACATCTTGAAGAGCTGGATGATGCAGCGGCTAGTGCATTTGGCTTACGATCGTGTAAGCTTAGCTTAGATATTAGATTAGAGAATAGATTAGATTTGTTAGATAGCAACATATAAAATTATGAATTGTCCCAAGACAGATCATCAGCATCATCATCTAAATCAGCCTATAAACATCCCACGAGCATAGGCTTTTACATGAACAACAGATAGATAATTAAATATAATTAGCTCAAGCTCACTGAAGCCTATTTGGACAAACGGCATACAATTATGGGGATCCGCATGCGACTTAATATACAACTGATATGAGCTGAAGACTGCATACTTACCAAATAGCGAACACCCCCTTGGTTCATTAGAAACCGGGAAATTCATGACAATCTGGACATCAAATCCGTAAAGGAAGAGATAAGCTCGTTCTCCAAAAGATACAGAGCCAGGATTATGCACCACCCTAATAAACTGGCGGAGGAATTAACAGCTCATGATTCTGTAAAGCGCTTGAAACGGCGTAATATCTGGGACCTATACCTATAAACAAGTCCTAAGGGACAGTCTAAGAAAAGGGAAAGTCTTAAAGGGGAATTTCCCTCCACTTCAAAGTACTTCAGATCATCTGCTTATAGTCAAACGACTGATTGCATGATAATATAATAAAAAAAACTTAAGCTCTACTATAATTCGGAAATAGGTTAATACTCGAAGACTCGTTCTCTTACCAGTCGAATCTAGGCCAATGATAAACGAGCAACAGTGACATTACAATAACGTCTTTTGACATTACAACAATCTTTTGGAAAATGTACCTATATTCTTAATGATTTTATTATTATGTTATATAACCGTGTCGCGTGCGGTAAATTCCCTTGGGTGTCGTAAAAGGCGACTAACGGACTAAAGACTGGACATACATCCAACAGCATAGAGCGGCGATGAGTTCACTACCTGTCACGCTTAACACATTTGCAGTTGTAACTTAGCGAAACGTGGACTATGGCAGTGGACTGCTCCTGCGGTCCTCATTGCCTAGTCTCCGACTAACCCTTTGGGGATGATAGTCGTAAATCTACATAATTGGCTACTTGAAAGTTTTCGAAAAAGTATTTAAAAAGTTACAAACGCTTATTTTATACCCCGTACAATATTTTCTTTCTCGAAAAAAAAAATTTATTTAACAGAAAAAAAACATATTTTTCTTTATTGATTTCAAATTTCGTGCGAAAACGGTTGGTCACGTGACATTTTCCTCTGTGACGTCACATTTCAATAACTATAGAAACCTAACTTGAAACCTGACAGATAGTTTTTGATAATTTTGTGAAATGTGACGTCACTGAAGCTCAATCATGGCCGCCCCTTGCCGCCCGTGTTTTGGGTCTTGTAATCCACAGAAAAAAAATCGCAAAGTCATTTTGTAAAAATAAAATATTTACAAATTATTTAATTAAAATTAAACTATTGGATAATTATTGTTGAATCATAAACTACTATTACCGATAAATTTCATATTTTATTGTTACAACAGTCAAATAGCCAATTATGTTTGAATGATTTAATGTGCTATTTTCATCACTTCAACTCAAGTAACTCTCCTTCGACTTCCGACGACGCCGCCGCCGTAGGTAACTGTTTAAATATTTACGTAGCATAAAAACCATGTTTCATTCAAGTCAGACAGACAGTAGCTAATAGCCCCAGCCCCATCACAAGTCCGTGCGCTCTAGAGATTACCGCACAAGCTCGCGGCAGCAGAGTGCGCGGTTTAACGCTCTTTTTATCTATTCGGTAGGCGTGCCCTAATCTCTCACTGTAATGAATCATCTATCACATCGTTGTCTGTGGACTAGATAACATTATTTCCTTTTGAAACAATGAGTTTATTTTTTTACACAGTTATTTTGAATTATATGCGAAAAAGCTTAATTAGTTGCTATATTTGGTTTTAGCCTATTAAATTTATGAACAATTTATATGGGCAAGTAGTCTTTTAATACTTTTTCTATATTAAGCCCGGCATATGACCCCACTCCACCTGATGTTAAGTGGAAGTGAAGTCCAGGCGCGAGGACAACTGGTGCAGCGTAAAGGGCCCCACAGACGATCAGGAGGCCAATTCTCATTTTTCGAGATGTAGTCTCGAATCGAGTTTTGATTTCGATCTTTATCTCGACCATAAAATCTCGTTATTAACATTTTGTTCACGAATCTCCTATTCTCAGCGCTAATCGACTTCGAGTTTGATTCGAATTCGAACTTTATCGAGTGGTAATCCAATTTAGTTATTCTGAACATCTCGAACTCGACATTTCTCGAAGGAGAGCCGCTCGAATTGCTTCGAGTGGTCGGCAGTGGTCGAGACGTAATTTCGACTACGAGAAGCTAATGAAACGTCAAATAGCGGCGAAATTACGGTGGATATGGAGGAGTTAATTTCCAATTTTGTCGTGGAAGTGATTTAAAATATTGAGAGAGCTCGCTCTCTTTTTTTTAAAAGGTGGAAGAAAACTTTCCACTCCTTAATTGTATATCGGCTTCCAACATTTGTAGAAGAAGCTGCTTCTTCTGTAGCGTTGGGTATTTTTTGTTGACATTGACTAAAAATGATCGTTTCGTCACTAAACAAGCACACAACCACAAACAAAAACCATAAAATTTATCGACTATACGTCACGTTTTAAACAATACAAGTTGTTTAAGGAAATTAAATTTCATCACAACACATTAAATATAATGATTTAATGATGAAAAATAAAATTTACTTTTTTAATTAAAAAGCAAGTTCAATATTTACATTTAAATACCTTTACAGTAAAAATGTTTGAGGTACATAGTTGCAACCGGTTTAAAACCGGATGAAACGTGTCAAACGGAACGCATCCCAAGTTGATTGCATTAAAAATAATGGCAATATTTATCAAAAAAAACTCGAAGTCTATTTCGATTAGCGCTGAGAATAGGAGATTCGTGAACAAAATGTCGATTATCGAGATAGAGATCGAAATCAAAACTCGATTCGAGACTACATCTCGAAAAATGAGAATTGGGGCCCAGGTCGCCTGCAGGTATCGGCCTGTTAGTGAGTAGTACAACGTACGGGCGGCGGCGGCGGCGGGCGGCAGTACTAACTGACGGCTGATACCTGCCGGCGGGTGCCAGTGTGCCACACACGATCAGTCCACCGGCAGGTATAAGCCTGTCGGTCAGCTGAAACCTGCCGGCGGGCCCCACACACGAACAGTTCGCCTGCAGGTATCAGCCTGTCAGTGCGTTGTACTACTAACTGACAGGCTACCTGCAGGCGACCTGATCGTCTGGAGACGTAGCATCAGTCACCCTCACTCTGCTAGCCCACAAAGTGCCTCTTCACGCCTCTTTTGAAGGACTCTATTTTACTCAATTAGTCACGTCATTTTTTTCAACAATACAATGAACCAATTTGTATGTCTAAAGTCCAAATACTTATTTCAATATAGCATTAAAACAAAGAAAAAGCTGATATTTCTTTGTCAATTGTTATTTCGACTTGCTTTCTGCAACAAATAAGTACGCGACGCCGAGGCCGAAACACAGTCAAGTTATTCATAATCAGCCCACGTCAGTCCACTACTGTAATAATGGTCACTCACGGGATACGGGGTGTTTTACGCGAACAAAGTTGCGAGCGCCGCCGCCGACGCTAGTTCCAAAAAAACAAAAGAAAGTAGAGTTTAAAATAGGAGATCTAGAGAGAAAAGAAAGACTTTATTTTATGTTACTGTACCGGGAACGTTACTAGAAGACAAGTATAAAGCTCGTATGATGGAAAGCTGCCACCGCAGCTCATGGACGCTTGCATCATCAAGGGTATCGCGTGCACTTTGCCGACCCTGAAGCTTCCATTTCTCATGCCTGTCCCAATTTCGCTGCATATTGCCACCATTAGGTGTGTACTGTCTGTATCTAGTACCCTTTAAATAGAACAACACAGAAAAGCAAAGCAATGCTGCTTGCGGCAACAATAGGTATTGGTATTAGCGTGGTCTTCATCAGTCCAATTGTCGGCAAAATCCTTATACCAGACCACATGGTCCGTGTGCCAGACAAACGGTACGTAACTTTTTGAAGTAGCCGTTGAAAATTACGCTCTCTTGCAAACTTTTAATAAACGTTGTTACACATTGTTTACGAATCAGGCTAAGGCTAACGGCGTGTCACGCCACAGTTCACCCGTTTACCGCTAATGCCAAGGCGCAGCGTGTAATGCAACCTGCAGCGGTACCTGATAACAGTTCTACACTCTCATTAGACGCAGCCTTACGTTACTATTGCACTCATTGACCGACGGCTGTTATTATCCTTTTAGTACCATTATTAGATTTCAGCGTAAGCCTATATAAGACGAATAATGTTCGACTATAAGACAACATGCCTATATAAGACCAGCCAAACTCATAGGACTTCTAATGGAAGATATTTAAATTCGGTCGTATCATAACTCACCACGTTCGTTGACCCAATGCTGGTTTGTAGGTTCTAAGTTCTAACGACTATCGTTAAATAGGACAAAATCTGGGACCAGGGGCTTAACGTGCCTTCCGAATTTTTTAATTCGGTTAGTCACCCGGCCTTGTGAAAATTGCTTAACATGCAAGATCGCAACTTAAACGTGCTAGTCTGACAATTTCGCATGAAAGCTGACAAAAATAATAAATCACCCTAAATTTACTTACTAAGAGAATGTGCTTCTGATTACAAGGTGAGATGTTCATAAATTATCTTCTTCTGAACAGCATAACAGACAAGTGACAAAACATCAATCAATCAAGAGTTACATACATATAATCACGACTATTATCCCCGAAGCGTTAGTCAGAGACAAGGCAATGAGGACACTGGACAGCAAAAGCAGTCCTCTAGCATAGCCCACTTTTCACCAAATAGCGACTGTACATTAAGAGTTAAAGCTAGCAAAATACAGTATAATCGTTATGAGAAGTGGTAGCACGGCGCAGCTCGTAATATTGTAAGCACTCCCTTTGATGAGCGGGATTTAGAGCCTTGTAGGGTTACCGCAAACAAACACAGCTCTATCTAGTGCCTACACATTTACTACGGACTACGATACAGCAATGTTATTCTGTTATATATTTGCAAGAATCGTTATTTTTTTTTCGCCTAACTTTACACACAATACACATACAAAACAGTACACAAGGAATAGAGACCATAAGACTTCACAATACCATGTAGGATTAAATAAAAATTATGTCCATATTATAAGACTTTTTCTTCGAAACCTTTATGAATCGATTTTAACAAAGACCTCCCATTTTATTTAATTCCAAACCTTTAATATGTATGTTCCAATAGGTAATGTTCGTATTTTTATGAAATTTTTGGTGTTAACAGAAGATATTTTTTTTCCACGCCGCGCCGGGCAAAGTTTGCTATGGACCAGCTTAGATTCACATAGACGATACACAAAACAATCCAAACAGTGCAGCAGGCACAGCAACCCTGCCAATGCTGTTTGCTTATAAACAATTCCACGGGTCCGCGAACCTGCAACCACCTAATGAATAGTTTAAGCTGCCAGGTTTATAGGATTTGTATTGTGTAATTTTATGTGCCTACGAAGCTGTGCCAAAGCCATGTCGCTCCGGCTCCAGGCCAATTCAACAATGTAGAACAAGTAGAGAAACGCGGGAGTTAACACACGAAATCTAAAGTTAATTTAGAAGTACTTGTTGTTGACTACTACTTGTTGTAGATATATTTTTGGATACATTTTGATAAAGCCAATGGAATAACAAATTTTTGCCAGCTCTTGTCCTTAAAGTTAATTTAGAAGTATTTACTACTTGTTGTATATATATCCTTGGATACATTTTGATAAAGCCAATGGAATAACAAATTTTTGCCAGCTCTTGTCCTTGTAAATGTTATTGTAATGACATCTTTTTTGTAGTGAACTGATAAATAATCCTTTTATAACGCGGCACAGTACTCTTCGTCCTTCTCTTACGCTTAATGAGGCAATGAGGACTGCAAAAGCAGAAAAAAGCCACACTCCACGTTTCACCAAATAACAAACTGCACATGTGCTTAGCGTGATAGGTGATGAGACCATCGCCGCTTTCGCAGTCAGTCAGATGCCTTTTTCAACCAACCAACCCAAGGGAAGAGTTGGTAGAGGGGAGAAAAAGGGTTGGTAGTATTCTTTTAATAATAAGCCACCACAGAGATATCTTAAATAGCAATATTTTGTTTTTAGAAAGATGATGATTTGGTGGTGAAAGGGTCATCACAAACAACTATCAGTTCAGTGTGAAAGGGGTAAAACAGGAAACGATAAAAAGTAATAGTTGGCAGTTAATTGAGCACAATCCTCTTTCTGCAGCACCCCGCATCGAACCATAAAAAGCCCTCTTAGGCCATCAAAAAACGAACTTATTAAAAAGATTGTAAAAAAAATACTCAACTTTCTTCCGGAATAGGGAAAGCGAAACCCCAATAAAGCTGTAAAAGTTCGGCGTTCGTTTCATCGACGAACTTTGATCGTATAAAAGTGACGATATGTAGGCATTGGGAATAAATCACTGCTGATTTTCCTGGACCGACTCAATAAGCCAGTACACAGCAACAAGATATAGGAGGATATAGAAGGGGTTATATTATATACGGTGCGATCAACATATTCAGGAAACTACTTAGATTAAAGAGTTCGAAGAAGTTATTTTTACTTTACAAACTAGTTGAAACACAAATAACAAGAGGGCTGATAATTTTACAACTAGTGAACAACAAAAACTTTTTAAATAATAATATGTTCATCTATAAAATTGTATGAGATGTTTCGCCTAAAGATTTCCGCTCTCGTCATCCGAATCTTGCTTGAGAGTTCATTTTTTGGTCACTACGGCTTGAGAAACCATAAGCCGCTGATAAACCATAAGCAAAAACTAACTGAGTTTGCACTCGCCGATTCCTTCGCTTGGTTCAGTTCCTACTTGCACATCCTTCATCATTGTTCCGTACAAAAACATGAGTGGAATTACTACTGCAGTCATATTCTCTTTATACCCTTGGTTAACTTAGCATATCAGCTGTCAGTCTCTAAAACAAGGGTCTATCTTTAACGAGCTTACAGCATCGATTTATCGGCGTGTGGCGATTCGCAATCGGAATATTCGATAAATCTCAACGAGATTATGCAACGTAATACAAGTTTGAAATGGGTGTAACCATTTTCCATTACGGCAATTGGGGTAGAATTTATAGCTGCTTTTCGGGATTTCCAGCCAGAGTTTGTGAAAGTCTGCATGCTCTTAATTTTCGTTTCAAAAAGAATGCTCCAGCAAGTTTCTCCCGATTGCAGAGTTCCTTCGAGTTTTCCTTGAGACTTCGATTTAGCTTTTTTTACAGGAATTTTAACCGCCTGCACGAAATAGGCTATAATGTTAAAACAATAGTTATTAGGGTTTTTTAAACGAGTTTGCTAATTTCTGCTACAAACAGCGAAGGCAAGTTGACCTTGTCGCTCAAAAAATATCTTTAACACGCGAAAGCCGGAATTCACAAGCGCGTCAGACAAATTCGCATGTTCACGTCACCTGTTCGTCGTTCTGATGTATTGAGTTAATCGCTCACGCTAAAAATTTTACCATGACAAACCGAGCTGTGTAAGCTTCGCAATAATAATAAGAGAATCTTGCCTTATTTTAGATTTAGCCCAACAAGGAGAATTAATCAAGATTATGGATATGAATGCATGCAAATTGAAGTTACGTAACGTGCAAAACGCCACTATTCCACCGTTGTTAAAGATCAGATTTATAAGCACACTAGCGGCCCGCCTACGCCTTCGTCCACGCTAGCTTAGAGACATCGCCATACTTCAGCCGTTTCGTATAAAATATCTACAAAATATAAACAAAAACCATCCTTAGCTATCGCTCTATCTTTTTAGTGAAAACCGCATAAACTCCATTGCGTAGTTTAGAAGAACAGTGCAGGGGCACAGATACAGAAAAACGGCGACTTTACTTTATAATATGTAATGATAATGATGATATATAAAATGATAACTTACAAAATTTAAAAGGTGATCTTATTATTGCAAGCATTTTCGATGATGTCACGAGACTCAAACATGTTATATATGTGAACTAGCGGCCGCTCACGGTTTCACCCGCGTGGTTCCCGTTCCCGTGGCAATATCGGGATAAAAAGTATATTATGTGTTAATCCAGGTTATAAACTATCTGTATGCCGAATTTCATCCAAATCCATTCAGTAGTTTTTACGTGAAAGAGTAACAAACATCTATCCATACTTACAAACTTTCGCGTTTATAATATTAGTAGGATTTTTATTATTAGTGATTGACTACAAGAGAAGATCAAGAAGTTTTAACTGACAATTGCTATCAAAAGGAAATTTGTCATTTTTAAATTAAATCTTTTGGTGGTAAAGACTTCTAGCATCCTAATCAACTGACTAATCGTCTCATCTCAGCCATTCTCAGCTACATTAGACGTCTTCTGGGGGGTGTCGGTAATCTATTAGTACATCAGGACGTTAATTCCCACGTTATCGCGACGGGCTGCTGCTAAACTGAGCCCAAATTACGTTCACGTACAGTTTGCTGCTATAATTAATTCCGCAAACTCCTGCTTGCCTGCTTCCCTTGGCAAATGTGTGTATCCACTCTAAATTCGTAGTTTAAGTTTGCCGTGTAAGTTAATTTAATTATAATTTAATCACACACGCTTGATTTAGGAGTTATAAAAGCACTATGTGCGGAGCCGGTAAGTCTTCGTCAAGATAATGTACATAGAGTAATTTAATCAAGTGTGTGTAAATATTGTCTGTCTGGCTTTTTACTTATTATCATAAACATTATTCTTGTTTTTTTATTAATTAAGATGATTTGGCTTGGAATCCGCGCATGTTCGTGAATTATTCGAGTCCATTTTTATACATAATCACGATTATTATCCCCGAAGGATTAGTCAGAGACTAGGCAATGAGGACCGCAAAAGCAGGCCTTATACCATAGTCCACTTTTCACCAAACACACATGTACCTACTCAGTGTGACAAGTGGTGAGCATATTGCCGCTCTATGCTGTTGGATGTATTTGTAGTCCGTTAGTCGCCTTTTACGACACCCAAGGAAAGAGAGGGGGTGGTAGTATTCTCTCTCCGGTACCCGACACGGCCGAGTCCATTTACATCCCGTATAAAGCAGCTATTTGATTTAGTAGAAGTTATAAAACATTTATCTAAGTAAGAGTAATCAGCAAAAAGCAGAGCATAAAGCAAACTCCATATCGGTAACTAACTTATAGTCGCCAAGTCAAATTCGCGTAGACTAACGAATACATTATACTTTGTAGGGCTCATATCAAATATCAGCACTGAATATAATATGACTGAATGCTTCGATCAGTAGACTGACTAACTTCGATCGAAGACTGAATACCACCTTTTCACTTACCACTTTTTGTACAGTACAACAGCTATCCTATCGGCTAAAAAATAGGAATATGGACATGGGCTTCATTTGACATTTGAAGCTCATAATATGCCCGTATAAGGACAAAATATGGGCTTCTAATGTCAAATAAAGCCAATGTCCATATCCAAATTTTTTTGCCGATAGACCCGCAGGTCACGTTACGAGAGCACCAAACACAAACAGTTTTAATTACCCCTGTCATGGTGGAATCATAAACTAACCTGACAATGACAACACCAGGGTTGTCTCTGACACCTCCCATGACAAGCATCCTTGACGGCAAAGGCATTCGCCTGACAGTGACTAAAGCTGTATTCAGAGCAAAATGAGGTCGTGCACAAAGAGATTGTTAGAGGTCCTCGGGAAATCACGAACAGCAACGTTTCCGCCTAAGCAAAGCTTGTGCAGAAAAAATGTGGAATTGGCGATGGCGTGCGAAAGGGATAAATACAAAACTGTGGCATACTCAATTTGTATACGTGAGCTGATTTTAATACATTAAATGGTTTTAGATGAAAGGCTAATGATAAAAGTAGTAGCTTCCAAGTTTTTAGAACAAACCTTTTTGTTTGTGATTTAACTATTTGTTTATTAGTTATTATCACTGCACAAGATACTATTATGGCACTGAAAAGTAAGTGCGTGTATTAAAAGCGGAACAATTATTCAAAATCGTACGTTAATAAAATAACAATGTGACTTAATCTTAATTAAAAATTAAGTTACATTTTATTTTGGCGTTAAATTAAGTTACAGGACAGACAAAACGTTTTCAAATAAAGACGGGAAATGAAAAGCTTAACTTACACTTTATCGGAGAGGGCGTAAAAATCACATTACCGATGCTCGACAAAAGCGGAATGAAAATGAGTCATAATAAGAGGGTTTACAATTTTCCATCGACGATTTTAACAACAATGTAATTTACGGACGGTGTTTAACTATTGCACCGTTCACTTTCAATAATATTTTTTTTTTTTAAACACGAGTTTGACGCCGTAATCAAAAACCAAACGATATTTTTTAAGAGACTCATTTCTTTCACTTTATGAATGTAAATTTTGGCAGAATAAAACAAAAGCATGTTTAATAAGTCGTAAACTACCGACAAAGAAAAATGGCGAATTGAGCTGTGCAATAATACAATCAATCAATACTGATTAGATGCGGTGGACTGTGTGAATCATTTCATAACGCCGCCGCGCCGACGCGATATCGGTATTCGCATGAACAATTACACAACACAAATATTAGAACAGACATATTTTCCTACTTCAACAGCTGTATCTGTGAACATTTTATATTCTACGAAACCATTTATTGGAGATGTACGAGGGGCGTTCAAAATATTCTCGGTATGTGGATAAAAACAAACAAGTACGAAAAGTTTGATATTTTTATTTTTCAATATACTCCCCCCCTATGTTCATACACTTATAAGATCGATCAATTATTTTTTTTAATCCCTCATAAAAATATTTTTTATCTTTGGTGTAAAAATGCTCCTCCACAGCCGTCTTCAACGCTTCATCGTCAGAAAATTTATTTCCACGCAGATCCTTTTTAAGATTGGGGAACAAAAAGAAGTCGCTTGGGGCTAAGTCCGGACTATAGGGTGGATGAGTAACAGTTTCAAACCCACATTCAACAATAGCTGCCTTGGCAATATGAGCAGTATGGACAGGGGCGTTGTCATGCAGAAGCAGAACACCTTTGGTTAACTTTCCTCGCCTCTTTTCTTTGATCGCATCTCTTAACTGACGTATAACGTTAGCGTAGTACTGCCCTGTGATATTTACACCTTTTTCTTTATAATCGATAAGCAAAACTCCTTCACAATCCCAAAATATTGTGGCCATGACCTTGCCAGCTGACGGGATTACCTTGAACTTCTTGGGATGAGCTGAACCCTTAATGTGCCACTGCATGGACTCCTGTTTGCTCTCTGGGTCATAATGATGAACCCAGGTTTCATCTCCAGTAACTATTTTTTGCAGCACCTCATCGGGATTTTCACCACACAGGTCGATAAAATCTGAACAGCAAGCCACACGCATATCCTTTTGAAGAAGCGTCAGTATTCGCGGAACCCATCTTGCACTTACTTTTGACATATTAAGATGGTCATGTATAATGTCATGTACGGTACCAATAGAGAGATTGGTTACTTGAGCTATAGATTTTACCTTCACTCGGCCGTCTTCCAATATAAGTTTTTCCACTTTATCAATATTTTCTTGTGAGGTAGCCACTACAGGCCGGCCAGGTCTAGGGTCATCTTCAATACTCTCCCTTCCACGCTTAAATTCGCTTGACCATTTTTGAATAGTAGATAAAGAAGGAGCAGACTCACGGTAAACACAATCCATTTCCTCTTTTATAGTTTTTTGATTTTTACCCTGTTTTGTCAAGAATTTTATGACGGATCGGTGCTCTAATTTCGTTAAAATTGTTAATTCGCTCATGGTGTTCATGTTTGTTCGGCAATTGCAGAAAAACAAAAGAACATCTCGGTTCCAATTTTACTTTTTTTTAATGTCAATGGATGAATCTTAGCGGCCAGTAACAAATATATATATAAAAGAGGTTGTAACGTATCAATACCGAGAATATTTTGAACGCCCCTCGTAGATACTCTATAATATAAACCGTCTCTCGTAGCGGTGAAAGAATACTACCACCCCCTTTCTTGCATTGGGTGTCGTAAAAGGCGACTAACGAACTAAAGACTGCACATACATCCAACAGCATAGAGCGGCGATGGGCTCACCATCTGTCATGCTGAGCACATGTGCAGTCGCTATTTGGTGAAAAGTGGACTATGATGGTAGAGGACTGCTGTTGCTGTCCTCATTGCCTACACTCTGACTAACCCTTCGGGGATAATAATTTTGATTATACGTATGTATCTTTATAAAATTCATACATATGTTTTGCTCTTTTCCCAAAGACCACAGCTTTCCAATTACACGATATTGGACGACACGACTTCTTCTACGTCAAGTACTCTCTCATAACAATCTTCATACATAATAAAAAGCTATTAAAATAGAACAAATTGTATATACAATTCATTTATCGTGTGCCCACCCAAGACTCGTGCCGTATTGATTGGAAGTCCTCTCTCAAAAGTCAAAGTATCAGCATTTGGGTCAATCGATACCACGACAATACCACCGTGCTGGCAGCACGCACATCGCGTTAACTATTCATCGACGGCCGACATTACGCGGACTCGAAGATTGTCGGTTATCAGCAATCAATGACGCAAACACGACAACACGAGCCAGCCCATTGCAAACTGCAGCCGCAGATTAGCCGCACAAATTGCTACGGCACGCCGCGGTATATTGGATTTTTTTTCCGCCACCCAGGGAGAAAGAAATTGCAAGAACAATCAGTGGAACACTGGAACAGATATCTATATCTGTTATATCTCTTTCTATCGTTTATTTTTAAATCTTTTCTTTGTTGTTTGTATTTAGCCAGTGTATGTTTACTATACTTTAAGGCCGTTTTTAAATCAAGCAAAGACCACAAATTTATATTTTCTACGAAATCCTGACATACGAAAAGTATGCTTCGTTAATTTATTATTAACAATAATATTATATTATTAACAAAGGTAGATAGACATTTAAAAATAATAATATACACAGATATATAACAGACCGGAATATAAAAAGGATGGTTCTAAACACATAAAATACACCTATATACAAGTAACTTCTAATAAGAAGGTCCTCTGCTATGGTACAAGTTATTACTTGTTTGTACCATTTCTACCAAGGAGGGACTATACTTCGCAATAGATTGGATTATATAATTTAATCGATGGTATAATACAAGGTCAGCAGGTTACAAATACACTGTAAGAGGTATCATTGACATAATACATATGTCTATAAATAATTTAAATAAGTTAATACGCAAATAGAGATTGATTTCATCTGAACACATCGTGAGTCGTGATCGTGAGGTACGGTAAAAAAAATTGTACCGAGCTAGTAACGCGGCTGTAAAATGTTTTGTTTTTTAAACATTTTTCAAGTGTGTCTATCTATAATCATCGCGAGTTCGTTGATCCTGGAAGTATTAGTGAGAGGACTTTTTTAACATGATGCGCTGTGCTTCAGCTTATATATTAGTAGGTAATATTTTAACCGTAAACCCAGTTGTGAATTTGCATAATGCCGTGTGCGCTAGCTGGTCGGTTAAAGTTGCGGCCAAAGGCATTATAAAAAAACACGTAAGGAGTATTATTTTAAAACGTTTTGTTACCGAGAGCCAGTGATTTATTTACGGGGTATTCTCTTCCATACAAGGATTTTAGATTACTTATAAATACGTAAGCATTCTCTTTCGTAGATTGTGTGTAATCTCTATAAAATTTTAATGAAAAACCTAGCAATTTAAAACCTTATTAGATGCGTTTACCGTACAATAAATAGGTCAGGCGAGGTACAGGTGTACACCTTTTTGAAATTGTGTACTACACAATATTGTATGACGAAGTCTGCAATATTCACTCAATGGGAAATCAATAACATTTACCATAACACCTGTAACAAAGAATATATACACTACCGTGACCTGTAATGTCTTCTGTAGACTTTTATTGTATTTTCCAATATAATTGCTTGATGAAATACACGATAATCTTACGGTACCATATATATACGGTACCTTCATAGATAGACTTAAATACATACATTTACAACTTTACTATTATCCCCTAAACCTAAGGGTTTGTCAGAGACTAAGCAACGAGGGCCGCAAAATCTGTCCTCTGCCATATCTACGATTCACCAAATAACAATTGCACATGTGCTCAGCGTTCTGTTGGATGTATGTGCAGTCGTCAGTCCGTTAGTCGCCTTTTACGACACCCAAGAGATGGGTTTGTAATATTCTTTAAATGTGCCGCCCGCCGCCACACATCTCATATACGGTGCTCGGAAGGAAAGTATCATAATATATATAATATAGGGTCATTTGAATCGTGGAAGGGTGGTACATAATGTTTATCAAACTTAGTCATACTTTATTAATAGACGTGCCATGTCTGCGTGAAATTATAAAACTTTTAATTAAGATCTAATCTACAATGTAATTAATTTGCCTTGAATTAATATACAAAGGGGTAAATAAAGGGAAAATGATGTTTTGTTATCAGTTTAGTAAACACAGAGTTACGAAGTTTAAAAGTCAGTCCCTACAATTGTTTTAAATCGTGAAATAAGAAAATTTGTATTAAAGGATGAGGTAGTAAATGTATGAAAGTTAGGATCGGTATTATCTCTTTTCTACAGTGATTCAAGTATCTTATTAAGATTAGACAATGTCATTTAATGTCGAATGTTTTTTTCTATATAAACAGAATTATCGTTTGGCCTCATCTTACAATTCTCTGTATAACCGTAAAACTCCTCATCAGACCTTCTTGTCATGACAGTTTGAACAAAACTTTAAAACGATTTGATCATTACTAGTTTTCATGTGTTTACATCAGATCGCTTTCACTATCAATCACAAGCCTACAAAACCGCGTAAAGCACGGTCAATTGCCTACCCCGGTTTCCCATAAAATTAATTAGCGGCGCGCACACGGCGAGGGCTCAGGTTTCTTAATGGGATAGTTTCCCAGCCCTGCATGGCCGCCCAAGCCCGCGAGCCGGGGTCGGATAACTAAGGTGAGGTCTTAACCCCATTTGGTCCGCGGTATTAAAACCGTGCCTTTTCCATAATTTAGGACAGTAACGTTTATTGTCAAGAATAAAATGCGAGATTTTATATGCCTTGGGTACGGTCGTTAGAAGGAGATTGTGTTCGTGTATTTAAACGTTAATTAGGGTAGTAGTATTTGCTATGAAAGTTGTTATCAACTAATTTATTATTGCCGACAAATGTTTTACAAGGCGCAGTGAAGATCCCATATCTTAACATCGCATTGAAATTATACGCAGTATACATTATCAATACAAAAATATCTTTAAAGCAGATAAATTAATATTTAAGGAGCTTTTAAAAACCAGTAAACTCAAGTCTAGCCTAACATAATTTACTTCAAGTTTTAACAGCGGAACACAGTGTAGACAGCATAACGGAAACCGCGCTAAAAATAGAGTTGCAAGTAAAGTTGAATACACAGCACAGTGCATATATCTTTGTTTCACCACTCGCCGCGCGCAATCTTTGCCTTGACTTTGTATGTCAGTGTATGTGTTTACGATGCTCCTACTTGCATGCTAATCAGAGCACCTCGGTTCTAACCGCGAACTGCATTCAGCAATCATCAGCCTATGCCAGCACTGAGCCTTCCCACATTAATAGCACACGGAGAGATACTAGTGTTGTAGGTATGTTACTGGTAGCACCGCAACATACTCGTAGTATCTACACATCCATACTATATTGTGGTGCTATCAGGGCTCAGGGCTTTTAAAACTGGGTATGCATTTGACCACCAACCTGCTTGGTGAACAGGTTAAGGTCTAAGGTGTTGCATGCTTACCTAGGAGATGCCTATTCACTCTTGCCTTGAAAATACCATGGTTATAGTGATCGGGAAACAAAAGCAGGCAGCGCATTCCACTCTTTGTTGGTTCGCATAAGAAAGAAACCAGCAAAACGCTTGGAACGGACAGGTTGAATGTCAACTATGTAAGGGTGGTAGGCTAGCCTGCGTCTAGTGTACCAATTATGGTGGAAAGGGGCTGGAGGAACAAGATAAGATATCAACCTATTTTTACCAACTGCAATAAATCCATTTGACCTATTAACATGGCTACCAAAGCATGGAGGAAATATTTAAATTGAGTCGCGCATACGACGACCCGGAAATGTGAGAATTCCTTAAATGGAAAGATAAGCGACATTATTCCTTATATTGAAAGATAAACAATATTATTATGTAGTTTCTAATTATCGGACAACGGCCGTCTCTATTATTGACACCAAATGACAACGGTGCAAAGCTTTTTCATACCACTGCGCTTGGTCTTAATCTTAATAATGGTAAGAGACTCAGCTTCTAAGGAACTAGCTATCTGTCGGGTCGGAAGTTCGGAACAGAAGTTACTAACTACTACTAACATTGATGTTATGGCGAAAGACTTAAGTAAGACGGTGGTAGCTAGCCAGGGGGACTTCGAAAGCGCTACCAACCTCTACTATACAATGTGATAGGGGTGTGACTTCTAACCCGTTAAGGCTAAGCACTACATCTAAATTCATCGACAAAAAAATAATATGAGGGGTCCAACCCCCTCCCCCTATAATTTATGACCATTTTTACTTTATGCGATATCAAAGGTTTCATACGTCGGAGAAACATGAAAAAATGGCAAACGGTAGCTAATAACACTGGCTTACTAATAAATTACTTTGATTCGTATGTTTGAGATTATTTTGGTGAGAAAAAAAATCATTACTTAATTATTTTGTGATTTAAAATCACTTTTTTATGTCCTTAATATTTTTTTTGTCGATGAAATTAGATGTAGCACTTAGCCTTAACAGGTTAGAAGTACCACTTCTATCACATTGTAGAAACTGGTGTATAGTCTTAGCCAGTTAACCACAAGACCAAAAATGCGGTGAGCGGTCTAAAATGCTTTAGAGGAAAAGTTTGCCATTAGATATTAAGCTTTATCCCATATTAAATAGGGTAGTTGAGATAAGCTACTGTAAGTGTTTTGGTGAGATTATAGCGACACTCAACAGAGATAAGCAACGTTTCGTGTTTACATGTTCCCGTTAGAATGCGGTATATATACATACGTCAATATGAGCATTAACTAGATCTGCAGATAAACGGGTCCAATCCGTTGAGTTGCTGTAACTATGTATCCCATTTAATCAAAGCATACGGAACAATATAATTAAATTAATATTACAGACGCCAGCTGGTGAACCTACCACATAATGTAAAAATTCTTCAATACACTTTGAACTTTATCTTTTGGATATAATAATTAATATCGATTACAGATATTTGACGGATAGGTGGATCAGCAGACGTGTGTACATACTTTTACAGCAATATTCTAAAGGGGTAAAGTTTGTAGGGTGTAGTGTAGGATGTAAACTCTGAAACTACTCATCAGATTTCAAAAATTATTTCACCAATATTTAAAATGGAGGTTGTATTATAGTTAAATATAATTGGTGAGAGGCAGCATTTCACGCGGGCGAAGATGCAGACAAAAGCTAGTGTTTTTTTTTTCATTCATTAGTAGCTGGCTTAGTAACAGAATAATACAGAATATTTTTTTATCTAGCCATAAACCCTTGAAATGATTGGTCTGCAGTTTATTTAGGGAATTTGAAACATTCGCGTTTCATCCATTTATATAAAAATCAAAATTGCCACGAATGTTTGTTTGGGTATCACTTCGAACGACTACTATAAGTATTTAGCTAATCATTTTTTGTTGTGTTTGTAATTGCCGGGACAAATTTTTTATATTTTTTTTTTTTGGAATTCCTTACCTGTAACGGGGTGTGTACGCGGACGAGGTCGCGGGCGGGGCTGCTAGTTAGTTTTATAGAAGAAAAAGAAGAAGCGCCATTTACCCGAGCCTTGCGCACTATTAATAGAGTAGGTACGTAGGTAGCTAATGATGTTGACATATAACTGCTCAATAAATGAATTAACAAAAGTCACATTGTTTGTTCTTTGCTACAGAAATAGTTAGAAAGTAAGTAAATACACAGTGAGTTACTTACTTTACTGAATATGTTCTGAATATTTTATAGTTGTAAGTTTGTCAATAGATAAAGATAAATAATTTGATTGTAAATAGGTTAGGTTAGAAAATTTTATACGTGCTTATACTGTCGCATTGGGTTTTTACCTGTAATGAAGGTACTAAGTTTGGATGTTTTAAAAAAATAAATTTAAATAAATAAATAATATACAAAAAGTTAACGAGGTTTAACGCCAAATGCTTTATTTAATTTGTATTGACACATCGTTTGCATTATAATTACATATGAAAAGTTACAACGAGTATTATTCTAGAGTATGGTGTTCTCGTGCAAGTCTAGGATATTTATATTTTGCTTTGAACCGCGTTAAACTAAAAATAAAAACTCTGTCTAGGGGATGTCTATGCCCATAGTTACTTTGTAATCTTAATAAATCCTTAGATTCTTTGTCGTGGTATACATATATAGATAATAGATTACGAGATCCTGTAGAATTAAACAAAGAACTACTACATTAAAATGATTAATAACAAAATATCTTGTTAGGAAGTAAATTCTTGCAGCGAACTAAAAAGGCTACGTACTTGTTTCTTCCTATTGTTTATTACTTGCGTCTTGCATCTAGGGCAAGGTTTTCTTTAAGGCCATTCACTATGTGTATTAATCCTTCCTATATGTTAAAAATATAATTGAGTACCAATACCGGAACACACTACATAAACTTAGATCTCTTTGTTTTGTAAATTTAATATGTATCTGTGAGTGCATTTACGTTTTGTTTACTACCCGCATGGGTATGGTCTGGTCTAAGACGTACTCAAAACGACAACCTTCATGATAACTAACAACATTTATAGGCGGTCTCTTATAATTGAGTACGCTAGCGTGCTTGAGTGTATCGACTAATTGAACTGGGGCCCAAGTCTGCTAATTTACGAATGGCATAATTGAATCGCAATGTAATTGTTTGACACATTTGGTATTCTCTTACTCATTTAAGAATACCAAATGTGTCAAACAATTACAATGCGATATAATTGCGATTCAATTATGCCATTCGTAAATTAGCAGACTTGGGCCCCTGTTCATTTAACTAATAGACGATCGGCGCTTCGAATATTCAACTGATAGGCAGACGGTACCCATGTTTTAAACCTTGGGCAGTATGAGTAGTGGATATGACGTCATCGAAGACGCCACACTCAATAACTATTGTAATTTAAAATGTAACCCATCATAAGTGTGCTTAGAGCATTAAACCATTAATGCTCTAAGTAAGTTTTTTATTATTATTCTACAACGGGTAAGCGCTTGGCCTTCATCTCACCTGATGATAAGTGACGATAAGGCCGAAGGTGGAAGCGCGCTTCACCCGGAATCCTCAACCACTGAGGAACTGGCTATCTTATCTCAAACTGTACGGAACACAACAATGCTATAAACATCGTTGTTATGGCGACAAACTTAGATAAGATGGTGGTAGCTAGCCAGGTGGACTTAACAGCCCTACCACCAACCAAACCGAGCACACAAAGATGTGCCCCCCCGCTGGGAATCGAACTCGGGACCTCTGGGTCTGAAACCGGTGGCTTAGTCACTAGACCACAGAGGCGATTAATGTGTGTCTTGGACCGCACGGTACCAATGAAGGATATTATCATTTACTTATTCGTTTCAACAATTACTACACGTATTGTTTTCTAAGGTTTCAGCGAACACTACACATTGTAATGAAACACTTTTTACGGATTAACTCGCCTTAAGGGAAATCTTTGTTTCAGAGAGCACGCGGCATCTGTGACACCCGCAACACCTGGCTGCTGAACTTCAGCATGTCAAGCATGTACTACAGGATAACAAACTGCAAGTACCGTGACTTCGTCACAGAAAACGCAAAAAACCAACCACAGTCGAGCGCCAACCTGCCGTACTTCCAAATAAGAAAGGCATCGCTGACAAGATTGGTAACATCTTGAAGCGAGCTTCAATCAATACTTACTTTAAGCCGCCAAAGAAGATCAACCAGTTCTTACGACCTGTCAAGTGCAACATACCCCTTCAAGATGCAGATGCAGGCGTGTACAAACTGGACTGCGACTGTGGGCTCTCATACATCGGGCAAACAAAGAGAAATTTAGGAACCCGCGTAAGAACATATGGCCATAGGCGCGAAAATAAAGTCTGCAGTGTATGAAAATGCTCTCGAGGGACTCCATTACATCAGATTTGGCTAACCCAAATACTCACCAAAGAACAACGATTCATTCCTAGGATGATACGCGAGGCTATTGAAATTATTAAAACATCGAAATTTCAAGAGACAGGATGGTTGGAATTTACCACCTGCCTGGAACCCCATCATACAGGCATCAAATCCCAGCCCTAACAGCAACACATTGCCAGACCTAAAAATATTGTTAGCTCGTATTGTGTAAACCTGAACGCACCCAGTTAAATATAAAAATGATTGACGGTAGGCAAAAAGCTGTGGAATGTAGTAATTAAACGCGAGGAAATCCGTAAAAAGTGTTCAATTTGAATTACTATACGTAATTAGAACAGACCAACTTCTTGTCTGGTAGTTTTAAGACTACAGGAAACGATACAGCTATATCGACAAGTCCAATGTTTAGTGCAATAGTTAGTATCGAAGTTATTTAGATTTTGGTTCTACGACCTAAATCACAGATTATCCTCGTTTTGCACACAGAGATGTGGAAGAAAAAGAAGAAAATAAAGGAGAGTCTTTATTTAGGTCACTAATCATTCGTTCTGGCGCGAACGATAAGGGACCTAATTCCAAGCGGTGTTTTGTTGCGGTCAACTTGTTGCAGTTCGACCGAGTTTGTGCCAGTTCGACGTAGCGAAGCTCACCTGTCTTTGTCGTGTGTTGACTGCGGGTACTGCAGCACAGTTTGCTGTGACTCCATTTCTACCACGCATTGTGTACCGAGTTCCAGTTCTGCAACAAAGTTATGGAAATTGTTATTTTGTTTTCTATTGTTATAAGTAGGCAAACGAGCAGGAGGGCGGAAAAGACATCAGCCAACTTAGGAAATGTCGGGAAGTTGCCGATTTGCGAGAGTAAAATAATAAGAAAAATCTAATTTAAATGATAAATCTTTATTCAGTATTTTGTACATTATTAATATAACAAATGGTTGGGATCTCTTTTTGATGAATATACCTGTTTGACGCCGCAAAATAGGAACCTCTTTGTATCCTACTTTACAAACCTCATCTCTTTACAGTATATACGTGAGTGATGTATTTTTTATATTATTAAGAGTTTATTAGTAAATTGTACGTTTATTTTTAATGTCCTTCTGGAAGATTCTAATCCCCGTAAGACCAGCGCCATTGGTTTTATTTCATGAAATTTTACCGAGGTTCTACGGTACATTTTTGTATAAGTAAATTGTTGCGTATTGTATCTTTTCTATTTTTAAATGTATCAATATACCTTTTTTCTCTTCTATTTCTTTTACTCACATAATTTCATTGTTTTTGTCATCATCATCTCCATGCCATCTCGGTTCTAAGATATAACAACCTGTTTACAACCTAGCAACAGGTCAGGTACAGCGGAGAGACGTTCGCCACCTGAATATTCAAGTAAGTGTCAATAGTCAATATTCAACGTTCGAATATCGGTACGAAAGCAAAGAGAAGCGGTCACTCACGAAGATATCTAACCATTTATTATGGAACAAATCACAAACGAGACTGTATGTAATCGTACTTTCATACACTGATGGGTACTTTGTGTGTCAGCTAATGGTTCGTAATGAGGTTGGAGGCTGGAGCGGAGCTTTGTATTGCGTACTAACTGATACTATCAATAGTTACTTGGTACTCGTGTTTAGAATCACAGAGTAGCTAACAGTTTAGCTGGCATTGATTTAGTCTATTAAGCAGTAGTACGGAAAAGCTTTAGCAATTTTTTTTAAACTAACTTTTTTTGAGTTGTTTTCATTGGTGGAGGGAGGCCTTTGCCCTGCAGTGGGACAGTACACAGCCTGTACTTAACTTTACTTTTTATGAGTTTAGCTACCGTAAAACCAGACATAATAGAAATTCATTTGTTAGTAACCTCATCGTGACAGACAAGGGGTTAAAAGTTTACCGATAAAGTTCAATAAGTAAGAGCACTTTATCACTGACGAGCGGAATATCTTGCTATATTTTTTTATCAACATCTCGTACGTAAGTGAATAAACAATCAATGGGTTGTTTCCTATAACAAGTCTCAGATTTGATATGAAACAATATATGTAAAATATGTGTAACGACCTGGAATGTTACATTTATTTGTTAATTTACAATAAATTAGCTAAAGGTAGAATTCTCGCACAGAAGCCGTCTGGGTTGGAATCTATGACATTTCCGTGTTCCGGTTTATTCCTATAACATCCAGTAAGATTACCATAAAGGCGTGATAGATAAACAAGGTCTCGGAGTCAGAAACGTAAGAGTTGCACTGCCGGTAAAGCCAGTCTATGGACTAGCTGTGGTGATCTTACTTATCCCACCATGCGGGCTCTTTGGCGTTCAGTTAACTAAAACATAATGGCAATTAATATTCACTGCTAAATACATGCCTCCGTAATATATTCAAACTTCTAGTGCTACAACTCATTGGCGAGTACAAACGAAAAGTAACGTAATCCTGCTTTAGGTAGGCACGTAGCTGTGAATCAATTTAACATAGGTACGTCCCAACTCACAAATCCGGTTTATTTAAATCAATGCTAGTCATGTTATGCACGAACAGAATGGCTAGACGGACGCTCAGACTGAATGCTTACTAGTTTGCACATGGGCGATAGCCTTATGGACGGATTGCTATTATGTTGCCGATCCTTTTTGGCGTCTCGAGCCGTACCATCATCATCATCAGAAGCTGATGGACATCCACTGTTGGACAAAGGCCACCACGTACCAATTTAAACAAATGAAAGTAGGTATATGGAATACTGATAGTAGTAGTATCAGATATTGATTTGATATGCATCGCACTTGCAGGGTGTGTGTGACTGGTATCATAGTAGTATTAATATCCCCTTGTCTGTAACAAAGACTCCTAGAGGTTATTAAGAATTGAATTGATATTGTGTCTGATTTTAGGGCAACTGAGCTCATAGACTTGAACTTGACTTAGACTCAATATCAAAAGGGTCGTGAGGTGAGAATACGATTTTGACAAAGCACTTCTAAAATAGCAACATAGCTTTACATTGCTACTCATTCAGATTGAAGAGAACTGAAAGAAAGCGAATGGTAGGGAGAATGAATTCCACATTGTAGGAAGGCCAAAGGGAAGATCTTCCTCCGAGCTGGGTGGTATAACGTCGTAGTAACGTCGACCGCTCGGGGACCGAAGTCCAACGGATGTTAGTTGGAGGTGCTAATATAGCGGAGGAGATGGTGAATACTTCGGCTACCGCGATGCAGGCTTCCCATACTATTTTACCGTCGTAATATGGAGACGTTCGTTGGTATACGTTTGTGGCGCCATCTTTTTTTTTTTTAATTGTGGCACGCCATAATGGCTTCACTCTGCCTGATGAAAAGCAGCCAGTGAAGCCCAAGAAGTGAAAGCGTTCATCACAGCGCTACCACGCTATGCCAAACGCTCACACTATGGCGGCCTGCATAAATGCTTTTTCACGCCCCGCTTAAATAACCCGGGAGAGAAAGAGGAAGGAAACACGTGTGCGGGAAGCGCATTCCACATACGGGCAGTTCGGCAAAAGAACGATTGTCCAAACTTTTTGGTACGTGTCTTGATGGTCAGCATGGTATGAGGGTGGCTTCTACGACCTGCACGCGTCGATCTGGAAAGGAAAGGAGAGGGAGGGATGAGGTTAAAGAGCTCCTCAGAGCATTCACCGTGGTAAAGGCGGTAGAAAGCACTAAGGGAAGCAATGTCCCTACGTAGCTGTAACGGCTCCAGACTGGTCGTAACGTCATCGTTACCGATAATACGGACAGCGCGTCTTTGCAACCTGTCAAAAGCTTCGAGCAGGTACTTGGCGGATCCGTCCCAAAGATGAGAGCAATACTCCACGCTCCGGCGTGAAGAACCGCTTCACCTTGTTCAGGATTCCGAGTTTACGTGAGGCTGTGGTTATAATGCTCTCAATATAGCTCTTCGGGTTGAGGTCGCTGTGTATGTCCATACCTAACAGACTAAGGCCAGTCTGGATGGGTAATAGGTTGCTTTGGAAGGAGGGTTGGGGGAGAAATGCGTACTTTTTAGCAGTGACAGCGCAGACCTGTGTTTTTTGGCATTGAACTGGACCAGGTTATCAGAGCCCCATTTATAAATGCGGTCTAACTCCTCGTCTAACTCAATGACAATCCTCCGTCTCGACTCCACTACATCGGCCTGCTTTGCCGCAGGGTGACCTAAATAACGCCGATGTACTGTACTGTCGTCTGCATAGCAATGAATGTTACCCAAGGATAACATATCATTGATATGCAGAAGGAACAGCGTGGGCGATATTATAGAACCCTGCGGCACTCCGGCGTTCACCTGCAGAAACTGTGAGGCACTGCTTTCGCAGAGTACGCGAATGCTGCGCTCATGCAGGAACCTGGCGACCCAATCGCATAGGCGAGGTGGCAAGCCGTATGACGAAAGCTTGGAGAGAAGCGAACGATGCCAAACTCGATCGAAAGCCTTGGAGATGTCCAGGCTAACAGCCAGTGCTTCCCCGTGCTTGTCCATTGCTTCACCCCACAGGTGTGTTATGAACGCCAGGAGATCACCCGTTGATCGTTTCGGTCTGAACCCGTATTGTCGATCATGAAACAGGGAGTGATCTTCTAGGTAGCGAATGAGTTGCCTGTTTATTATTCGCTCAAAAACCTTGCAAAGGACAGAGGTGACAGCAATAGGTCGATAGTTGGCTGGGTCAGACCTATCCCTTATTTGGGGACCGGCTGGACGTTCGCCTTTCTCCAAGCCTCCGGCACAATTCCAGTAGAGTACGAGAGGTGGTATAGGCGTGTCAGTACTGGAGACAACTCGGGAGCGCATTTTTTAAGGACGACTGCCGGTATACCGTCAGGACCGCTAGCCTTCCGCACATCAAGTGACTGCAGCACGGCACGGACGTCACGTTGTCTGATTTGGACGTCAGGCATTGAGGAACCACAGTGAGGGATGGTAGGAGGTTCCGCGCCGCAGTCATCGACACGCGAATTCGCCGCATTGAGCTTCGCTAACAGGTTAGCCTTATCTAGCGGCCGATGGTCTGGTGACACGGTTGAGAACCATTTCTAGTGAACTTGCAAGGCATGCGGGCAAAAGAAGTAAAGGTTCAGGGTTCTGCAACTTTTCGGCGAAAATAACTACTTTTTAAGCATACACAGGTATCTACCTATACGGTGGAAATGCAAACGAATTAAGTTAATTACGAAGAACCTCTATTTTACTTTGGCAAATTTGATTTACCTTTTGAAAAAGGTCGGCGGGAAATAAAAATAGAAGGGTTATCAAACTTGCCAAAAACGCTGAAAGTTACGTTCTAGAATCCTTCCTAGAATCATCTGGGTGTTTTCGTGTAACCTTTATTAAATTTATTATTTAGCGTAATTACCATAGCAAAAAAATAGTAGCTTGCTTATTTTTTAAATTACATAAATACCTAAGTGGGCAAATGACTCCATCTTCAAATGCGAAGACAGACAGCAAGTGAAGTAGGATTCTGCCGCGCTAGCCGTTTTCACCTTGCCGATTCGCAAGTTACCTACTTCTGCGCGTCTTATTTCTCCTTATTTATTTATAATTAATATTAACCCAAAAGCGCTGGTGCAATAAGATCTTTGGGTTTATAAATTCAACTGTTTATATGAATGCTGATTCTCAAGTCTGCAATTTCTCAATGCACTTGTCACACGTCATTAGCCGTTATTTCTTATGACACATCGCCATCAATTGCATTAGCCAGTTAAAACATTAGACGGACGGACGGACCGCAGATTGCCAAAATTAAATGTCGAAATGGAAGAAACGATCCAATACCAAAATTACGTAAAGGCCTCACTCCGAAAGTGGGGCACAGCACGGATACGCGGACCCGAGTACCGTGACAAATAACGGAAACGGTGCACTGGATTTTATTCTAAAAATGTCTTCTTTATTTTGTTAATTAAAATCGTTGTTCACACACCATGTCCCATAGCGAGAGTAAAGGCCATCGGCCACCAAGTAGGTGGCCGGCTACTTCAACTCTTGAATACGATAATGCAGCAGCAAGCATGCGGATATTCGGATTTCGTAATATCTTGAATTGGCGGCTAGTGAGAAGGAAATATCCGCCAATGGTTTTCCCTGTTTAGGTAATATGAAGTAGGTAGTTAGATTAGCTACTAGCTTATCTGAAACTGAACTGAACTGATTTATATATACAGCGTGTCGTTGGGAACATCGTATTGACCAAAATAAAAAAGTTTGTACTTTGTGCAAATAATTCACAATTATTTGTGTATTGTGCGTGTAATCTAACTTTGCCCGCTTGAACATTGTAGACTCTCTACTCTAGTATCCTACTAATATTATAAACGCGAAAGTTTGTAAGTATGGATGGATGTTTGTTACTCTTTCACGTAAAAACTACTGAATGGATTTGGTTGACATTCGGCATACAGATAGATTATAACCTGTATTAACACATAGGATACTTTTTGTCCCGATATTCCCACGGAAACGGGAACCACGCGGGTGAAACCGCGAGCGGCCGCTAGTTTTTAATATTTGTATGAGTACATACTGCATAAAATGTTTTAAAATATTTTAATTTGGTATCAATACCTAGTATATTAGTTTGCCTAAGGAAATGCCTAACCTCAGACCAGACACTGCTTGAATCATCTTTAGACATGTAACAAGCCTATGATAAATAGCTTTAGGGATGAATTATATCAGACCAGGCCGTGCCGTGTGCGTGGCCCGGACGGGGCACTGATTTGAGACGTTGCATACATTTTGTATGAAGCAGTTCATATTGCACAGTGCATGATCCGTGTCTAACATAAATACAAAATATATGTAACATTTCAAATCTGTGCCCCGTCCGGGCCACGTACACAGCACGCCCCAATGTAATATAATTCATCCCTTAATCCTTAGCTATTTTGTCCAATCTCTTCAATCCAGATTCCAGATCTACACTAGGGTCAAATTTGATTGAGAATGTTTGTAAATAAAATATTCACAATTTGTTGTACAAATATCTAGAGTCAATTGGATTTTAAAAAAAAAAACAACAATATTTATAGGTACACTCGTAAATCTCGCTCTCAAAAAAGTAAAAAACCCAGTGTCATTTGATGTGTGCATGAAGTAATGTGAATAATTTGTTTAGAAACATTCTTCACCGAATTTATTCCTAGTAGGTAGGTATAGGGAAATTGGCTAAACTGTACATTAGCATATCCAAAACTTCAATGTTTATTGAAAAGATCTGTATCAAAGAAGCAATTTGTGCAAAGTTTCACATCTAGGAGATTAGTAGTTTCTTTGAAAAAAATAATGGAAGTTGATATTTTTTTTAACTCCATTTTGACAGTTTGATTTTTATTGTACTTAATAATTGTGTTCAAGCAAAGGTAATGTATCTATAGGCCCACGAATACTACGTTTAATTTTTACATCTTAATAAAATTACCTACTTAAAATGTTTACTGATTGAGGATACTAGCTGCCCTACTCCTGTAGGTCACATGATAGGTTAGAAATTTAAGACAATCGCGAAGCGCAGCGAAGCGATTGTCATAAATTTCGTTGGGGGGAACCCCCTCCCCCAATTTAGGGTATGCTAATGTTCAATTTTACCAGGAACTTTTCTAAAACCTTTATTAGCAGAACTTCCAAGTTTGTAGGATATGACCATAGTTCTTGTAATTTTGTGATCAGCAATCAGATCTCATTTCAGTATTACTTACCTATTAATAGATTTATTGAAGTCAGTACCTATTTGTAGCCATAGCAAGCTCACTTAAAGAATACTGGGTGTTGTAAAAGGCGACTAACAGACTAAAGACAGCACATACATCCAACAGCATAGAGCAGCAATGAGCTCACCACCTATCTCACGACTATTATCCTTGAAGAGTTAATCAGAGAAAAGGCAATGAGGACAGCAAAAAAAGAAAAAAAATCTAATTTCTAAAATAATAAAATTATATGATTGCACTACAAAACAAAAGCTTCATAACTTTGCAAACAATGTGATTCATGACTCAAAAGCAAGAAATTGCAAGTTCAACATTCCTTTGTTTATTATGGTACTTCGGTCAGTGAGCAAGTTCCCAACAACGAACTACAGGCAGATATTTTGACTCGCAAAAACATTACCAATCGCCCACGACTATGTGACATCGTAAAGGCTTTTGACATTTCTCCATGCATCATTCATTTTACATGGAATTAAGTTTATCAAGTACGAACACTGGATATAGATAAAGTGCAAGTACACGTAGTCGCATAGAAGATATGAAATTCTAATTGAAAAATGAAACCAGCTTACCTCGTCTGTTGAAGGGTCGAACACGAACCGCAACTTTTATCTTATCCGAGGCCATGATTAACACTTAAATTTCACAAATACAATGAAAACACAACACTTTACACATCAGAGTAAAATAAACTATTACACATATTCACCCATATTCTAAAACAACAAAAATCATTATTTCACGTTATTATCGCGACGTTCTCGGATTGACACTGTCCGCCATGTTGTTTTTTCCTTGCATAGACTATAGACTAGAGAAACTTAGTGATCGACAAAAGGAAAACCGGTTTTTACCGGAGATACCGTTGGTTATAGTCGAATCAATAATAACCTATTAGAACGTTTTATAAAAATTACATGATTAGTTACAAATTGAAAAATGTTGAAAAGCCACGAGCAGGATTCAAACCCGCACCCTGTTGACAATCCGGGTCAGATGCTCTTCCAGTTATACTACAGTAGACTTATCCAGCCCGCCAAAACGCTATTATTATAACATAGCTTGCCTAATACCAAAAAAACGTCTTTACACGAATAAACTAGGTGAAACGTGGTGAAATTCAAGGAACTAGTAAAACAATAAAAAAAAATTGCAGCAAAATGTTTTCTAATAATAAACGTTACTTTTTTATATACAAAGCCCGGCAAATGACCCCATTCCACCTGATGTTAAGTGGAAATGAAGTCCAGGCGCGAGGACAACTGGTGCAGCGTAAGAGACGTAGCATCAGTCACCCTCACTCTGCCAGCCTACAAAGTGCCTCTTCACGCCTCGTTTTTATAATTTGACATAACAATGTAACAAACAGTATAGCTGGACTGCGCACTTCAATTTACTACTATTACAAATTTACATTCTACGACATTACAATAAGGTAGGGTTTTCTCTGTTCTACATATGAAAGTAGAAAACGGTCGAGATAAGATAGCTAAAAGTAGTAACGTATTCTTTTCTAAAGGCGGGTACAGACTAACGTTACGCAACTTAACATGCAATGTAACATGAAAGGAGCATTACTTATGTGTGGACGCAGCGCGCGCACGAACCGAGCTAAACTGTCTTTCTGTTGATCCTTGCATTAAAAAATAAAGTTCAAAAGTGATTGTAGAAATTTGACATCTTGACTCGCATCTGTTTCAGCGAGCATAGCTACTGAGCTACTGAGAAAACACGGCAGACTGCTGCCGTGTTTTATTTCTTCATTGTTCGCGCGCGTTCTCCGCCCCGAACAGACACACGCACACAACCCGTCCACACCACACTAGCGTTCTGCGCACACCGCGCGTTGTGTTCGACGAAATAAACGACAAATTGCGGGTCGCGGCCTCGCGGCGCACACGGGTTGAAATTCTCTGTTCGTGCGCATAGTGTAATGCAGTCAAGGTACATTTTTTTGCTTCAAGTAGGTATGGAGGAGTTTGCCTCCAGTTTTCTCTATAACTTCATGGTCAACTCTGTTTGTATACTTGTTAAGTGACTCCACACATTTGCCAACATTTTCGACGTACAGGCAAATAGGCGAAACAAACGGCCACGTCCATTTTGTACAGCAAACCTACCATGTGTGGCAAGTATATTTTCGTGTTTGCCTAATTGTCTCCTTTGATTCGCCTTAAAAACCGACAGCGCTCCGGTAAGCCGTATTTGTTATTGGCTGTATTTGCCAAATAGGCAAATACGGCAATAATTTTGGTAAATATACTCTCCGTACATTGAAGTTATAATGTCAAATACAGCAAATACGCAAATACAAATAGCCATGTGTGGAGCCACCATTAGATAAGTACCAAAATAGTACCTAGAAAACGTAGGGTGTCCATTATTATGCCGATTTTGACGGCCTTCCGCCTTGGTCCAGGTCGAGGGGTCTCGATGCTCGTTTCTGTAAAATTAATGTAGTTTTAATATCAGCCGCTGTTACCCACAGTAGTACGACACGGTATACGACATGAAACTGTGAAAATAAATAAAGTAAACAGTTCTTGCAGTTTCAACGTCATTTAATTGTTAAAATAAAGAACTAACAATGATTTTGATCGCATTGTTCGACTAAATTTACGACTCCGATATAGTCCGGTCGTGGGACATTAAATTC
The DNA here is from genome assembly GCA_963921215.1 of Scoparia ambigualis. Lineage (NCBI taxonomy): Eukaryota > Metazoa > Arthropoda > Insecta > Lepidoptera > Crambidae > Scoparia > Scoparia ambigualis. Next base: position 34,987,268 of record OY992504.1, read on the forward strand.
CATAAAGAAGTTTTGATAATTCTAAAACTTTTCGTTTTTGCTGAGTGGATAGAGTATGTGGATTGTGAGCTACTTTTAAAAAGTTAGAACTTTTATGACTGTGCTTTAGGTATGGTTTAGGTATTTCATAATATTTCGTGTAAAGTAATGTATATAATATTAAAGTTTGAAATGTTGAGTGTTTTATAATAAGAACTATCTTATCTTTGTGTTGTAAAAAGTTTAGAAACATAATATATGTGGAACTATGAAAATCACAAAATCACTCTTTTTGTCGTTAAATAAAATTTTAAAATTTATGAAATAATATTTAAGACTTTCAGTGGTTAGTGGTATACATGTTGAACAAAGTTTAGAAAGTTAAGTGGTGTGCTTCTTTGATCATTTCATTTTTCTTTCGTAACACACGCAATAATAAATTAAAATTGACAGAATCGCTCATACATGTCCTTTGTAATACTATTTTATACCACACAAAAAATTAGAAATATACATACAGTGCATTTTGTTTAAATCACGAATAAAATATTTCGCTAACGTACGTTTCTTTATGCGGACGCGGGCGGCTGCGGGCGCGGCGCTGCGGTGGCGGCGGGCAGGCGCGGGGGTGGGGGCATACCTACCTACACTCTATATGACTGATAATCCACTCGTCACGTCAGACGAGTTGAATAGTGGATACAAGGCGAACATAATACAAGAAGACTTAATGCAGGAAAGTAAACTAAGTACCTGCCTACTTACTTTACATCTTAGCTGACAACAAAACATTATTAAATGACAAGTTTTGAGTAGGTAGTTAAGTACAGATCGCGCAATTCTTCTTACAGATAAGATTATTCTACAATTATCCGAATTGGATGAATGGGATGAAAACGTACGTAACGTAAACGGATGAGTATGTAACATATTCTTAATTAAAAATAAAAACTGCAAATGATTAAGTACGTATCTGTTTATTTTTCATTTTGGTTAATCAATCTATCATCCTGTCATGTTCACAAATCACAATAATAGGAAAGTAATTTTTAAGATGCATGATTACAATAGGCTATAGAATTGCGTATCTAGCTAGGGCCACATCATACGATTAAAGTTTTTTCCACAACCCTTACGTGTTTTTTTGACAATTAATCAATTAAGAGCTTCAGGTAAGTATGCAAAATTATTTCCTAAATTATAGTATGGTAAGTAGGTACTCTTATTATCACTAAATCATTCATCACTACCTAGGTACCTACTAATTATAAAACACAGTCCCCCTGCGTCTGTATGTCTACATAAGTACGTAGGTACCTATTTACTTAATTAAGTATTATAATATCAATTCTACTAGTCACCTGCAATTATTAAGTACCTACCGATATTATTACAATTTACAAGTACTTATCTAGGTTGGTAGTTACTAGGGCTTGCTCCCAGGAATTCCTGGTATTTCCCGGGAAATTGACTTTTTACGCAGTACCGGTACTGAGAATTTGTTTCCCGGGAAATTCGGTACTTTTGGTACTTTTGTTATAACTTCAAATTACGCCAATATTAGGCTCCGCGTTTGCGGTAGTCGTTACCGGTAACCTCGGCTAATGCTCTTAGTTGAAAACCATACAAATTTCGTAGCGTTACCAAATTTTTGTCTCCACAGTTCTCAACCGTTACGTCACCGGTACTTTTTCTGGGGAAAAAATTGTAACTAATGTACCCGTACCCTACACCGTACGGTTTCATCGTCATCGCACTCCAATGATTTGATAATTCCATTTAAATAATTTCTTTTTTGTTTGCTAATTTAGCTTTACCTTCCAAATGACCTCGAAACTGAACGTCACTCGAAACATCGACGACAAGGATTCCAATAGTCGGATTGGTATCAAGGGAGAGCTCCCTCAAAAGTTCAGAGGTACGAGAAAGGGATGTTTTTTCGCGGTAAATGCGCAAACTTGTGTTTTGGAGGGGTTACAGTGGACTAAGTTATGTCGGCCCCAATTCAAGACAAGACTTAACATGTTCTTGGTGTCAGTCACAAGTTTATTCCGGCTCTCGATGACGCTTTCCCGAGAAATATTAGCTCGTCCAGTGTAGAGCGTTACTCCCTTACTGACAATCGCGTAGCAATGAATGCTGTTGTTATGCAACATGTCATTGATATGCAGAAGAAACAGAGAATGGGCTAACACACACCCCTGTGGGACTTGTTGGGATTACTTTGGAGAGCAAAGAGGTGATGGCTATTGGCCTGTAGTTGGACGGATCTGAGCGATCGATTTTTTTCGAGAATCGGGTGGACAAGGGCTGTCTTTCAAGAGCTCGGGACAACGCCAGTAGTGTAAGAGAGCCGGAAAACGCGCGTTAGAACCAGCGCCAACTCATGGGAGGAACTGCACCAGGCCCACTCGACTTATGGATATCAAGGAAAAAAGAGCCTTACGAACTGACCTTTGTAGGAACCGGACGTTTGGCATTGAACAAGCGCAATGCGGTATGGTTGGTGGAGAGTTTTTCCCATCGTCCAAGGCGAGTTTGATGCAAAAAGAGTGCCCAAGAGATCGGCTTTCTCCTTTGCAATATGGGTGAGGCAGTCATCGGTCTTGTGCAATGGTGGTAGGGACGGCTGACAAAAATTCCCTAAGATAGCTTTGGCGAGAGACCGGAACGCACGCGTACCCGAAGGAAGACGCACTAGCCTCTCGCCAATTCCACTTATGAATGATGACTTCGCCTTGGCAATGTCCTTCTTAAAGGACCTGGCGGCAAAGTTGTACCTCTTCCTGAGCGCACTGGTGTTTGGATCCTTTGATGACACCGCATTAGCCCAGGCCATGTAATGTTGTCACTTTTGGCGAGACACCATTTTGCAGCAACGACCAAACCATGGTTGAGACCTGCCGCCAATGGGAACTACAGAGTTTGGATTAAAAAGTTTCATTCCCTGCAGTATCACATCAACGATAAAGTCGGCGGCGACATCAAGATCATCCAGTGAGAAGCAAACTCGTAGTAGGACGCAAAGAAACTCCCATCGCATCCCAGTCCGCTGACCTATAATGCCAGACTCGACGTTTTTAAAATTTCTGTGAAAGGCACAGTGCTACGAATCAGACAGTGGTCTGATGAGCCTAGTGGTGCATCAATAGAAACTTGATAGCCGTCTGGTGAGAGGTCAGCAGAAGGTCCAATAAGAAAGGTGCATGGCCCTCCACATCTGGAATCCACGTAGGCTCTGTTACCAATTGGGACAGACTGTAGGCCAAAGCGAAGTCATGAACGACTCTACCCGTTCCCGTACCCGTGGTCAGTTTTGAGTGAACCAAGCCATTCGACGTGGTGGACATTGCAGTCTCCTAATACCACAATCTCGGCCGAGGGCATCCGTTGGAGAAGGGTCTGTCGCCGTTTGAACGGTCTCGGTTTGGACGAATTTATATTTTTTACTCACCTTAAAACACTCATGATAAAAATCCATTGTATATAGACTCTTTTAAATTTAAAACATTCAACTCGAATGACCTCTAGCCAATTCCATTCGATAAAGTGATGCCACAGCTAGTATAGCAATTAGCAAAACAATTTTTTTATTATAAAAATTTTGTGTAATATTTTGATTTGCTCATTGATCCATTAATCAAACGTTAGTTATATCTGGCTTAAAAATTCAGTACCAAAAAGTACCGGAAATTTCCGGTTTTCCCGGTACCATAGTAAGCGCAGTACCGGGAATCCTTTTTTCTCCACAGTACCAGGACTGCAAGCCGTAGTAGTTACTTACTTAATGGAGTAACTGCTAATACTACTTTACGTTTCATAACATACTATGTAACATAATTATACATACGTCTTCTTTGGCAAAAGTCTAAATTCCATTTCGGTATTAAACGCTAGTGTTTATACGTTCTGCTCAAGGTCACCAGCGCTCGAGCTCTCACGTACACGGAGTGTCACTGGTGGTGCAAATAAACATGTATAGGTAGCACAGTAATATATATTATATTACCGTTTAGGTAGTCTGATGTGGCGTTGACTGTACTGACATACCTAGCCTAGGATTATTTGAAATGGTAATTTGTTCACTTTTAAGTACACATTATAAACACCATAACTTGTAGTAAATTAAGTAAGTATTCAGATTAATTATTACTTAAAAGAAGACAACCCAAAAGTCATTAGAAGAGATAAGAGTACGCGATAGAAAGAGAGGCAACTTCTAGGTGAATTTAACTGTAGATAAGGGAGCGGTGTGCGACCTGAATTGCATTTTATTGTGTCTTAGCAAGAGTCGCTATTTATTTAAATGACTTTGCGGAGTGAATCTTCTGTACTTGTACTATTATGTAAGTATTCTATGGTATTATGCACAGATAACGGGCAGGGGCAAATAAGATAATAACGTCGGCTTACTGCAAGAAATCATTAAAGAGCAGTAATAAAGTAAGTAGCTGCAATAGCTACAAAAATTACAATGTGTCCTAATAGAAATAAATCAACTTGTGACGGGTTGAAACAAATAATACTGCTTTTAGCGGTGTGACCAGTTAGAACAAAATTTTGGTGTAACGAGTTGATGCCCAAATCCACCTGCCCACGTCCTGCATGCCCAATCGCGTATTTAGGGTGGATTCGACCAAACTGGAATAAGACTTACTCCGAGATTAGTCAATACAAATTCGGCGTTTAATCTAGGTATAAGACCTTATTCCAGTTTGGTAGAATCCCCCCTTGGTGAAATATTTTATTCGTGTTAAAACAAAATGCACTGTATGTATGTTTCTATTTTTTGTGTGGTATAAAATAGCATTACAAAGGCCATGATGAGCGATTCTGTAAATTTTAATTTATTATTGCGTGTTTACGTTTTCATCCCATTCATCCAATTCGGATGATTGTAGAATAATCTTATCTGAAAGAATAATTTCGGATGATTGTAGAATAATCTTATCTGAAAGAAGAATTGCGCGATCTGTAAGTACTAACTACTGAAAACTAGTCATTTAATAATGTTTTTATTGATATCATAAGATGTAAAGTAAGTAGGTTAAGGTACTTAGTTTACTTTTTCTGCATTACGTCTTCTTGTATTATGTTCGCCATGTATCCACTCGTCTGACGTGACGATTGGATTATCATTCATATAGAGTGTAGGTAGGTATGCCCCCACCCCCGCGCCTGCCCGCCGCCACCGCCGCGCCGCGCCCGCACGGCCCGCAACCGCCCGCGTCCGCATAAAGAAACGTACGTTAGCGAAATATTTTATTCGTGATTTAAACAAAATGCACTGTATGTATGTTTCTAATTTTTTGTGTGGTATAAAGTAGTATTACAAAGGACATGTATGAGCGATTCTGTCAATTTTAATTTTTTATTGCGTGTGCTACGAAGGAAAAATGAAATGATCAAAGAAGCACACCACTTAACTTTCTAAACTTTGTTCAACATGTGTACCACTAACCACTGAAAGTCTTAAATATTATTTCATAAATTTTAAAATTTTATTCAAAGACAAAAAGAGTGATTTTGTGATTTTCATAGTTCCACATATATTATGTTTCTAAACTTTTTACAACACAAAGATAAGATAGTTCTTATTATGAAACACTCAACATATCAAACTTTAATATTATATACATTACGTTACACGAAATATTATGAAATACCTAAACCATACCTAAAGCACAGTCATAAAACTTCTAACTTTTTAAAAATAGCTCACAATCCACATACTCTATCCACTCAGCAAAAACGAAAAGTTTTAGAATTATCGTAAGTAATTTTTGTCCGGCTACGCGACTAATAATCGGAACTCCGAAAATGTTCTTCCGAACATTTTTCATCCTAACAATCACTATGCCGCGTCCGCACGCTTGGCACTTGCCGCAAACTCCAGGACCTCTACAAACGCTTGTATTGATTTGGGGAATTAAACGTGGCCATCCACACGCTTGCGAGTGCGTTAGTTTGTTCTGAAAAGGCAAGCATGACGGACATGGAGGTTGTTGTGTCGGCCATAACACTTTGCGTTGCGTTGGTTATTTTTATTACAAATATAAGAAAATAAGTAAAATAAAACGAAAAATACGGCAAAGAAGTTGGTGAATGTTAAAAAATCTGTTCGCCACCAGCCAGTGCACAAACGAGACTGAGTGCGCACAAACGTGTGGACGCTTCGCAAGCGCTTGCGGCAAATTCCCTTTGATTTGTGACAAAAAACCGACACTCGACGGATCGACTACAAGCGCTTGCAAACCTACGCAAACCAAGCCAAACGCTCTATCCATACGTTTGAATTTGTAATGTAACGGCTTGTTGAGGTTTGCCAATCGTATGGACGTGGCATAATGTTCATAATTCCGAATCATTCAACTTCTTAATGTCAGTAGCATTATACATCTTTGACCTTTAGAGCATTCAACCATTTTACCCTCGGACCAATTGTGATATTTGGTCCGAGATTTTACCTAATATTATCTGTTTTCCTATAATTTCTCAACATTACCGTCTTTTACACTATTATTGAGGATACTAGCTGCCCTACTCCTGTAGGTCACGTAATAGGTTAGAAAAAGATAATCGCGTCGCGTAGCGTAGCGATTGTCTTGAATTTGGAAGTAATTTTTTTTAATATACAACAGAAATACTAACTGCCTTACTCCTGTAGGTCAGCGTTGTATTTTCTTTTAATATGAGTAAAATATTATGGAAATGATTTAAATTGATAAAAGCGTTATGAAAAACAATAACAGTAAGTTTAAATATATTTTCATTAGTGATAGGTACCTATTATTAATTACAGTTTTCGGAAACATGAGTGTTGTGAATATCGTCGGTAGTACTACAAATAGTACCTATGAATGAAAACGTTAGGAAGAATAATTTTAGGAAGAGTGATCATTCGTATTACAAATCGGTAGGAAAACAATTTAGGGTAAAGAATTTTAGGTGAGCCAATATGGACTCCCTTTTACCGCCGGAACCTTAGATTAAAACAAAAAGGGAAGACACGGCATGCTCCTACTTGTAGTCATTCAAAATATAGTCCTACTCAACTAATTAAGCAAACACTTACACACGCACACCTATAAAGTGTAAATCGAGCGAGCGAGACAAAGCGGTAAGTTTTAACGTCAGCGCGAGGGAGTCAGCGAGTGAGCGCGTTAACGTCTCGGTCGCTTCGCAACAGACGAGTACGTACGACCGATTCCGACGCCACTGCGGAGTAGCATCTTTCTCTTTTTCACACAGTAGAATATCCGCAATAGTGCGATGTAGCCTGTTCGCTCGGCAAATTGTGACTGCAGTGAAATTGTGCCTTTAAGCCTAATTTTGGCGGCTCACTCACGAGACGCTAATTCCGTATCTTCCCTTTTTGTTTTAATCTAAGGACGGAACAGATAAATTGGGCTGTCTGTTGTAGATATCTCTTAAGTACAAACGTTTAAATAAAATTAAATAACAATTTTGTTGGTTGATGTATCCCGGTCCCGGTAAATATTAAAGAAACTGAACACCTTATAGAAAGATTCTAATTACTACTTTTTATGCCTTTCATTTGGCTCGCTTTTACGTTCATAGTGCGCAGTCCAGGAGTGCGTTCCGTCGTTTTGGGTGTAGTTGTTTGGTTAAAGTTTAACCCGTTTGAGTTGCAACCGAGCCACGGAACGATCGTGGCTCGGTTGCAAAACGAGAGAAAATTCTTCGTCTGTCGCTATTTTTTCCACTTTTATACCATATTTAACAAAATTATTGAAATGTAAAACAATTCGAAACACACAGGCGAACTTTTCCGAGACGTTTTGACGTAAATTGCAAACTTTGATAGTTTTTCAATTATTTCAACGTCAAATAGCTTTATATATATATATATATATATATATATATATATATATATATATATATATATATATTTGTTCCATCAAGGAACAGTATCAGAGTGAAAAATAACCTCCGGAGTGCGTTCCGTCGTTTTGGGTGTAGTTGTTTGTTTGAAGTTTAACTCGTTTGAGTTGCAACCGAGCCACGGAACGATCGAGTTGTTTTTATAACCTATTCTGAAGTATTCCTGTCCAAAACGATAGAAAATTCTTCTTTTGTCTCCATTTTTTCTACTTTTATATTATGTTAAATATGTTAACAAAACTATTATAAAGTTAAACAATACGAAACAACAGTCGGAATTTTTCGAGACGTTTTGACATACATTGCAAACTTTGACTTTTTATAACAATAGTCTATTCGTCAAATAGCTGTCAGAGTAAAAAATAACCACCCGATTTGATGGTTCTTTGGTTGGTGCGCTCTGAGCCACGGAACGGATGAAACTACGCTCTGACAGCCATCAGAGTAAAATTTCATCAAGCCACGGAACGGTTAGAGCGCGCGCCGCCGGAGTGCGCTCGAGTGCACTCGAGTGAAGCGACGGGAGTGCGTTCCGTCGTTCTGGGTGTAGTTGTTTGGTTAAAGTTTCACTCGTTTGAGTTGCAACTGAGCCACGGAACGATTGAGTTGTTTTTTTATCCTCTTCTGAAGTATTCCTGTCCAAAACGAGAGAAACTCTTCTTTTGTCTACATTTTCTCCACCTTTATACAATATTTAAACCTAATTATTAAAAAGTAAAATAATACGAAACAAACAGGCCGAATTTTTCGAGACGTTTTGACTTAAATTACAAAATTTTACACTCTAACAACACAGTATAAATACTAACAATGATTTAGACGTCAAATAGCTGTCAGAGTGAAAAACAACCATCCGATTTGATGGTTGTTTGGTTGCTGCGCTCTGAGCCACAGAACGGATGAAACTACGCTCTGACAGCCGTCAGAGTAAAATTTCACCATGCCACGGAACGGGTACAGCGCGCCGGAGTGCGCTCGAGTGCACTCGAGTGAAGCCACGGAACGCAGCCCTGAACGCAGCCCAGTTCATGCAAACAGCTGGGCTTCTTGGCGGGAAAGTGAAGCGTCATGTCTGCAGTTTTGTTTTACTTTCTAACATTTGTGTTTTTTCGAATATTAATGTGAAATAATAGTGGATTATTAACCGTTAAGTGTTTGTGAACGTGCATGAGTGTTGGCAAATGAAACAAAACAGTGCAACATCACTTTTCAAATTCTCTCAAGTAGTCCGCGTGAGACCTCAGTAAAGTCCCACATCTTTACTGAGGACTCAAGGGGTTTGGGGAACATCATTTATCATTCATCTTAATCACCACTCATTATCATCAAGGGAAAAATATCAAATAAAAAACTAATGACTAGGCAGTATGGCTCAGACCTTAGCCTGTTCCTTCATGGAACAAATATATTTAAAAAAAAAATGCAAACAGCTGTCTAGTGTCATTTCGGGCAGCACTTGACTGACATTGACAATGACAATGACAATACAATTGTCACAATCTGTCGGTCATTGCGATGCGATGACGAAACATTTTGTTTATTTTTGTGTGAATTGATAGTGCAGCTATTGTAGAGTTCAAATAATTCTGTTCTACACAAAACCTGCTAATTTTCACAAAATGGCATCAGACCCTTTATTTGGCTGGGACTTAACTTTTAAGTTAGTTGAGAAGGATATAAAGCGTAAATCCGATGTACTTATTGCATTTATACACTTTAATCTTACGAAAAGAGGTTTTCGTAGCATCGGAATCGGTGATGAGGTGGTTATTTTGTATTTTTTAATATATCTCCTGTTATTAATTTGGCGTTTTCTTACGATAACGGTGTGACGTAAACCTACCTAATTACAAAATGAACTACTAAGATTTTGCAATTTCCCTTGTCACCCATTACCTACCTGTATTTTGATTAACTTGAACATGATTGTGCCCTTTTTACAAATTCCCTGGGAGTTGTTATAAAGTAAAAATAAAAATTCACTTTGCAGAGATCATTATCCGGTGATGAAGAAAAGACTGAACTGTTACCAACAGGCTGGAATGATCAGGAAAATTACACTTTGAGATATGTGCTAGAAGATAAACTGTATATATTACATGGATTGAATACTGATGGAAACCTTATTGTGAACTTGATGGTATGTTTCTTTGTATAATACACACCACTGCCAATCTTGATAGTGGCTATCTAAATATTCACACTCTCTTTTTTGTTCTACCCATTTAGCAATATTCATCTCTAACTAGCACATTGGTGAACTGCAGTGGCTACCTGCAACTGGGCTGGTCACCACTTGTAACAGAAAAATTAAAAAAAAAAAAACAAGATACAACATCTCAGAAAATAAATAAAAAATAAGAAATTGAGAGTTATAATTTTTTTTCCCACAGAGGTCGGAGGACTTGGCCGTATCTAACATTGCTGTTAAAATAGAAGATTCAGTTAAGGAGACACAAGGGGCAATAGCCAAGATGCTGCCAAACTACAAGGAACTTATGTACAACATCAAAAGAGATCTTATTGATACCACCACTGATCGGCCCACAACCACTACTCACACTCAAACCAACCGCAGTATGTAAATGTTTTTGTTTAAAAAAGATAATATTAAATTCATTATATTTAAATTGTTGTAGAACTGCGAAAACAAAGTAACTCAAAGATTTGACATTTTGTGTTACAAGCATAAAAAGTTTAGAATGTTGTTAGTTGAATTTAGTTAGTGAACATGAAAGATAAAACTTTCAATTTACTTGGTTTTTGCATTACAATGAAATATTCTATGTACCATACCTGTAAGCTACACTCGGCGTCAAAAAAATCGCACCCCTTAGAAAATCACTTTCAAATGTCATTTACTCTTGATATGCACATGCAGTCGCATTAATTATGATTTTATTTACAAGGTTACTTAATTAACTTAATAAAAAACATTACTTTTCATTATCAAATAAAACCTAATGCAACAAATAAAGTGTCACAAAAATTCGATGCAAATTTTGCTACCCGTGAGAGTTGCTAGTTGCGCTTCCTTTGTGGGTATAAAACGGTCAACACGGGTTCAATGTGGGTCATTCGCTATTCAACCGTTGAAGAGGACACACGCACAGATTTTGATGGATACCACAGCTGATAAAGCCGCTCAAGTGGTTGCACTACTGCAATCAGGGGTGCGGCAGTGTGATGTCGCCCGGCAACTGAACCTGAGCCGTTATTCCGTTCGAAGAGTGTACCAGCGCTTCATAGAGACCGGTGGCTATATCCGCAGACACGGTTCGGGTAGACGTCGCTGCACTTCGGAAAGAGACGACCGGTTCGTTGTGTCGAACTCTTTGAGAAATCGTTTCTCCAACGCTGTTGAGTTGCAACAGCAGCTCCAGGCAGTTCGCAGACGCACCGTAAGCGTATCTACGGTTAGAAGAAGATTGAAGGAGAAGAAGATAGCGGCCCACAGAGCTGCTACGGGTCCAAAATTGACTGCAGCGCATCGGCGAGCCCGCTTGCAGTTTGCTCGTGACCACGTCGATTGGACCCTTGAGCAGTGGAGAGCTGTTCTCTTCTCAGACGAGACGCGAGTGTGTCTTTTCTGCAACGACCGACGGAGAAGAGTATACCGGAGGCAGGGTGAACGTTTCGCCCAAGCCTGCATCCAGGAGACGGTGGAATATGGTGGCGGATCCTGCATGTTCTGGGGCGGTATGTCTGCTGCCGGCAAAACCGACCTTGTCTGCGTCTCCCGGACTGGAGGTGCTCGCGGACAAGGGTCGCTGACTGCTCGCCGCTATGTCACTGAGGTCCTGGAAGTGCATGTGGTCCCCTTTGCCGAATCTTTTGGCGAGGGGTTCACATTAATGCACGACAACGCTCGCGCTCACACTGCAGGCATCGTGAGCGACTTCTTGCAGAGGTCCCAAATCTCTGTGATGCAGTGGCCAGCGCGAAGTCCGGATCTGAATCCTATAGAGCACCTCTGGGACCATCTTAAACGTAAGGTTCGATCTCGGGATCCAGCTCCTTCGACTCTACAGGAGCTCCAAGACGCGGTGATTGAAGAATGGGGGCTTATCCCTCAAGAAGAGCTCCTGAAGTTGGTGAGGTCCATGAGGGACCGTATGGAAGCCGTGATCAGGGCAAGGGGGGGTAACACTAGATTTTAAGTTAATTTTAAGACACTTTTTGTACATTTTTCTTTGTAAATTATCTGTTGTTAATTAGGACTTAATTAAGGATTTTTATTATTTTATTAATTTTAATGTTGTTTGTATAATTATAATTAAACAGAAAGTTAAATTTAATTGTTTTTTGATACTCCTTTTTGTTACCTTTCTAATGATACCCAACACTATCCTCTACATAAGGTTTAAGAATTTTTAAAGATGATTTTTAAAAGGTGCGATTTTTTTGACGCCGAGTGTACTTCTATTACTTTAAGCTACTTGTAATAAAGGCCCAACATCCTATAGTTAGCAGATAGAACTTTTTATTTTTGTCTAGCTGTTTCCCTGGCTAGAACCAGAATCAGATTGCCTGCTAACTGCCCTCAGCTCTGTACGATCTTGAACGTCCTGTGCAGTAAGTTTGTTACAGAGTCACTTTTTTCAATGAGACTAGATTAGGACATGCCTTACTTTTTAAAACAAAACTCTAATGCTTTATTTATGATCATATAATAGTTTAAATTCAAATAAAATATTGACATTTTTACTTTCCTTTAACAATTTTATAGCTGTACGCTAGCCAGGGGTTTGGCGTAATAGGTCAAGGATCATAAGACCGCCGGCGGTCGCGAAACAATTGATTTTTAATCGTGTCTGGTTTTACGATCCTCAAGGGATTAAAGTGAGGTGTCTGAGGCTTGATTCTGAAGTCAGTGATAAAAAGGACTTAATTTTTTTACTATGGAGCTTGGTACTAAATTCGAAAGTCTTTTATCTTGACGCCAATGTATAAATACTTAAAGAATACATTATTATCAACATATTTATGACTGTATTAATAATTTAAAGACCTCCGTTTTTATCATATAAATTAAAAACCAACATTGATTTCTACTCGAAAATGGCAACATTATAGTAGGATTGTAACACTTTATGTTATTAAAAATGAAAAAGTGACGCTTGTCTGACATTTTATATGACCCTAGATAGCTAACGTTCATAGACTACCATGAAAAGCTAACTATTCGACTTTTTGACGAATATATTTTATTTGCTTATTTTATTAAAATGGTTTAAGATTTTAATTAGTTTTATTGTTTTATTTTAACTTAAGGTTTTATTTTTATAAATGATTATTTGAAAAATAACATTTAATATAGTTTTAATCATATAAATCACAAATTTTAAATGGCACCTTTATTTATGAGATCCATAAGTCATTAAACGTACCAAGACTAAATTAGGAACTTATAAGTAGAAATCAAATATTTTTTTTTGGTTAGATTATAGAACACATTTCAAAATTATAAATAAACTACAAAAGGCTTAAACTTTTTTGGCGCAAGTAGTGCAAAAGTCAACCCTATGCTTCCCACAAATGGGAGCTTTGCAGCTGTTACATTGGTTCTTTGTCATACGCCTTTTTTGTAGGAACACAAACTGCAGCTTTTTCTTTTTCTTATAGAGGCATTTTCAGCTGCCATAAAACTTCCAAAACCTGATGGGGTTGAAACTTGAACTTGACCTTCAACGCGCTCTTCCTGGTTCCAACCCAAGACATCTCTTATTTTGTCCTTTAGATTTCGAGGCATTGTCGGTATTTCAAGTTGATGTTTTAGCCACGGTTCAACAAGCTGTTCATGTAATTTCTTCATATATCCCCTTCGTCACAGTGGTTTACTTCCAGATATCAAAACATTATGGCAATAGATTATGTGTAAGAGTTGATAATTCGCTATATTGAACCTATCATAGAATATGCACATAGGCCACCGGTTGGTCTTAGGGTTGCATGACATTATGTGCACACATTTGGTCAAATGTGTCCACACCACCTTTTGTGGCATTGCAAAAGTCTATCACAGATGGCTTTTTCATGTACTTCTTCATTGTCAGAGGGTTCATCGTGAATATCACTCTCCACGTCGACCACGTCGACAATCAATATTCCGTCTTCATTTTCACTACCAGATGAACAATCCGCACCACGATCTTCATTTTCTAATGCACGAAGTACGTCTTCGTCAGTGATAATCGACCTCGCAGCCATTATTCGCCGTTTATCAAATAACTTAAATAAATACAAGCAAAATCGACACACGGCTTAAAACATAAAAGTTACATAAAAGCTAACTATTCGTTAAAATGACGAACATGCACCTCATATCTCTTAAACTAAATTACTTACCGGCTAAACACGACCTTCGCACGGCGCAGTCAATCAGTCAGTAAGTTAGCGTGAAAGCGCAAAACCGTACGCAAAATAATTAGAACAAGGCAGGAAGATAATTGTTACGTGCTCGTCATTTTGACGAACGTTAGCTATCTAGGGTTACTCATCGTAGACAGATGTCAGACTGTCAGCCGCCAGACGATTCCCGGCCGCACTTTCGTTGTGTTAGTTGTGTTGTGTGTATCGTTGCTAAATACTTTAAGTGGGAAAAAGATAACCGTGTTAACGATATAGTTTCTACATTAACATAGACCTCATAGACTTACCTACTTAATAACCCTGCGTTCGTTTACATTAAAAAAACCGGAACTTTCGTTCAGAAACGTACAAAACTTATTAAGATACAGTATTCTTTAACGGAGGTAATTAAAAATCTAACAAATATACAGAATGATAGCATTTAGTCTCTTGGACAAGAAAGTGTATGAAATGTTGCAGTTAATTTTTCTTTTGTTTTAGTACCAAAAAAAATTATGTCCTTTTGATGAGTAGATAAGGAAAAAAAAATCTGTATGTCCTGTTCACTATTAAGGACAGCTAGACTCAAGCTACTTGTATTAGGATATCCAATACGTATATTATAATTCTCACAAATAAATAAACTATAGTACTTACACATTCTAGACAGGTGTCATTTAATTTAGATAGGTAGTCTGTGATTGATTAATTAACTTACTTAGTTTACTTAGAAACTTATAATGTAATTGGTTTTAATTGGTTTACAGGCGTATCAGGCAATAGGAGACCGACCGATGATCCTCTAAGAGTACCTCCTAGGATGCCCGGGGTACTCCCCGACACTCCAGATCTATGGTTTGTTGTCTAAATCAGAATATTGAGATATAATATTATGTTTGAACTTTGGACACCTAAAGTGGTTTTTACACACCTAAACTAGAACAAAACTACATATATAAGGTGACTGCTACAAACCGCAAGAAACTTCAAGGGCTGGTCAGGTCAAGTGTTTTAAAAATGACAAAAATGGTCTTATTGTAGACTAACGTAGGTACTTATCGCCCAGCTGACGCGAACAGGTTAACAGACGGTCGGCCGGCCGGCCGTTGCGCGCGCGTTGTAAATAATCGTTATTTTTAATTGTTTTTCATTTTATTTATTATTGCTTTAAAATAAATTAGATACTCAAAGACTATCCAATTAAAGTTCAAAAAATGAATAATTTAATTAAAAATGAAAAAACACACTAATTACTTTTTTGTAATATTTGTCATGTTTTTAACACTTGACCTGACCAGCCCTTGAAGTTTCTTGCGGTTTCTAGCAGTCGCCTTTTATTAATAAAAATGAATTGCTGAAATGTTTGTACGCGCATCACTTCAGAATCAGTCAATCATTAATTATTTTTTTGTTGTGTTCATAAATTGTCAGGACTAGGTTTGTGTGAAATATTTTTTTTTGGAAATTCGTCACTGGATACAGGGTGTTCACGCAGACAAAGTCGCGGGCGAATGGTAGCGTAGGTAGCGAATGGTAGGTTTCGGCCTACAATTCGACCAGATCGCGACCACCCTGCATCCTACTTCTGTTTCCAAGCAATTTTTTTTTGTGTAAGTTCTTAGCCTTCATTTCACATGATAGTAAGTGACGATAAGGCTAACGGTGGAAGCGCGCTTCACCCGCTATCCTCAGCTACTGAGGAACTGGCTATCTTATCTCAAAACTGTCGGAATGCAATAATGCTTTAAACATTGTTGTTTTTGCAAAAAACTTCAGATAAGATGGTGGTAGCTAGCTAGACGGACTTAACAAGCCATCGCTACCACCTCACCACCACGAGC
Source organism: Scoparia ambigualis (assembly GCA_963921215.1). Taxonomy (NCBI): domain Eukaryota; kingdom Metazoa; phylum Arthropoda; class Insecta; order Lepidoptera; family Crambidae; genus Scoparia; species Scoparia ambigualis. Next base: position 35,003,344 of record OY992504.1, read on the forward strand.
GCTGCGCAAACGTAGGACCTTCTATACATACCTCATACGTTCAGTTGCCTTATGCCTGAAGGGGTATTCAGAAACCACAGCTTTACATTTGCCATCATTCAATTTAAAACAGCTGAGAATCTAAAAAAGCTGTGAAAATATATTCAGCTGCGTGGTAGCCCCTCATTATTAAAATAATACTACCATCCTTTGCTTTTCGCTTGGGTGTCTTAAAAGGCGCCTAACGGACTGAAGCCTGCTCATAAATCCAGCAGCTAGTGGTGTCGAACTATCGATAGTTTAAGTATCGATAGTTGACCTCGGAAAACATCTTTAATATCGATAGGCCTATCGATAGTATCGATAGCTCAGTTTGGTACAATAGTATCGGAAACTGCAATACTCAATATCGTAATTACTATCAATAGTATCGGCTATGACTATTGTAACAACCATCGATACTATCGATATGTTTGCGCTATCGATAGTAGGCTGTGACTGTGACTCAATGGTATTGTTTATGAACTTTAATATACACCGAGATTTTTCATTGGTTTTGGAGCCGAAACCCTGTTCATGTTTATCATCAGCTATTTAGCATGTAAAACTAAAAATATGAGCATAAAAAAACATTAAAAAAATATTCATAAAAAATGTAAGAACCCTTAGTACCGGACGATCTTACGAAAGTCAATGACCGAAAGCTCCACCTACCCCCCCGCCGCCGCTTGCGCCGGGAAAGTTCATAGGGGTCACGGTGTAATCGTAGATAAGGAGAACGTTACTACGTGTTTACTACAACTTTTTTACTCGGCTTGTAAAGCGATTATTATTTCATAAATAGGTACAACACTTGTTTTGTATTATAACGTTTTCGGCTCCAAAACCAATGAAAAATCTCGGTGTAGATAGCAATACTATTGAGGGAAAGGTCACTATCAATAGAACAAAACTATCGATAGTATCGATACTATTGTTATTTCAATATTCAGCAGCAACAATATCGATTCTATCGATAGTGCCTTCGATATTGAGCTTCGATAGTTTTGCTGTGTGTCGATAGTATTGACGGTTACGGGGCTATCGATTCTATCGATAGGCCTATTGATATTATTGCTTTCAACTATTCATAGACTATCGATAGGGCACTTTGACCGGCAACACTACCAGCAGAATAAAGCGACGTTGCTGATCAGCACCTATCACGCTCTGAGCACAAGTGCAATTGTTATTAGGTGGCACGTGAACTGTGGTAGTTAACAGTGCACTTTGTTGTCCTCATTACCTATATAGTCTCTGACTAACCTTTTGGGGATAATAGTCGCAAAAAAATTTGCAGTGTGTGATGGCGTGGCGTAATGACATTCATAAGTGCTGTAGCCTACACTGTGTAAACAATATTGATTCTTGATTCTTGTGTTATTTGTAAGTTTAAAAAACCTTTACTAACAGGGACTTACCGCCAGCACGCATGCCTAACATAGGCCATTCCGATTTGGACCCGTTCGCACCGGCCGGCGGTGGCATGCTCTTCGACCCTTTCAGTCCTAGAGGGAACCCCGAAAACCCTGGCCTAGGAATACCCGGAGGGCTACCCAGGTTAGTATATATTGTTGATAGTAAAACGCTACATACAGGATCGATACTTGCTTCAAAAACGATCTCGATTGTTTAGTCTCACACAAAGACGGGACCGACGCACAGTGCATCGTTTGTATGGGAACATAGGAAAAAAGTCATAACCGATGAATAATCTCATTGTTGTATTGCATATTGATTGTAAAGAATATGTTTTGATAAATTCTTCGATTGTATGGGTTTTTTACACAGATAATAAAAAAAATCATCAGTATGGATGATGGATAGAAAAAATTAGAAAAAAATTAGTAGATGGCATCATCTGCCGAGGATTGTTCCATACAGTACAATCAGTTCCACTTATCATAAGTTTTAAAGGTGAAATCGCAGTTAAGAATAAATAGTCATCTGTCATATCAGGATTCGAAAACCTCTGCTTGTACAGTCACGAGCAAAAATATGTAAACAATTGTTACTCTTTATACAATGGAATAAGAGTCAAAGTGTATACATATTGGTGCTCGTGACTGTACGTGCTGTGTCCAGAACTGCCATCAAACACCAAAGTCAAACTTACATCTTCAGTTAAACACTCCGTATTAGTGATTTTTAATAAGCTTTGAGCAGTAACATCTAATAATTCTTGCAAGTCAACCTCAACTGCAAACTCGGTTGCAGTAACATTTTTGGGTAGTACTTAATCGGTTTTTACATTGTTTTATTGCATATAAGCTAGGAAAGCAGTCTTTATGTAAAGTATTTACTGTCGACCGTAACATGTTATATTTTCTTTCGGATAAATCTAAATCCAAGTAAAGTGCTAATGCTTGTTCCGGAGAAAGAGCTGAAACAGCAGAATCTTTATTTGAATCAGACAAACGCGTAGATTCTTGAGTCGCGAACTGCAATTCTTCTAAATCGTATCCCTCAACTAAGTGTTTTACACGCTATCGTTTGGTTTTTAAAATAACGTCATCAAACGGCATTTTAGGACGACCCCAGTGGCTACATTCAGGCATAGAACCTTGTTTAGATTTTAGAATAGGTCTTAGAGTATCCATCATATTTTATATACATCAGATTCGAGCCATTCTTTATAGTCAGTCAGGAATCGATCTTTTTTCCGAGCTGATTTTTGCCAGAACTGGTCCATTTTGAGGCAAAAATAAAGAGCAATCTGGTTAAAATGCTTTTCAGCCTCTTGAAGGTTATTATAATGTTCGAAAAATGACATAAGTTTACTTAAAACGCTTTTCTTTTTGTTATATTTTTTTCTAAAATCCATGCCTCACACAGGTCATTATTTTCAATAGCCGGCTCTTGCACTACAAATGTAAAAAATACACATATTGGCGCAAATCTGCGCAAAATAAAACATACATAATCAGATTGTAAAAACATTCAGCTACAAGATGGCATTTAAATCAAAAAGGTGTTTTTAGGTGTATTTTAGAAAACCTTCGACAAAACTTAACATATTTTATTTATTTCTCACGCTTTTCGAAAATTAGTTAAAATGCCATATCTTATTTACATTCACGTGAAATCCTATTTTAAAAACTGATTCTAAATGTACATACCTAACGATGCATAAGACATTTTGTACTTTTTTGATAACTTTCACCAGTTAATTGGGAAAAACGACATATTCTTGTTAACAATTCTACTATGCGCGACAAGGAATATTAATATTAATAAATCACTATCAACTTTGACGCGAAGTACCGGTAACGTTTCCAATGAATAAATTTGACATTGTGTGTCATTGAATGCAGTACCTATTAATAATCATTTGTGGGTAGTTCAATTTATTTTATCTCATTTGTCAAAATTGGACTTTTGTGTATGGGACGACGCACTGTGCGACGGGTTAAAATGATAGGAGGGAAACGGAATAGTTGAAACCCACCAACCGGCATTGGGCCAGCGTGATGGGTTATGGCCAGCGTTGCCAGACGGCCCAATTTTGCCCGATTTTTAAATCAAAATTAAATATCCCGCGCGGGACAGTCCGTCTTTTCGGGGATAATTAGACCGTGCGTGCAGCGTGATTTGAGTTTTGTTTTATTATTTTTTTCATTCAGAAGACGAAGAAGACTCAACTACCTACCTAACGTCCTAACGTTTTATCCTAATAATTAACCTGATTTTAAATATCATATTTTTTATAAAATACATTTTTTATGGCTATTTTTGCTATCTATCTATTGTCTATTGTCACGTAAACGTAATTTAAAAAAAAAATATATTTATAAACTGATGATTAATAAGTTTTTTTTTATTATGTCCCGCTTTTTTCAATCAAAAAGTTTCAAAATCCCGACTTGCCAAAAAAAAATTTCTGGCAACGCTGGTTATGACCCAACCTCTCCATGTGATTTTGTCCATGTGTGATGGCCTGTGTGCCCAGCAGTTTGTTGCTTATAGGCTGATGTTTTTTTTTTATGTACTTGAATAATTTATCGATAACTTGATAGGCGCAGGACTCTACAACTCGGCAGCACTAACTGTCTGCCATTGTAATTATATGGAAGATGTTCCTGATGAGGAATGTCTCCATCCGAAAATCATCTCACACCATAATTATCTGCTCATAGTCGGACGCACGCTCCACGTCGCACGTAAAACGAACGATCATTTCTGTGATTTTTATGCATCGAACAATGGCTACTAAACGATCTTATTATCCGTTTAGAAGATACTGTTGTGTTTACGGGTGTCTTAATAAAATAAATAACAATGAGTGGAAACCCTGCGCTCCTGACGTCAAATTGATATGGAGTCAGATATGAACGGGTCACACGATAAGTTTAAATTTCACATGAAAGTCGTAAGAGTAGGCAATTTTTTTACCTAAACTTGACTTAAGTTACCTTCTGTACGGTAGTACTATTACTTATTCTGTGGTAATAGTAAGTAATGCCTTTTTTTCCAATATTCAGAGGCGCAGTCCCGCCCGGCGCCCGTTTCGACCCGTTCGGGCCGCCCGCGGGCCCCATGCCCGGCCGCCGGCCGCCGCCGCCCGACGCCGACCACCTGCCCCCGCCCGGGTTCAACGATAACATGTTTATGTAGCTCATTGTACCACTACAATATACACTCGGCGTCAAAAAAATCGCACCTTTTAAAAATCATCTTTAAAAATTCTTAAACCTTATGTAGAGGATAGTGTTGGGTATCATTAGAAAGGTAACAAAAAGGAGTATTAAAAAACAATTAAATTTAACTTTCTGTTTAATTATAATTATACAAACAACATTAAAATTAATAAAATAATAAAAATCCTTAATTAAGTCCTAATTAACAACAGATAATTTACAAAGAAAAATGTACAAAAAGTGTCTTAAAATTAACTTAAAATCTAGTGTTACCCCCCCTTGCCCTGATCACGGCTTCCATACGGTCCCTCATGGACCTCACCAACTTCAGGAGCTCTTCTTGAGGGATAAGCCCCCATTCTTCAATCACCGCGTCTTGGAGCTCCTGTAGAGTCGAAGGAGCTGGATCCCGAGATCGAACCTTACGTTTAAGATGGTCCCAGAGGTGCTCTATAGGATTCAGATCCGGACTTCGCGCTGGCCACTGCATCACAGAGATTTGGGACCTCTGCAAGAAGTCGCTCACGATGCCTGCAGTGTGAGCGCGAGCGTTGTCGTGCATTAATGTGAACCCCTCGCCAAAAGATTCGGCAAAGGGGACCACATGCACTTCCAGGACCTCAGTGACATAGCGGCGAGCAGTCAGCGACCCTTGTCCGCGAGCACCTCCAGTCCGGGAGACGCAGACAAGGTCGGTTTTGCCGGCAGCAGACATACCGCCCCAGAACATGCAGGATCCGCCACCATATTCCACCGTCTCCTGGATGCAGGCTTGGGCGAAACGTTCACCCTGCCTCCGGTATACTCTTCTCCGTCGGTCGTTGCAGAAAAGACACACTCGCGTCTCGTCTGAGAAGAGAACAGCTCTCCACTGCTCAAGGGTCCAATCGACGTGGTCACGAGCAAACTGCAAGCGGGCTCGCCGATGCGCTGCAGTCAATTTTGGACCCGTAGCAGCTCTGTGGGCCGCTATCTTCTTCTCCTTCAATCTTCTTCTAACCGTAGATACGCTTACGGTGCGTCTGCGAACTGCCTGGAGCTGCTGTTGCAACTCAACAGCGTTGGAGAAACGATTTCTCAAAGAGTTCGACACAACGAACCGGTCGTCTCTTTCCGAAGTGCAGCGACGTCTACCCGAACCGTGTCTGCGGATATAGCCACCGGTCTCTATGAAGCGCTGGTACACTCTTCGAACGGAATAACGGCTCAGGTTCAGTTGCCGGGCGACATCACACTGCCGCACCCCTGATTGCAGTAGTGCAACCACTTGAGCGGCTTTATCAGCTGTGGTATCCATCAAAATCTGTGCGTGTGTCCTCTTCAACGGTTGAATAGCGAATGACCCACATTGAACCCGTGTTGACCGTTTTATACCCACAAAGGAAGCGCAACTAGCAACTCTCACGGGTAGCAAAATTTGCATCGAATTTTTGTGACACTTTATTTGTTGCATTAGGTTTTATTTGATAATGAAAAGTAATGTTTTTTATTAAGTTAATTAAGTAACCTTGTAAATAAAATCATAATTAATGCGACTGCATGTGCATATCAAGAGTAAATGACATTTGAAAGTGATTTTCTAAGAGGTGCGATTTTTTTGACGCCGAGTGTACAATAAAGTTGCATACAATCTAGATTGTTGGTTTTATTCCTTGTTGACGACCTCCGTGGTCGATGGGTTAGGGTTCAATTCCCGGTCGGGTCAATTTAAGAGAAAATCTGTTTTTCTAAATTGATTTTGGGCCTGGATGTTTTTTCCATGTTTATGTATATTTATCCGTTACTATATGAACGAGTTTTAAAATAATACTCATCTTGGTCTAGAATTCTATATCTTTACGTTGCGTAAACAAATTTAATATTTTAATATTCTGTGTGTGTCAGGATAGTGAAAAGCTGTTGTCTGCGCCTCCGGAAAGCGGGCGTGATGCGTGAATGTATTTCGGATGTGTATTGGTGCAGTGCTAGTAGCGTAGCGACTCATTAAAAGAACACTACCGCCCAACTCTTCCCTTCATCATCATCATCATCATCAGCCAGAGGACGTCCACTGCTGGACAAAGGCCTCCCCCAAAGATCTCCACCACTCGCGGTGTTGTGCTGCTCGCATCCAGCGGCTACCCGCGACCGCGCACCAGATCGTCGGACCACCGGAGGACGCAGTGTGGGCAGGCCTCCGCCCACACTGCGTCCTCCGGTGCGCGGTCGCCACTCGAGAACCGTTGTGCCCCAACGGCCATCGGTTCTACGGGCGATGTGCCCTGCCCATTGCCACTTGAGCTTGGCAATTCTTCGGGCTATGTCGGTTACTTTAGTTCTACGAATCTCCTCATTTCTGATTCGATCACGTAGGGAAACCCCGAGAATAGCCCTCTCCATTGCTCTTTGCGTGACTTTGAGCCTGCCTATTAGGCCCATAGTGCGCGACCACGTTTCGGTACCGTATGTCATCACTGGCAACACACACTGGTCGAAGACTTTCGTCTTGAGACACTGCGGTATTTTGGACAAGAACATATTTCGTAGCTTACCGAACGCTGCCCAGCTGAGTTGGATTCGACGATTGACCTCTTTCTCAAAGGATAAAATGTTTACTAGAAAAAAATCAACCAGTCTCAGGAAGCTCGAATGGGATTCGAACCCACGACCTTTGGATTGCCGGTCCACTGCTCTAACCGCTGAGCTACCGAGACCCCAGAAAAAGTACTCCCTCTTTCTTAAAGTTGGACCCACCTAACTGGACTGTTTGTCCCTTGTATACATATTCGTCAACAACTCCAAGAGCAGAGTCTCCAACCTTCATAGGAGTGGGTACGACACGTGAGTTAGACATGATTTTCGTCTTTTCCATGTTCATTTTAAGGCCTACTTGTTGAGAGACTCTGTTGAGATCACCGAGCATTGTGCCGAGGTCCTCCAGGGTCGTGTCCATGTCTACAGCTTCCTCATTCGACATAGAGAAATTCTAAGCATGCCATATTTTTGTGCATATTATGTGCAATCTAACGTTTCAGTCCTAATTTTTGTGCCACCACAACTTCGTTACTATGAGTTGTTTTATGTGTGTAAGCTGGAGACACGTGTCACCAGCTCGCACACGCCCGTTAAGACAAACCAGTGAGGTTAGGGTTTTGGACTATAGCTAGAAATTTTGTGCATAATTTGTGCACTAGGAACAAAAAAAACTAACCATCACACTCAAATACTGTTGAAACTACGATCATAAAACTGTGTGCGAGCTGGAGACACGGGTCTCCAGCTCGCACAGCTGTATCTTCGTAATTGTTCAAGCTACGGTTATGAATTATACCTCAAAATTTTGTGCAGAATTTGTGCATAAGGCACAAAAATTTTCGAAACTTTAACTCAAAAGGTTTTTGAGCTACGAACCGATAAGTATGTGTAAGCTGGTGACACGTAACACGGGCTAACACATGGTGAATTATTGTAACTGTATAAGATAGTGCTTCGTTTTAAAGATCAAATAATACGTTATAATTTGTGCACACACAAGGCAAAATTTCAAATCTCTGGGCCTCTTACTTTATAAATTATAAGTCAAAAACTGTTTTCCCGCCAAAAAATTCAAAATAATGGTTCGGAAGCGGCCAAGCGCGCCGTTGCCGTTCCGTGCGCTACACTATTGCCACTTTTAGACTAGGAGCCGTCTGTTAAAGCGATGCGCGACGCGACTAATTTAGTTTTACTATAGGCAGGTAGGGTACCTAATAACCTACCCAACTTTTTATTTTAGATATCTCACACACGAATGTCTTAGTTATTTTTTGTTGTTGAGACAATTAAATAATTAGATTTGGCATAATGATAAACATTATGGAGGAGTGCAGAACGACAAAATGGTTGAATACTTGAGCCTAATTCGATAAAGAACGGATGCTTTCCAGCAAACTAATCGCTATCGACCGTCACAGAATAAATTTTAACCATTGAAAGTAATTTATTTTAATATTAGATTGTATTACTTCCCATGGGTTAAATGTAAATAAATAAATAAAAATAAATGTACTCTATGGTGATCGATGACTTTGCGATTAGTCTGCTGGGGCATACCAATGTAATGCTAGGGCCACATTATCGCGTTAGCGCGAAGATTTGCGTTTTCGCGACACGTCTGGCCAAACACTTCGCGTAAGCGCGTTGTATCATGGCGTTGACGCGCCGCGCTGTTGGTAAATTGCCGCACATCAAGGATTTTGTCGCGATAATGTTCGTGCGGCCACATTTCCTTCGCACACTTTATTGACTGCTAGCCGTATATACAAGTTACTTTGTGACTGCTAGACAACTAGAGGTGTGAACGTGTTGCAAATACGACTATCGATATTATTCTGTTTCGATAATTATGGATTGGAGTAACGATAAAGTATTAAAAGTAATACAATATTACGAATTAATAATTAATAAAAATAATAAAGATGCAATAAATAGTAATTATTTGCCGACATGTAATAAAGCGCAATCACCTCTTCCATTTTTTCCAATAAAATTAGGAGTAGGCGATACAAATCGTATAAGGTTACTGAAACGTATTTATTGCATCAATATCGTCAAATCCGATATCGATGCGTTCTGAAACTATACCTATTTTGGAAAACACTATATCGCGTCAGGAATGCGGTGTGCGTTGAGATCACTATATTCAAGAATATTGTACCGTATCCCTGATATTTATTGAGTTATCATTAATCTGTAGTTTTTAACAAACAAATGTGCTTGTAAAAGTTTAATAAAATAAAATTATTATAAACGTTCGATGCGTTCTGAAACTATGTAGTGGAAAAAAACACGATATTGCATGAATTTTTAATAGTCCGTAGATATGGTCGATACTGTTATCACCGATATTAAATTTATGTAGCAAGCGGGCATTTTATTACGCACATCTTCCTGTGCGCCGGCCTTTTTCGTCATTATTGTAAATTCTATAGAAAAAGAACTATAATAAAAATTAATTTAATTGTGTTCTATCTAATCGTTCTGCTGCTTACCTATACTAACCTCCAGTTATGGCTTCTTTATGTAGATGTTGTCCATCCGCAGTAGATCACCTAGATTCAGTAGTAGGCGTACCTTTGTTATCTTATGAGTAAGTACCTAAAGTTATTTTCAAATGCTAGTAAGTAGGTAGATGTTAAATTTTATATGTACCTATTTCAAACCCAATCCACAGATAACGAAAAAAAAGATACTTTTATTATTTTTAATAAAGCTATTTTAAATTTTTATTTTACCAGTAGTAAGTAATTCTTACTTTTTCTATTTACAAGTTAAAAAGTTTGCAAGTTACCAATTCTTCTATGTGTTGATGGCTGACCGACCCCTTGTCAGAATGGTTGATGGTTTAGTTATCGTAGCGTAGTAACTGTTTTTTAGTTAACGTGCCATAACTAAAAATTCTTGGGAGTGGTTGTCAAGACGAATCAAACGAGCGCAAACTCGATGGGGTTGTGTGGTATTATTATAAAGTTCCTGTGTCCTTTTTCCGGCTCTATCATCAGACCCTGAACACTATTTCTCGATAAAGTACTCGTCAAGGCGATTCAAACGACCCCGAACTCGTTGGGGTAGCATGGTTTTATTATAGAGTTCCTGTGGGCTTTCTCCCTTTTCATCATCAAACCCTAAACACTATTTCCCAACAGAGTACTCGTCAACACGATTCAAACGAGCCCAAACTCGATGGGGTTGCATGGTTTCAATATCGAGTTCCTGTGGCCTTCTTCTGGCTCCATCATCAGACCCTGGACCCTTTTTTCTAACAGAGTATTCGTCAAGATGAATCAAACGAGCCCAAACTTGATGGGGTTGCATGGTTTCAATACTGAGTTCCTGTGGCCTTCCTTCGGGTTCATCATCAGACCATAGACCTCGTCTAGTCGTCTCCCGTCAGAGTGCTCATCAAAACTAATCAAATGAGCCTGAATGGGGTTTCATGGTTGTCTTACAGAGATCCTGTGGCCTTCTTCCGGCTGAATCATCAGATCAGCTCAATGACACCATAATATTGCATTGTCATCCTGTTCTGACCTATGTTCAAAGTTGCAAGTCTAGCTCATCGGGAAGCTAGTATAAAATCGTTTGCATTTGTCGACAAATAAATAAACAAATAAACGAGAAAGCTACCTAATAAAAACGTGGTAATAAAAACATACAGGCAGACTAATTTTATCACTACTTATCATATTAATGAGGTTATTGTAAATACTTAAAACTAAGCATAGCGATATTTTATGAACATTCATAAATAAAATACCTAGACTGCTTTTATTTTAAATTAACCAATTTCCTATATCAGCAGTCTCCTAGTCTAAAATTCTCGGTATAGAAACGAAACGATCGAGAGCGCAAATTAAAATGACACTAAATTGAGCTAGCTCTCAAGTTCAAACTCGATTGCAATAGTGTAGGGCACGGAACGGCAACGGCGCGGTCGGCGCGCGTTTAGCCGCTTCCGAGCCATTATTTTGAATTTTTTGGCGGGAAAACAGTTTTTGGCTTATAATTTATAAAGTAAGAGGCCCAGAGATTTGAAATTTTGCCTTGTGTGTGCACAAATTATAACGTATTATTTGATTTTTAAAACGAAGCGCTATCTTATATAGTTACAATAATTCACCATGTGTTAGCCCGTGTTACGTGTCACCAGCTTACACATACTTATCGGTTCGTAGCTCAAAAACCTTTTGAGTTAAAGTTTTGAAAATTTTTGTGCCTTATGCACAAATTCTGCACAAAATTTTGAGGTATAATTCATAACCGTAGCTTGAACAATTACGAAGATACAGCTGTGCGAGCTGGAGACCCGTGTCTCCAGCTCGCACACAGTTTTATGATCGTAGTTTCAACAGTATTTGAGTGTGATGGTTAGTTTTTTTTGTTCCTAGTGCACAAATTATGCACAAAATTTCTAGCTATAGTCCAAAACCCTAACCTCACTGGTTTGTCTTAACGGGCGTGTGCGAGCTGGTGACACGTGTCTCCAGCTTACACACATAAAACAACTCATAGTAACGAAGTTGTGGTGGCACAAAAATTAGGACTGAAACGTTTGATTGCACATAATATGCACAAAAATATGGCATGCTTAGAATTTCTCTATATCGAATGAGGAAGCTGTAGACATGGACACTCCAGGGTCTCAGTCAGCCATGACTACTATATCGTCGGCAAATCAAAGGTAACTGATGTACACGCCGTTAATATTGATGCCGAGTTCTCTCCAGTCCAGAAGCTTAAACACATCCTCCAGTGCAGCTGTGAAAAGCTTCGGAGATATGACGTCTCCTTGTCGCACTCCACGCTGCAGCCGGACTGGTCTCGAGCTGTGGTCCTGAAGGCGAACTGTCATAGTGGCGTTTTCGTACAAACACTTCGATGTACCGGTAGTCAATTTGGCACCGCTGGAGACTAGCATGGCCTATGTTTCGATTGAATCAAAGGCTTTCTCATAGTCCACAAACGCTAAGCAAAGTGGCCGGTTATACTCTTCGGTCTTCTGCCGCCGCAGCGTATGTATGTGGTCTATGGTGCTGAAGCCTTTTCGGAATCCGGTTAGTTCGATTGGCTGGAAGTCATCAAACCTGTGTGCGAGACGATTAGTTATAACTCTCAAGAACAGCTTATTAAACGTGACTTATAAGTGATATGGGTCTTTAGTTCCTCAGTAGGATCTTGTTGCCTTTCTTTAAGAACAACACAACCACACTTTCATGCCACGCTTTCTGGCGTTCTATCTCCGAGTACAACGGAATTAAATAGTTTCTGAAGAGCTGCGAGTACCGGTCTTCCGCCTGCTTTTAGAAACTCAGCCGTAATTCCGTCAGCAACCGATGCCTTGCTGTTCTTTAGCTGCTTGAAAGCCATACCAATCTCTTACAGGCTGATGTCCGGGATATCTTTGGTGTAGTGTTGGGTTAGCTTAGCTCTATGGTCTGTAGCTAAGCTTTATACAGGTGCTCCCGTGGAGGTGTATAGCTGTCCATAGAACTTCTCGACCTCTCCCATAACTTCGGACCTGGACGTGACAGTTCTGCCGTCATCGGTTTTCAACGTCGTCAGTTGGCTCTGCCTAATACCCAAATCTCTTGCGAACACTTTTGAACCTTTGTTTCGCTCGATAGCCTCATTAATACGGTTGGTATTAAATCGGCAAGTGTCGCGAGTCAAAGACTTCGAGATCTGCCTAATAAGCCGCCGAAGCTGAGACTAATCATCCGAAGAGCGCAGAACCATCACGCGCCGCTCTTCCATTAGTTTGAGAGTATGGTCCGAGAGCTTTTTGGGTCCTCTTGTACGGTGGGTTTTGAAGAACTTAAACCCAACCGCATGGACAGTCACACAAACCTGTTGTTGTAATCGTCCACGTCTATACGCAATCCTTCAGGCAATTTGGATGGGTTTTGAATTTGGATGGGTGCAGGACGGAGCGTAGACTTCATCAATCGACGTCTTTCCAGCTTGATATTGATGTTCAATGTGCCTCTTACCAACCGGTGATCACTGCCAGTTTTGAACGCGTTGATCACAGAGACATCATTGAATATTTGCTTCCTCGTCGACATGATGAAGTCAATCTCATTTTTTGTTGCACCATCCGGTTAGCCAGGTCCACTTACGGTGTTCAGCTTTCTTAAAAAAGGAGTTCATCATAAAGAGTACCTCCCTTTCCAGAAAGTCCGCCAGCAGTTGTCCCCGGTGGTTCCGAATTCCAACTCCAAATCGTCCCACTTTCAGCTAATAGCCGCATCGCTTGTCCAGTTTTGCGTTAAAGTCTCCCATGACAACGGTGTAATGAGTTTTGGAGACTTGTATGGCTCTAGAGATGTCCTCATAAGTAGCCTTCACCTCATCGTCGGGATGTGCCGTGGTCGGAGCGTATACCTGATAACCTTCAACGAATACCGTTTCGTTATTTTGGGTATGAGGTAGCTCCCCTTGACGACACACTTCCGGTCTTGACAACGTTGTTCACGATAGAGCTGTGGACGTTAAACCCGACACCACCCTGGAACAGTTGTTCGCCCTCCCTGAAATAGAGCAAGTTACCAGACTTCAAGATTATCGAGTCCTCCCCCTGTCTTCGGACCTCAGATAATTATCCCACAATGCCCCACCGTATCTTGCTCATTTCTTCCTCCAGTTCGCAAACCTTCTCGTTGATCCGCAGAGTACGCGTGTTGTTGCCTTGGCCGCTACCGTAGCTAGAGCGAGCCGCCGGGGACTACACTCAGAAAAAAATCCTGAGACAAGGCTGCAGTTTTACATTGCGAGCAGATTATTGCGAAATTAACAAAAGATTTTTGTGAATGCAGCAACATACCCTTTGCTGCCCCAGCAACTTTTTTTTTGTGAAACGCAATTATTGTGAATGCAACAATATAATTATTGTGGCATTAACAATTTTTAGGCTTCTTTGATAAAACCGCAAAGGAGTATTTTGCGAAGATCACATTGTTATCAGTTGTCTCGTTGACAATGTAAGCCGCACATTGTTTTTAATGTTGTGGCATTAGCAATTTTCTGGGCTGTGATAATATCACAAAGTCGGTATTCTGCGGTATTCGCATAGTTCAAGTTTGTGTGATTCACAAGGTAAGCCTGAATAAGTTGCAGTTTTAACAACTTTTAAAACTTTGACAATACCACAAAGTCGGTATTCTGCGGGATTCGCATAGTTCAAGTTTGTGTGATTCACAAGGTAAGCCTGAATAAGTTGCAGTTTTAACAACTTTTAAAACTTTGACAATACCACAAAGTCGGTATTCTGCGGGATTCGCATAGTTCAAGTTTGTGTGATTCACAAGGTAAGCCAAACATTGACTGTATAAGTTGTGGTTTTAACAACTTTTAGGACTTTGATAAAATCGCAAGTGTGGTAATCTGCGAGTTTCGCATAGTTCAAGTTTGTGTGATTCACAAGGTAAGCCTGAATAAGTTGCAGTTTTAACAACTTTTAAAACTTTGACAATACCACAAAGTCGGTATTCTGCGGGATTCGCATAGTTCAAGTTTGTGTGATTCACAAGGTAAGCCTGAATAAGTTGCAGTTTTAACAACTTTTAAAACTTTGACAATATCGCATAGTCCGTATTTTGCGGGATTCGCATAGTTCAAGTTTGTGTGATTCACAAGGTAAGCCTGAATAAGTTGCAGTTTTAACAACTTTTAAAACTTTGACAATACCACAAAGTCGGTATTCTGCGGGATTCGCATAGTTCAAGTTTGTGTGATTCACAAGGTAAGCCAAACATTGACTGTATAAGTTGTGGTTTTAACAACTTTTAGGACTTTGATAAAATCGCAAGTGTGGTAATCTGCGAGTTTCGCATAGTTTGAGTTTGTGTGATTCACAAGGTAAGCCTGAATAAGTTGTAGTTTTAACAACTTTTAAAACTTTGACAATACCACAAAGTCGGTATTCTGCGGGATTCGCATAGTTCAAGTTTGTGTGATTCACAAGGTAAGCCAAACATTGACTGTATAAGTTGTGGTTTTAACAACTTTTAGGACTTTGATAAAATCGCAAGTGTGGTAATCTGCGAGTTTCGCATAGTTTGAGTTTGTGTGATTCACAAGGTAAGCCTGAATAAGTTGCAGTTTTAACAACTTTTAAAACTTTGACAATACCACAAAATCGGTATTCTGCGGGATTCGCATAGTTCAAGTTTGTGTGATTCACAAGGTAAGCCTGAATAAGTTGCAGTTTTAACAACTTTTAAAACTTTGACAATACCACAAAGTCGGTATTTTGCGGGATTCGCATAGTTCAAGTTTGTGTGATTCACAAGGTAAGCCAAACATTGACTGTATAAGTTGTGGTTTTAACAACTTTTAGGACTTTGATAAAATCGCAAGTGTGGTAATCTGCGAGTTTCGCATAGTTTGAGTTTGTGTGATTCACAAGGTAAGCCTGAATAAGTTGCAGTTTTAACAACTTTTATAACTTTGACAATATCGCAAAGTTGGTATTTTGCGGGATTCGCATAGTTCAAGTGTGAGTGATTCACAAGGTAAGCCTGAATAAGTTGCAGTTTTAACAACTTTTAAAATTTTTACAATACCACAAAGTCGGTATTCTGCGGGATTCGCATAGTTTAAGTTTGTGTGATTCACAAGGTAAGCCAAACATTGACTGTATACGTTGGGGTTTTAACAACTTTTAAGACTTTGATAAAATCGCAAAAGTGGTCATCTGCGGGGTTCGCGTAGTGCCTAAAGATGCAGGACGCCGTGAGAAGAAATATTGTGTTTTAAATATTAAACAGGATTATACCATGAAAACATACAAAAAAGAGACTGAACACAAAACTGATGCTTCATAGCGGAGTTTGATTACTGTTTGTATAAATAAACTACCATTATGGCAATCATAGTGGTATAGGTATAATTTATTAATAATCATAACATTTAATAAAACTCAATAAAAAATATTAAAACAAGATAGATCCTCATTATTTCATTACTTATTCTTACTTTTATGTATCTAGTAAGCAAGACATGTCATTTAAATAATAATAGCTGTTCCTCGCAACTTTATCTTCGTAAAGTAAATAATTAATAAATAAATATATTTCAACAATCACACCAATGAGCTAGCCTCAAACTAAGCCGAAGCTTGTACTATGGCGGCCAGTTAACGGATATCCATACTTAAATACATATAATGTGACTGCTAGAAACTGCAAGAAACTTCAAGGGCTGGTCAGGTCAAGTGTTTTAAACATGACAAAAATGACAAAAAAAGATTGCAGACTAACGTAGATACTTATCGCCCAGCTGACGCGGACGTTTCAACAGACGGGTGGGTCCACGGCCGGCCGCTGCCCGCGCGTTGTAAATAATAGTTCAATTCTTTTATTTTATCTTTCATTATTTATTATTGCTTTAAAATAAATTAGATACTCAAAGACTATCAAATTAAAAATCATAAAATGAATTATTTAATGAAAAATAAAAATGCACGAATTTCTCTTTTCTTATTTTTGTCATGTCTAAAACACTTGACCTGACCAGCCCTTGAAGTTTCTTGCGGTTTCTAGCAGTCACCTTATATTTATAAACATCATATTAAAACTATGTCAACGGCATAAATCGCGACACACATTGCAAGCAAATGCCTACTTACTACTGTTTGACATTTCGTATGGTAAAAAATAATATTAAAATCGATTCAGTAGTTCCCGAGTTTATCGGCTACATGCAAACAAACAAACAAAATCTTTCCTCTTAAAATATTAGTATTTATTTAAATTCATGTATTTTATAAAACAATTGCTTTCAAAAATATTCTTTTTTTTCTTATTTTGGGGTAAAATTCATATGGCAGGCAACACTAGCCCGCCAGCGCATGACTATGTATCTGTCTTTGTCTTATTTTAGTGACAGCATGGTTCTTGCGACTTGTGTAGATGAGACAGTTATATGTTTACATTGAAATGTTTATTGGTTTCAAAGCTACGTCGTCGCGGTTAAATAGTGGTTACATTTTTTAGGACGCGCGGTAATGAGCAGAGGTGGGCGTTAAAAGCAAAAGCACTTAAAAAAGTATACTTTTAGACAAAAGTACTAGGCATGCTTTTAGGTTTACACTTAATAAGCTTTTCACTTATAAAAGTGTACGTCCCGCCATCTATGAGGTCTCTATATCTATATCAATACTTCCAGTATTTCAGATTTTTTTTAGCAGATCCACGATGATAAATTGCCGAATGTAATAATGAAAGAAAAATATAAAAAAGTCAAAACTTAAATGCTGTTTGCTTTTTAGCTTTTTACTTACAAAAAGCTGGCAACGTTATGTTTAAACGAAAAACGAGAAGCAGACAGACAACTTTACGTTTTTCATTTAAATACGTAGCCAGCTTTTTCTAAGCAAAACAGCAAAAAGCATTTTTAATGGCATGCTTTTTGAAAATCGTACAATGCTTATACGTTAAAATAAAATAAGCACTTTTTCCCAACTCTAGTAATGAGGTTTGCTCCTCTATTAGTTTAACTCAATACTAGGCGATAACTCGGGTGGCGGTATTTTTTGGAGATCAAAGAGATTTACTTTTTATTTATTTATTTAGATTTTTTTCTGTCAAATTTTCCCAATTGATAAACCTTATTCCTTTGAAGTAAAATTGAAAATCTATCAAAGAAATTTGACAAATTGGGGTAGCTTGATGTGCTGGCCTCTGTACCTATAATGTACTCTGGAACATCGCCAATTTTACCACGCCACCAATGAATGAGCATTGACGTTGACCGTTCAGGTGTGGCCACTCAATTTGTCGCGAGAATTATTGGAATAATTATCGCGATGTTTATTGCAATCATGGGCATTTGACGTTGACGGTACAGTAGTGTGGCCCGGGCATGAAAATCGTATTCGTACAACAAGAAATCTAAGTAGGTAGATACTACTAATAGGAAGAATCTAGTAGGTAAGGTAGGTATGCTTAAGCCCTAAGGTATATACCTATACCAACCTACTTTAAATTCGAAATTGTTAACAACGCAACTCAAACATGGCGTGATGTAAAAACTTAGATAAAAATACAGATCCATGCTTGTGAAAATGACAACATGGATTCCCGAATATTGAGAAAGACACAGTGTAAAGTTATTCTAACAATGTTTTTATTGATAAAATAACAATATAGCCATTGCGAAGGCAAATATACAAAAAGTAGTTAAAAACGCAAATTTAGGCTTGTAAAAACCACAACGTTTATTTTCGAAAATAAAGAATGTCGCAATGTAAAAAAATTAGCAATGTCTATTATTGTTAAAACTCTCGATTTTATGGCAACATTGTCATTCTTGTTTGTCATTCGCATTTCCGCAATTTCCGCTGCCATTGCTGCTAGCGTCTTCGGGGGTATCGCATCGTTTAAAGTAATTACACCTCGTAAAACGCATAAATGGATCAGCAAGACACGCTGGCAGACTTTTTACTCGACAACAACCTCATCAGCCTGCTGCAACCGCTCACGGGTAAGTTTTTATTCTAGCCAAGTATACCTAGTCCCCGGCACGTAACTTGGCGAAAGTCGTTAGATGCGCAGAAGTAATTTTTTAGGTATCTTTGGTTGTAAAGCCTATGCGCAAACTTGTAGCCATACGTGCCGGCGACTCTATCTAGCTAAAAAGAAAATGTAGGTAAGTTGTACGACGCGACGCTGCGTCTCGTCGCCATGTTTTTTTTGCATGTTTTGCATGGTCGAGTAAAGCCGGGTCCGCTACGCCAGATTTTGAACAGAACATTGTTCGAAAACATAAATTACTCAATGGGCCACATTATTACTCAATGGGCCACGCCCCTTAAACATGTTTTCGAACAATGTTCTGTTCAAAATCTGGCGCAGCGGAGCGATGACGCGAAGCGACTTGTTTGAACTTGAAAACGAATCGTTTTGTTCCGTGGTGCTCTTTCCATCTGGCTTTCTATATTGCAGTGTATGCGTTTTTTTATCCAAAACCGCACCCTTTTTCATCCATAAAGTCCGTTGGTACCTACCTGTACTTATCTACTTCGCTGCAGGTCATGGTTTTTTTATGCTTCTAGATCAGGAAGCAGACCTAGACTTTCTTCTGCAGGCAAATGACCACGAATTATCCCTGCTGGTCCCAGGGGTGGTAAATAAAGGAAAGTTGCGATTAGCACTAGCCCGATATAAAGAATTAGTAAGTTACTTTGCTTGCTTACTTATCCTACTACCTACCTTGCAACTTAGTTCATCACATGCATCATGTCATAATGTTATTTTACAGATGCTTCAGGAAAAGCCGGTGCATGTAACTCCTCCATTTAGGGCTGGTCATTTGACATCTGATTCTGACCTATCAACGTGGACTCTTGAAACTTCAGAGGTATGTACAAATACAATTTATTGTTTTATGGTAGTACATATTGGCTGACAATCAATGCACAGCCTTAACCTATAGTCCTAGCAGTATGAAATTTCAAGGGTAACTTCCTTATGTAGTGTACATATGGTAGCATTATGACTAATCAAGTTCTTTCTTTGTTACAGACAAATCTAGTGGACCCAGGTTCTAATTGCTCCCCTGGTCTACCAACCACTGTGGACACTGCTCCGCCTGCTGCTGAGTCATCTTCCACATCCCGAAAGCCTGACACATTTTTGTCACCTGTGATAGTCTCCAATGCCAGTAGTGGATTTAATTCTCCTGGAATAACAGTCATAGACACGGGCTGTGCTGTAAGTTTAAAAATTACTTGATTTATTTATAACAGCCCTCATAGCTTGTTGGTAGTAGCTGTGCTTTCGCCGTTGTAGGTTGTGGGTTCGATCCCCACCGATAACAAACATTTGTATGATGAACTTATAAATGTTTAAAAATATATAAGTATTATATTAGCTATCTGGTTCCTTAATACAAGCTTTTCTTAGTTTGGGGCTAGATAGTGATGTGTGGAATGTCCGTAAATATTTATTTATTGGTTTATCTGTACATAGTAAACAAAGTCTGTCTGTCTGTAGGTATATCCGCCAACTCCTAAACCAGCCAACAGATTTTGGAAGGAACGGAGATTGTGCTGTGGGAATCGGATAGCTGATAGAATAATTGTGTATGCTTTTTTGATTTGTATTTTTAATCAAACATTTTCTCTTGTTTCAGGAGTGGGAAATCGCAGATGAAATAATAACTTCGGTAGATTTTTTTAACACAGGGTCTGCAAGTCTAAAGACCATTTTAGAAAACACGTCAGCGGGAAAACCAATTTTAAGCAGAACATTTTTAACAACAAAAGATCGAAAAATACTCACTGCCATAATTGTGGAGGCGGAGATCCGCAAATTAAAAAAAATATCAGAACCTATCAGAAAAGAAGTGTGGGAAAATTGGACAACTGAAATAATCACACTATTCCCAGGGGAAACGAAAGCAGTCTATTACAGTCCCTTTCGTATACTAGATGGTCGGGTTTTGCAGGCCAGCGGCCTCATTGTTAATCGGCTTATCACAGTTCGGCGAAGACTAGTACCTGCAGAAAACCGCCGCAGCAGGAGTCGCAGCAGTGACGATAGCAGTGATAGCAGCACTAAAAAGAAAGCCAGGACAAGTACAGAACCAGTACGGGTTCGGCCCCTGCCAGAATCATTTAATTCAAAGAAAATTGGAGATCAGGAAGAGTCTGGAGAGAGCTATTTGCAGTGGCTGAAGGCCTCGTCTTCACCCAGGGATTTAGTCAACTCCAAATGGAAGAACTGTCTTAGGGGAAGAATAGATATACTCAAGGAAAGCGACCATATAACCTACTTTAAAGAATTCCCTGCACTTCAATGTCCATGGGGTTATGAATTGGTGAGTGATGTTGTTTATTTTTAACCGACTTCAAGTAAAAAAGTAGGAGGTTTGTCAAGTTTTTTAACTTAATTATCACAAAATAACTATGATCAGCTCTTGTAAGTGTCACTGAAGATTATACTGTTGTGATTTAAGTACCTAATATTGTTTTTTTTTTGTTTCATGAAGCTGGCAAGCGACTTCGATGAAATTTATCCAAACACCAAAGAAAAGTTTGAAGAAAAGTTCCCAATACTAAAAGGCCGTTTGCTAGCATTATTGGATGAAAAATCCCAACAACTGACACGAGCTGACATTTCTATACAGTCTGTCTTAGAACTTGGAACTTGTGAGTAAAGTTGGATTCAATAAATGTCATATCATGATTAAGTAGGCTAGGCTAAGCCCTGATTTCACCAAGCTCTGTTAGTTAACTAACGGTTGATATCACAATATTAACCATCTGACGTAGGATATGTTACTGAGACGTTTGAAAATTAACAAAGCTTTACTAAATCAACCGTTACTTTAACTTACAGAGCATGGCGAAATGACTTACAGGTGCAAAATTTTTAACAGACAAGGAGCTCCTCAATTTTGTTGTATTTTTAAGTTAAATGTTTGTTACTGCATTACTTTGTCATTTAAAAACCACTTTTAAAAGTTCTGTTATACCAATTTAAAAGTTCTTGGTGCGGATAGAACCCACAACCTAGAGCCAGTAAGCAAAACTCCTTCTAACTGAGCTGTGAGGAAGTTCAAAATTATATTTAAAATTAATAATTTAAGATTATTAGTATGTACTAATAACAAATAAAATTATTTCCAGTGGGAGAGGAACAAGCAAATGTGGCAGCTTTCCTATCCATACCCTTGCTATTGAAGCAAATGCATACGATTCCTGTTAAAGGTACAAGAAAACCTTGGAATCCGTCACGAGCAGAAGTTAGCAGTGCCTTTTTGAGTTTAGTGGCATCTTCTTCTGACGTTGAAACCCATCGCTTAGAACGGCAAGCGAAACTCATAGATAAAAAGGTACCTGTACTTCCGTATATTGTTGCCATAGGCCCTGGTTGGAATGATGTTTCGTCAAACATCAGTTGACATTAAATGATACTTTTCTAAAGGGAACTACGGTATCGCCTTCTGTAACTTTCGGTATAAAAAAAAAAATACTTAGTAGAAAAGTTAAACAGATTGTAGATATATTAAAAATAACCAATATTCATAGTTTATATAAAGTCAGCTGGGCTGAGAAGTGTTCTGAGCGGTATAAATTAAATTCTATAATTGTTTCATCCATCGAGGAGGAAAATGTATGCTTCGCTAAGGTACAAGAAGTCTATGTTGATGGATTATGTAAAATAATAATTAGGGCTAAGCTCTTAAAAACAATCGGTTTTGATGATCATTATCACGCATATAATGTTCTGGACTCATCTCAAGAGTCAATATATATTGATCAGGATTCCATGCAACATCCGTTTGTATGCAATTCTGTAGTCATTGGATGTGACATTAATCATCCCGAGCTCCATATTGTACTGACTAAACCGATTTAACCAACCTAAATAGCATACGGCCCTATGTACTACCATGTATAATTGGCGTCGTTTACTTAATTCACCTGCGTTATTGCACCCAGGTGAATTAAATATTCTATTTGTAATCTTAATTCACCTAGGTACATTATGTATACTTCGTTTACTTAATTCACCTGCGGTTATTCATCTAGGTATAGAAAAAAGAATTTTTTTTTAATAAATATAGAATATTAATTCACCTGGGTGCATTAACGCGTGCAAATTAAGTAAACGAAGTATACATGATGTACCTAGGTGAATTAAGATTACAAATAGAATATTTAATTCACCTGGGTGCAATAACGCAGGTGAATTAAGTAAACGACGGGGTATAATTTTATTATTAAGTATAATTTTGTTATAATAGTTAGTTTTGTTTTATTATAATTTTGTTTAAGGTGGTATGATTTTATTACAAATTGATTTTACCATCTAGGGGCGAAGATTGTTTGTATGCTGAAATAACAAGAGTTAGAGAAAACAGTGGATTAATAGATATATTAACCACACTAATTATTATCAAATACAGACCAAAATAATAGCCTATTACAGTTATTTCAGTATACAAACAATCTTCGCTCCTAGATGGTAAAATCCATTTTAATACAAATCCTCCACCGTAAGTATATTTTTAGTTATTAGATCTTTTTCAGAATATTTCATAATATTATAAATGGAAATCAATCTCATCAGGTTATATTCACTGGGCTCATACAATCAAACATATTAATAAAGCAGTAGGTATAACCTGGTAGGAATAGTATTATCATGTGTTTTTAAAGGTAGCAAGTACCTAATTGAATAATGTAACTGTATAAGGCTGCGTTTCCACCAGAGATATGTAGCAAGGGGTGTGTTTTTAAGAACCATTATAATCACTGCGCTCATTGAGGCTAGGTAACTGCTGTGATTCTATTGGAACACATCCCTCGCTACAAATCTCTGGTGGAAACGCAGCCTTGTACCAATAGATCTATCCAATCCCACTGCTGGGTATAGATCTACCCGAGATAGTGTTCCTATAATATTATAAGATTATTGTGTTTACTTAACCTGTAAAAAAGACATGAAAAATAAACATTGATTACTTTTAATACTTTATTGTTTCATTTTTTAGGAAGAGGACAGTGCAGCAACAGAGATGTGCTATAAATGTTGCGATTCATGCAAAATCACCTTGTCGTTCTTGGTACGTATTTTGCTTTATTAGATACTTTCGAGTTGCGGTTCTGACAGCTGTCATATTAAAGTTGCGATTCACGCAAAGTCGCCTTTCAACCTTGTGGTTCTAGCTAAGTGTACTTTGCGTTATTAAAGACTTTCAAGTTGTGATTCTAACAGAGCTGTCATATTAAAGTTGCGATTCATGCAAAATCGCCTTTCAACCTTGTGGTTCTTGGTACGTATTTTGCTTTATTAGATACTTTCGAGTTGCGGTTCTGACAGAGTTGTGATATTAAAGTTGCGATTCACGCAGTCCCCTCACGTTGTGGTTCTTCCACAAGGTTGTAAGGAGACTGAATCGCAACTTTAATATCACACCTTTGTTAGAATCACAACTTGAATGTCTCTAATAACGCAAAGTACACATAGTTAGAACCACAAGGTTGAAAGGCGACTTTGCGTGAATCGCAACTTTAATATCACACCTCTGTTAGAATTACAACTTGAAAGTCTTTAATAACGCAAAGTACACATAGCTAGAACCACAAGGTTGAAAGGCGACTTTGCGTGAATCGCAACTTTAATATCACAGCTCTGTTAGAATCACAACTTGAAAGTCTCTAATAACGCAAAGTACACATAGCCAGAACCACAAGGTTGAAAAGCGACTTTGCGTGAATCGCAACTTTAATATCACAGCTCTGTTAGAATCACAACTTAAAAGTCTCTAATAACGCAAAGTACACATAGCCAGAACCACAAGGTTGAAAAGCAACTTTGCGTGAATCGCAATTTTAATATCACAGCTCTGTTAGAATCACAACTTGAAAGTCTAATAACGCAAAGTACACATAGCCAGAACCACAAGGTTGAAAAGCGACTTTGCGTGAAACGCAACTTTAATATCACAGCTCTGTTAGAATCACAACTTGAAAGTCTCTAATAACGCAAAGTACACATAGCTAGAACCACAAGGTTGAAAAGCGACTTTGCGTGAATTGCAACTTTAATATCACAGCTCTGTTAGAATCACAACTTGAAAGTCTCTAATAACGCAAAGTACACATAGCCAGAACCACAAGGTTGAAAGGCGACTTTGCGTGAATCGCAACTTTAATATCACAGCTCTGTTAGAATCACAACTTGAAAGTCTCTAATATCGCAAAGTACACATAGCTAGAACCACAAGGTTGAAAAGCGACTTTGCGTGAAACGCAACTTTAATATCACACCTCTGTTAGAATCACAACTTGAAAGTCTTTAATAACGCAAAGTACACATAGCTAGAACCACAAGGTTGAAAGGCGACTTTGCGTGAATCGCAACTTTAATATCACAGCTCTGTTAGAATCACAACTTGAAAGTCTTTAATAACGCAAAGTACACATAGCTAGAACCACAAGGTTGGAAGTTGACTTTGCGTGAATCGCAACTTTAATATCACAGCTCTGTTAGAATCACAACTTTAAAGTCTCTAATAACGCAAAGTACACATAGCTAGAACCACAAGGTTGAAAGGTGACTTTGCGTGAATCGCAACTTTAATATCACTGCTCTGTTAGAATCACAACTTGAAAGTCTCTAATAACGCAAAGTACACATAGCCAGAACCACAAGGTTGAAAAACGACTTTGCGTGAATCGCAACTTTAATATCACAGCTCTGTTAGAATCACAACTTGAAAGTCTCTAATAACGCAAAGTACACATAGCCAGAACCACAAGGTTGAAGAGCGACTTTGCGTGAATCGCAACTTTAATATCACACCTCTGCTAGAATCACAACTTGAAAGTCTTTAATAACGCAAAGTACACATAGCTAGAACCACAAGGTTGAAAGGCGACTTTGCGTGAATCGCAACTTTAATATCACACCTTTGTTAGAATCACAACTTGAAAGTCTTTAATAACGCAAAGTACACATAGCTAGAACCACAAGGTTGAAAGGTGACTTTGCGTGAATCGCAACTTTAATATCACTGCTCTGTTAGAATCACAACTTGAAAGTCTCTAATAACGCAAAGTACACATAGCCAGAACCACAAGGTTGAAAAGCGACTTTGCGTGAATCGCAACTTTAATATCACAGCTCTGTTAGAATCACAACTTGAAAGTCTCTAATAACGCAAAGTACACATAGCTAGAATCACAAGGTTGAAAGGCGATATTGCGTGAATCACAACTGTGAGTCTTTAGTTAAGAACTGTTATTTTCACAAGGTTCAGTTTGCGAAGCAGCAGTTAATATCAAGCAAAGTTAACATAAGTAGAACCACAAAGTTTAACATTGTGTGAATCACAACCGCAAGATTGCTACTGTAGCAAACCGTGCATTGCTAGATAACACAAGTATAACACTGCGATATTCACACGCTTAACTTTGTTAGCCAGGAGCCAACAGAGTAAAATTGTGAAAACATGCCTTTGTGAAATTAGATAAGTCCATATTGTGAAAATTAGTATTTCCACTTTGTTTGATTCGCAATATTTTATCGCAAAATTGGAGTAGCTGCGCCAGCAACCCTACTCTGTTGGCTCCTGGCTAACAACCTTTTCCTGTTGATTTCACAACTTTTTTTTCTGAGTGTAGGGGCCGAAGTTTAGTGCTGTCGATCATTGAGAGGAAACTCTTCCCTTGGGTGTCGTAAAAGGCAACTAACGAACCAAAGACTGCACATACATCCAACAGTATAGAGCCCCCCCCCCCCCCCCCCCACCTGTCACGCTGAGCACCCGTGCAGTTTTTATAAGGTAAAACGTGGACTGAGGCAGTGGGCTGCTTCTGCGGTCCTCATTGCCTAGTCTCTGAATAACCGTTTGGGGATAATTGTTGTAAATATATGTATTTTATTTTATTCTGTTATGTAGGTATGTCAAGATCGTAGCAATTAAAATGTTGTGGTCTTTGCTACCACTGAAGCGGTCCTGAGTGTGAATGTATTTAGTGTATCAACAGATTATAAAACGCTTTCACATAGGCAATTATAGGCGTTTCAGTCGCGCTACATCCGCGCGGCCGTGCAGACCCTTTCATACAATAGCGGCTGCAGCGCGGCTAAATCTCGAAGGCTCGAAGCTACTAAAGCGGCTGTCATTATCCATATCGTCAGTACCGTACCGTACCAGCTAAGATTCCTGGTGAAACACGCTTCCACCTTCTTTGTCCTTATCGCCACTTACCATCAGGTGAGATGAAGGCCAACTGCTTAGCCGTAGTCATTGAGCTATTATTAATGTACCTCAATGGCCGTAGTGAATAAAAATAAAAATCAGCTGAATGAAGACAGTAAGAAAACTAATTAGGAGCGCAGATAGGTGATTAACCTAACCAACCAACGTAAAGAGATTCGGTCACCATGACTTATGGGCCGTTTACACGTATTAAGTTGTCAAGCAGGTAACTAAATTTTATGTTAATAATTTTAACTTCATTCTTGCGTGTAATAATTTAGTGGGCAAGTGAACAAGGTAGAACAGAATCGAGTCTATTTTTTGAGAAAGTAATCGCCCCTCCCGCACCGCCTGCATTCCCCGGTAGGCGTGGCTTTCTACTAAATTGTCATTTAGTTGACGTGTGGACGCAACAATTTAGTGAAGTAAGTACTTATGTTATGGTATTTAAACATATACTTCCATGGTTAAGAATATAGTCAACTAAAGAGTGCGGTTATGGTATATATACATATACTTCCATGGTTAAGAATATAGTCAACTAAAGAGTGCGTAAGTTAGACACACGTGTAAACGATCGATAACTTAAAATTAACTTAAAATTTAGTTAACTACTTGACAACTTAATACGTGGCTTAATAACTGAGTTCGAGTTTGTTTCACTATTTATTTCGCTAGGTTACTGAGTTATAAAATGAACATGGTGCGCCGCCTCGTGCACTGACGACCCTGAAGCTTTGTTCATTAGTAAGTTCACTGGATCTACTTAGTTTCGGTTTGAAACCGAAACTGCGGAAACGCAGCAATGTAAAACAATGCTGTTTATGGGTAAAAATAGGTATTAGGGTGGTAGCCATCCAAACGGATTCTTGGCAGAAGCAGTCTACAACCGCACAAGGTGCACCAGAAACTGCCGAAACGCAGCAATGTAGAACAATATTGAAGTTGGTAACTACCAGAGTCATTATTAAGTATTTCAAGTGTTATATTTTTAACAGTACCTCCACTACAGATATATTATAAGGCAGTCTCACAATCACAACACGTCACGTGTTGTTGCGAAAAGAACACTCCAACAAGAAGTCATAGCAACGACACCTAGTGAGTGACCATGACCAGTTAGTTACACAATTACGGAGCTTGTCTGTCTAACAGGTGTAACCAAGTAGCCACTAGATGGCGTTGCTACGGTTCCAATACAAATTATTTGTATTGGAACGGTTATTGTAAGTGTATGTCCTATCCAAAAACAAATGCTGCTGCTATAAAGTTCTTTATTTGCTGTATGGTTAAATCTATTTATTTAGCTCACTTCAAATTATTGCCTTGGGACATTTTTACCTCAATGCCTTGGGATGAAATTTTTAGTCAGCAACGGATTGACTAAATATACGTGTAACGAAAAGTCTGTGAAGTTAATTTAAATATAACCAAAAAAGGCACAAGTGAATCATCTCATCACTCACAAAAGGTTATTTTTACTTACCTATTTCTTTTAAAGCTTTTGGTAGCTTTAAATTTATGATTGTGGCAGCCCCATATCTAAAATTAGAAAATTAGACACGAGTGAATATAGCAACACCACCCGCCCCGCACCGCCCGCACCCGTCCGTCAGTTTATTAATTTTTCTGTGCAGTGCACACGTTTTCTGCGTGTGTGGTGAATTTCCTTGGCTGCTCACGGCTGCAACCGTTCAATTTCTATTCAATGTGTATGGCTGTGGAGGTAAGTGTTTTTTTTAATTAAATTTTGGACAGTTTAACTGAAATGATCAGCCCAAACGTGCACGGACACGAAGGTCGTGTCGTGCCGTGCCTATTGAGCGGCGGACGTCACCAGGCGTCACGATAAAACTATTTGAAATTTAAATACTTACAATTATTTTGTAGATGTTTCTTAGGTTTCTAAATGTTATCGCGTCGCGTTATTGTTCTGAATAATAAGGTGCTTAGGTTTCATGACTTTAATGATACTACAGAGTATAGTTACGTTACGTGACGCCCCTGCTGTATAATGCCTTGCGCTTCGCCTCAATCGTGACTAGAATTCTTCGATAAATTGCCTTTTGAACATTTGCCCACACTTTTATTAGTTTTCTTTCAGGAAAATATCATTATAGGCCCTTTGCCTATCTTACTTCATACCACCCAATAATGTGTAATGATGACGAAACTAACCTTTTTTAATTTTATGAGTGATCTATTCGTTTATTCAAAACTATTCAAAGCGACTAGGTATCTTATTTCACTTTTGGTCTGTGGGTAGGCTTTTTTTGTATTCACTCCATTGTTCAATATTTTTGGTTAGTTAAAGTTTTTGTAAGAAGCATTGAGGTACTTACAATAAACTAGAGAAGACACCGCGAAGCAAGTTTGTGCGCACTAAGGTGCCTCAGTGATTGCGTGTGCTTCAAGCGATTGTGGACCTTGCGGCTGCACCTAAGTTGCGCACAAACTTGCTTCGCGGTGTCTTCCCTAGTTTATTGTACCTCAATGGTAAGCAGCTAACATAACTTTTTTTCTATCTACCTACCTTTTATCCACAATAGTTATCATCATAGAATAGAACTTTAGTTGGTATTTTAGTAGGTAGGTACCTACCTACTCATGTGGATTTTGATAGTATTCTCATAGTATATGTATATAAACTGTTAATAACTATGTACTTACTTTAAGGATGAATTATTTTAGACCGGGCCGTGCACAGGGCGTGCCATGTGCGTGTCCCAGACGGGGCACTGATTTGACATGTTGCATACATTTTGTATTTATATTAGAGCGGGCCGTGTCCCGTCTGGGATCATCATGCACTGTGTAATATGAACTGCTTTATACAAAATGTATGCAACGTCTCAAATCAGTGCCCCGTTTGGGCCACGCACACGGCACACCCCTTGTAATATAATTATTCATCCCTAAATTTTTTCATTTAGAAAGTTTTACATAATGTTGCCATTGCAGAATAGTATTGACCTTTTGCTATAAACTTTAAAATTCATTTGAATGTTGAAAGCAACTCTTCAGGATGTCAATTTATAAACAGTGTGATGCTTATTTCAATTGTCTTGGTTTATAATGCTCATTGTTTCAATGTGCCATGCTTGTAAATAACAGCACAGACAGACAGACCTTAATGATATTTGATATTAACCTTTATAATACATCATGATTTTGATACCAATTTAGTTGTTTCCAAATAAGTATACTTACTAACATAACATTTTTGCTACATTTCTGAAGTTATAAGTATCTTATTTATGACTGTTGGTTGTACATTATAAGACAGTAGTAAGACATTAATAATGAAAAAAGAATAATAATGAAAAACATCAATAAAATGAAAATAATTGAATAATTTCAATTCAAGTGTTTTCATCATTTTATGCTTTAGTTTAGTTTCATGATAAATAGCAATTACTAACACATGTCATATTTACCTAGGAAGATATCACTAATCATGCGATCAAATCACAAGTGCAATCATTTAATTTATTTTGAAAACAGAAAGTATGACATGCCTAGATAGGTATCATAAGTAGAAATCCTAGGACAAACCACGAAAATAAATGTAAAACTAAAGCCACATTGCTAAATGTAATTCTTTTTAACTTTCGAGTAACTCTGTTGCCTTATGTAAGTACCTATGAATGATTCTAATACTACTTTATTTACTAACAATGAGTTTGTCCCTTCCACAAAGATTTCAATTTAACTAGGAATTTTTACCTGCTCCCAACAGGTGCAATTTTTTTGGGTAGAAGGGCTCAGGTAGAGCAGGATTTATCCTTTTTTTACTATTATTTAGTCCCTTTTGCTGTTACTTAAGTATTCTATTGTAATGTTAACAGATAAACTAAATAGACTACAACTTTAAAATATTTAAGTAAGTATATTGAAAATGAAATGGAGGCATACGCATACACAATTGTATGTTGGTATGTATGTCACCTGTGTGCCTACGTCATTCAGTCGCAAACACTGCATAAATAAGTAACCAGTGCACATTATAATTTTCATGAAATTCAGCAAAACAAAAGGAGGATGGGAAATGCACAGTTTGTGACGTCATCGCGTCGTAATGCCATTTTTATCGCAAACAATCGCGATGTTTTGAAACGTGTACTGTATAGGACGTGCGTACATAGCTTCGCTTAATTAGCTGTTGTTTCATGAGCTAGTGCAGGCAGGGTAACGTTTAGTTATTATTTTGTGAGTCATCCATTAGATGATATATAAATACAGTGTTGCCTGAGTGAGCCAGCTGTTTTTTTCTAAGAGAAATAATATGACTGTCTGTGTCTGGTTACCCTGGAATAGGGTTGCCACATGATCACTTTTATTTTCATTTATTTATTTACTTACGAAGGACGCCCATGTGTTTCATTGTCTTTCGCATCCTATGATGTTGCTAGCTATGAATGAATAGAAACAAAAATAAAAACGATTTCAAAAACTAGATTTTTTTAGTCGTGTCTCATATTTAAGGTTCTCGACATTGTGTTTTTTGCTACTTTCGTATATTTCTAAACTAGGTAGTAACTGTCGCCCTGATGGGGCGTCGACCCGGCCTTGGCCAGCGTGTGTTGACCTGCGCCGGCGATGGTGGCGGGTCCGTTACCCCGAGCACGCACGATCACGCCCGACCACAAGATGAAGGATCCAATCCGCCATTTTAGGTCGTTTCAACTTTATGGTATAGGGCGGTCTTACCAGTCTTAACGTATCGAAAGTTTTTTATATCTACTTTTACCTTCGATCACATATAAAAAAAAACTAAATGGTAGCGGAATAGTGTTGATTGTGCGTCTAGGTTAAGCAAACAACAACATTACAATAATATTGTAGTAGTCACTTATTTGTAATTTGTATTTATAGGCGCAATTACATTATATTTTTTACATTTTATGTCGGCAGATTGGTATTGGTATCTAGTAAATAACACAGAATACCTAATAAGAACACAATGTCAGTTGCAAATAAAAATAGGTATAGGTTCGTTAAAGTAACTAGTAAAAACGCAGATCTTACCCTATATAGTTGCTGTGTTGTTGGTATTCTATTGTAGTTGAGAACAAAGGGAAACTGTTGTATAGGAACAAAGTAAAGGGAGCAGGTTAAATATGCAGGACAACAGTCTGCAAATGTAAATAAAGTGTTTTTGAAGGTCTTATTTTTTTGCCATCCTTCGTAAATCCTTGTGCGCGGAGGAAACACAAAAACGCGACCTTACCCGTAGGTACTCACCCGTACCGAGAAGAAGCCCTAAGGGAGTGCAGAGGCAATTTTTTTCTTTTATTATTAAATTACGTATGACATGTCGTAAGAAATCCATAATAAACGAGTTTCAAGTCATCAATAGGTAGGTAATTTCTCGTGCAAACAAGTCCATACGTTTATTGTATTTTCTGAAATTGATTCTCAAAGTTATAAAGGTGTTCTTATGTATACCAAGTATCTTTTCTAACTACTTGAAGGCTTACTCATTTTGGGCATAAATTGGGTAGAATTAACAAGATTCGGTTTATACGATCTCTGTGTGAGGTTAAACGGCGCACGCATAAGCTCCACGAGGCCCGAGGGGAGGGGACTCGTTAGACTAGGAATACATAAAAAACTTGGCCGGTTATTCAGCAAGGGCTAAGGTCGTTGCTCCAGGCTCCTCGCAGGGACGGGCTTTCGAACCCGTAGGGCGACGCACTCGGAATGCCCTTTGATATTGTTCACACTTCGCACACTGAATTGGTATCATTTGTTGTTTCTTATAAATTTCTGTGAAACGGGAATAAAATTGTTCTAGGCAACGGTCTGTGAAACGGGAATTTGCTATATAAAACAAAAAATCATAATTATCTAAACTATGATTTTTTTGTGAAGGTATACCATAGTTCCACCTCCTCTCTTCCCTTGGGTGTCGTAGAAGGCGACTAACGGACTAAAGACTGCACATACATCCAACAGAGCATAGAGCGACGATGGAAACACCACCTGTCACGCTGAGCACATGTGCAGTCGCTATTTGGTGAAAAGTGGACTATGGTAGAGGACTGCTTTTGCTGTCCTCATTGCCTAGTCTCTGACTAAGCCTTCAGGGATAATAGTCGTGATTTTAATAGTATGATTTTTTTGTTTTAAGTACGGTAGTTGTTTTTGTTTATTGTTATTTGAGGTTATATTCATATCCAATTTACTGCTCTGAACACAGCTGCGTAATAAACACACTGCAGTTGCAGTTTAAATTATATTTGAACACACATGTTTAGGATTACGTTACGACCGGCGATGTCAAAGCCACAGTCATGTGGCTTGGTTATAACAAACAGCATTCATGTCGTTTGAGTGGGGTATTGAATATTTTTATAGATGCTTGCACAATATAAATAAACCTACGCACTATGTTAATTACTTGGGACTCGGACTAATTCTCTCTCTGTTGGCTGA
The DNA here is from genome assembly GCA_963921215.1 of Scoparia ambigualis. NCBI lineage: Eukaryota > Metazoa > Arthropoda > Insecta > Lepidoptera > Crambidae > Scoparia > Scoparia ambigualis. The sequence continues at coordinate 35,036,673 of OY992504.1, forward strand.
AATTCTTTAGCGTCCTCGTGTGTTTCTCCAAAGACACAATGTACGAATATTCAAATAGAGCGAATAGATTTCTTCTAGGTATGCGAGATACTCTTACCTATATTGCCTATATTATCGTCGACCGCATCATTGCAACATCAGCTTTCGATAGAGAATGGCATCGCTCCCTTATTTCCATGTTGCCGGCCTTCGGTGTACCGCCCCGTTTGTGCGCCTGGGTTGCAGACTTTTTAGAAGAGCGAATGATTCGTGTCCTTTGAAGGTAGTTCCTCCAAGTTCTATAACGAAAATGCCGGAGTGCCGCAGGGTTCTGTGCTCTCACCTACTCTATTTCTTCTACATATCAATGACATGTTGTCCTTGGGCAATATTCATTGTTATGCGGATGACAGTGCGGTGCATGAGCGGTACTTAGGACATCCTGCGGCAAAGCAAGCTGATATCGTGGTGAAAAGGCAAGAACTGGTTACCAAACTGAACCTGACTCTCAATCGTGTTTCCAAGTGGGGATCTGAAAACCTGGTCGAGTTTAATGCCAGAAAAACCCAGGTTTGTGCATTCTCGTCCAAGATAACTCCCTTCCTTACTCCTCCCTCTCTTCAGATCTCTCCTTTACCCATTTCAGTGGACCTCAGCATTCTTGGCATTTACATCGGCCAGGAACTGAATCCAAAATGCTACATTGAGAGTGTTATTTTAACTGCCTCTCGTAAGTTGTGTATTCTCAATAAGGTGAGGCGGTTTTTCACTTCCGAGCAGCGCTGTTTGCTGTACAAGACTCAGGTGCGATCTAGTATGGAGTATTGTTCCCATCTATGGGACGGCTCCGCTAAATACCTCTTCGATGCATTTGATAGACTGCAAAGGCGAGCGGTACGCATTATTGAAGATGCTGAGATTACAGCCTCTCTTGAGGACCTCCAGCTGCGTAGAGACATTGCTTCTCTCAGTGTCTTCTACCGAAATTACTACGGAGAGTGTTCTGAAGAACTTTTTGATCTAATCCCACTCTTTCCTATCCTGTCCCGGACTACACGTGTTGGTCTTAGGAACCACTGTCACCATCACCACCTACCCTACTGTGCAGAATATCAGCACTCGTACCCAAAAATTTGGCAAGTCGTTCCTCTGTAAGACCATTCGGCTTTGGAATTATCTGCCGGCGCATGTGTTTTCCAGCTCCTATAATCCCGGGTCTTTTAAACGGGGCGTGAAACGGAATTTATGCAGGTCGTCATGAATGGGTGCGCCTGTTACCGTGCTTGTTCCACGGTGAGGAGCGCTCTCATTATTTTGGACTACATCGGCTGCTTACCATCAGGCAGGATGTAGTTACTATGACGTGTCACATAAAAAAAAGCTCATATAGTGGTCAAAGGCATACTTATTATTATACTGAGTAATTATTGATATGTAAAACAAACGAGTTTCTTTTTATTCGAGTACTTATTAACTAAAGTCTCCAAATGTATTTTTATCTATACTAATATTATAAAGAGGATACATTTGATTGCTTGTTTGTATTGAATAGGCTCCGAAACTACTAGACCGATTTAAATTCTTTCACCGTTGGGAAGTTACACTATCTCCGGGCAGTGTAGGGCAAAATGTAATCTAACTACTGATTACTAACTACGATTACAATTTGTTGTTAGTAATCATAATATTAGATTACATGAAGTAATCATAAAAAGTAGAAGCATTTTGATTACTAACTACAAATTGTAGTTGCAATCACGGTTACGTGATTACTTTTTGTAACTACCTACGTTTACTTCTAGTAAAAAGACAAAACACATTTTGCAAGGTAAAAAGGGTATGTTCTATGGCTTTTTACTTCCATGCTTATTATCTCTAAGAAGAAAATTAGAAAAACTGCAATGAAAATTTTGACGACTGCAACATTCTGGCAAGAACGTATTTAGAAAGCGTTAATAACCGTTTTAACTATATTTTTGATATTTCTACCGCCAAAGCACAAAACGCAGCGATTACTGCAATGTGCAATGCCACGATTTATAACCAAATGGTTTGCATGTGTTCCTATAGAAGATCATCTACGATTGAAAAATCTTTTTAAAGCAGCTATTGCAAAAGAAGTTTCTGAAAATGCAGAATCAATTTCAACAACAAAAAATCAAAATAAAGAAGATGATTTTTTTGAATTTGATAGCTCTTCCTCAGATACCAAAGAGAACGTAACTATGTCGAGTCCAGAGGTCAAAAGCAGATAATTATGATAGTTTGAAGTTTCCTATTATTTGTCAGATGTGGAGCGAGAACTTGGTGTTCTTCACAGATACCCAGAAGTAAAAAAAGGCTTCATGATATACAATACCCCTTTACCTTCTTCGGTTTCAGTGGAAAGACTATTTTCATATGCGACAATGATAAATCACCCTAAATCGCACAAACTATCAGACGAAATGTTCGAAAAACATGTTGTATTAAAGGCTAATTTAAATTATTAATTTGAATCTATTATTCTAAATTGTTTCCAAGATGTTTGCTGTGCAAAGTTGATTATTATATCTATCAATCTACATATTAATATATAAATAAAAGTTTCACGCAAATCTTCCGCGCATGAAACTGAACAACTTTTGCTCTACAAACATTTTCCCGAAATCTCATAAAAATCGGATATTCATACCATTTAGTAAGTCACATGATCAGTTTGTATCATAATCTGAATTATTTTTTTGCATTTCGGGAAGAACAAAAGTGGTTCAATTTCATAGGCTGAGTTACCACCTGAAAGGTTTTACGTTATTTCATTATCACATTGTAAAAGCACCTACGCATCTATTTACGATTCGAAGTTTTATATTTATCGATAATAAAAAACTTAAAATAAATTTGAGGTTTTTTGTATACTTACCATCGATTTAGTGGTTATTTTGTTGCTTTTTTGTTTGTTGATTTGAATATAAAACATCTTCTGTTAGCCATTTCTTTTAACATTTTAATTTTTAACTTTTTTAAATATTTAGAATTTTATACATTAGGATTTTCTTAGAAAGAAAGTAATCAGTAGTTATAACTACTCGATTTCCGCAATCAGATTAACAACTAGGTACTATTTGTAACTTGATTATTGTAGTTAGATTACATGTAATCATAACTACTTGTAGTTAACTACTTTTAATCGTAGTTAGTAGTTAGATTACAAAATAGTAGTTAACTATGCCCAACACTCTCCGGTTGCCATAGGCTATATTAAATTTTCAAAAAAGTTTGGGATCCTTACTAAAACTCAAATAAATTCCTTAAATCGCGTGCGGTAAAAAAAACTTTCGATGATAGAATAAAATAATTGTATGGCTTTTGCAGAACACACCATTATCTACAAAAAGTGTCGCGATAGCATATGTCTAACTATTATAGTTACGTCACAATAAGTATTTTTGGTAGGGGAGTCATTTTGAAAATTCGTCACGGCGTACGGGGTCCACGCGAACGAAGTCGCCGGCTGTCTGCTAGTTATGAAATATTTAAGTAACTACATAGATATACATATAGATTTGCGACTATAATCCCCAAAGGGTTAGGTTAGAGACTAAGCAATAAGGACTGCAGACGCAGTGCATTGCCATAGTCCACATAGCACCAAATTGCAACTGCATATGTGTTCAGCGTGATAGGCGGTCCTGGCGGTGGACCCATCGCCGCTCTATGCTGTTGGATTGATGTATGTGCAGTCTTTAGTCAGTTAGTCGCCTTTTACGACACCCAAAGGAAGGTTGGTGTGGTGGTATTCTATTTGTGAACCGCTATACCACACGGCAAATATATAAGTAGGTAGGTAATACAGTAGATGCTGAAGAAACTAACCTCGCCGTCAAATGTAATGAATGACTTTCCAACTTTCCTCGTAATGGTTTATAAATAGGCGTACCAACTCTTTGACAGTTGCGCTCCCATTTTAGAACGCCAGTGTGTCAGAACGTAGTTAATATCACAGGTAAAGCGGGTCAGAGCTGTGCTATTGCTGAATCCGGGTCACTGAGCCAGCGGAGGTCGCGGTTATGTACAACTAAATGCACACCTTCATCGTCCTGTACGAAAAATCACCTTTTATATAATTAATTATGTATAACTCATCGTCATTAGTCTTTGAACGTCCCACTGCCGGTGTCAGACCTACATGCCAGACACCTACGAACAATACATACACACTAAGACACGGTCCTTTTTCGACGGGAACGAAGTGCTGGGGCTAATTGTCTAACTTCAACACCTATCGCAGTACCTTTCGAGTACAATATATTGCTTTGCTAGTTTGTACCTTGCATAATCATGGTTGGTGTCTGGACTCTTTTCCCCTCAATAAGGCTCGAAGAATGTAGGGAGATGGGGACAATTTAGTTTTACGACAATTAGAGCTCGAGGATCCATATCTATATTCGCTGTCGTACAAAGACTACCTACCAGTCTGACAAAAGATACGTTTGAGCCGTTTTCGCTCGAAAGACTGCCACCCTCAAGGAGGATGTCTTCTCAAATAGAAGACTTCCCAGAACGACCACACTTCTTAAGCTCCAATCAACACTATTTTATTCTAGTGCTCAAGCCAACTCGTAACGCCTTTGTAATAACTAATAATAGCTAAATAGTTTCTAGAATGTCTCCAAACGTTAGTTAACAACTAGCACAAAATATATAAAATAGTGTTGCACAAGACGACCCGCGTCAGTCGTCAGTGCCCCGTACGTCATTAATTTGTACAACCAGGCGGAATCAATCCAGTCGCCGTCCCTGCAATACGTCACAGGCATGATGTCATCCAATGCGTCATCGACTCATCGTCGCTTGCCCTTGTGCCCTAATTCATTTGGAACTACAAATTGGTTGATCTATTTCAGCCATGTCGTAAACTGAAAGTTAGTAGATGCTATCATGGAATGTTAGAATATAAACGTATACTCACGGATGGCGAACCGATTTGCCATTTATTTATGACACGCGACATTTTTAGGGCACGACAGCGTTGGAAAATGTCGGTACCTTCCTTCCTACCTAAGTAGAGTAGTATTATTGCCATCTATCTATATTGAATTTGTTAGTGAAAAAGTGAATAACCGGCTGCGGAAAAAAATGCTGATTGCCCGATTGAGATAGATACGCCGATAAGATTACATTATTAACGTTTAATTGATTAATCTTCAATCATGTCTCAACATAATCTTTCTTATTCTATTTGTCATATCGTTATTCTGTATCTTATCATGAAATGTGTCGAACTGTGCCATGAAAAGTCATGATCATGCGAGCGACACGATGGAATGAATTGGAAATTTCCTACGGGCGTGAGTGAGTATACGGGCGAAGTCGCGTAAGTATATAAATATTTTTGCAACGATTCCCCTCTACAATTTACGACTTATCGATGCACAAAGTTCACGACAGGCGTTATCTTATTGTTCCATAGCGTGTCGTCTATCGTGCAGGCCATCTGGACTTGAAAGGTTAATAAAATGTAATGGATTTATAAGGCCATCAATCATATTTCTCACCGAGAAATGTATTATAGCTTTCGACGATATCTCTTCGTTGCCTTTATATACCTATTTCCTTATCGGCTACAACTGAGAAGTCATCCAGACATATATAGATATTATTTAGTTGCGTAGAACATAAATTTCGACGCTCTCGAAGAATAACGTCATATCTGCCAAACAACTATCTGTAAATATGACGTTATTCTCCGGGACCGTCGATTTATGTGTGCTATATCCAATTTGAAGTGTCAACAACGTGGCGATTCTATTTTTAGGTCCACTTTCAGCGCTCGCAATGTCAAACGGGAACATGTAGGTATAGAAAGGTCGTATTCTGGTGGTAGACGAGAGAGGTGGGGGCGCGTGCGGAGTCGATGACCCGAGTATTGATCCACCGAAGTGGGTCGTGACTCGTGACCCGCTTCCCGGTGCAACCCGGGTGCACTGGACGTCTTGGAACTTCGTCCTCAATGCACTTAGTCTCTTTGCGTGCGATGCAATTAGTTACTTAGACAAAATTAAATTGTCAATTAAAACTTTCCATGCAATATAACTTTACAAAACTACGTGGAACTAGGTAATGTCGTCTTCGTATCGAACTCTTAATTTATTATTTGTCTTATGAAACCGAACTGTTAAATGCTTTGTGTACTTTACCTACGTATAAAATTCTTTATTTGTGTGAATGACTCAACTATCTTTAATTAAAGAATATTTCGTTTGATTACTTTTTAATATGTTGAATTACTAATGGTGGATTCGACCAAGACTTACTCCGAGATTAGTCTATACAAATTCGGCGTTTAATCTAGGTATAAGACCTTATTCCAATTTGGTCGAATCCACCCTTTGAAATATTATTTTAATAAATTTACGTGAAATCATCATAAATAAAAACAAAAAGGGGAAAATCATTGTTTCTCTGTGTTACCCACCACTGATCTACATATCCAATTATATTAAAAAAAGTTTTGTTAAGTATTCACAAAAAAAAAATTGATAGTAATCAGGTCGTGTTCGTGTGCCATAAACATTTTGCCCTAAAGCATCGTTTCGCCTATTTTTAGAAAAGTCGTTTGTAAACGCTGATTAATATTGAGCCTGCCGTTTTTTCCTCATTTACTTACGTTGTCAGTCACGTCAAATGCCGGCTGGTACCATAGTACCATATTGCTGGCCAACGGTACATTTAGCTGCCTCAGAACGATAAATAATTGTGCTATAAAACAATATAGCTTTGAAATGCTCCAAGTTTTGTGCCTCACCATGCTTGATTTGGGAAATATTCCGGTTTCACGTGGTAGATGGAAGGTTGAATAATTCATGATAGCAATAAGGTCGGGTAGGTATTAGCGGGGCAGCGCCTTTGCGATTGTGAATTGATTTCCTTAAATAGATTCCAGAATCGGGGCTACGTGGAAGCGCAGCTGTCTGATTGGTGAAGCCGTGGGTTCGTGGGTGGGAGAGCCGAGAGCGTACAGCCAGATGCAGACTTAGTATTATAACCAGAGCGGGACTACACCGCCAAGCAAGTTTTTGCGCGCAGAGTTGCGGCACAGAGTAACTAATAGTACTACCGTACAGAAGGTTCACTCTCTAACGACTTTCACGCGAAATTGAAACTTATCGTGTGACTCGAGAGTTCATATTCCGTTAAGCAACGCTGACTCGATATCGATTTGACGTCAGTAGGCCTTGCATGTACAACACGAGATATGTCGCGGACAAGAGACGACAAATCATTTTAAGTTGTCATGTCAAGGTTTGTAGACAAAAATACCACAGTTTATGCAAAAACTACTATTAAGTCTATTTTTGACATATTAGGTAGAGTTCTAAGCGCATTTATGTGTCATTAGTGTCGATAGACATTAGAGATAAATGAATAAAACACGACAAAACGGGTCGAGAAGAGTTCTCATGTTGCGCATGCTAGGCCGGCAGGAGCGTAGGGTTTCCACTCATGGATATATTTAAGTACAATTACGATTTAACCCCTCAAACCCCAAGCGGTCGCATGAGACCGCACCTACAAAAACACACTTGACTTTGTACCGTGTTTTCATAGACTTACAGACTAATTTAGTATGAACATGTTTGGTTATTTCGGTTCTGTGGTTCATCTTTGTATTGATATCGCATAGTCTATGCTCAATTCTGTCAAATTTGACGTTGACAGTTAGTGTCAAAAAAATCCAAGACTGAGGGGTAAGCGACAACGCGTGACGTGAAGCGTGCGAGCCGAGCGGCAACCTTTAGTGCCATACGCCTGCCTGGGAGGCGCGCCGGCCGAACGTACCTAAACTGCGGAGTGACACCCCCCTCCCTGGTTGCGGCCCAAGGGCTGCAAACGCCTCGGTGATTTGTGTGTGATCCAAAAAGATTGTGGACATTGCGGCCGCAAATCAGTGCTCAAAAAATTGCTTTGGAGTGTCGTCTCTAGTTACAATGTACTTCGATGCAGGCGTGAAAGTTGATTTGCACCGAGTACCTCCTCCCACCCTCTAGTGGATAGTGCATTGCGCGCCCACTTTCTACAGTAAGCCATAGCATAGTAGCAATTCTCCTTACCTTTTGAAACAGCTAGTATGATTTAGGTAAGTATATTAAATAACATTTAATCCTACATCTAATAGCATTGTGAATGCAAAATTTCAATAATAAAGAGATTTATTTCTGTTTCCACGTTACTTTTTGAAGTAGGTAAAAGGGTTTTGCTTAAATGCAAACTGCATTCTGCGTGTGAAAATTATTAACTTCTATTTAAAGTAACAATTTTCATGCAATGCAATGCACCGCATTCTGTCCTCTCCTCTGCAATGAGGTGACGGTGCGGTGGGGTGGGGAATGGGCAGTCTCTCTACCTCATAACATCGCGTCTCCCCAGACGCGGTTGTAATCGGTAATGAGTTTCTTAGTTTAAAAAAAAAATAGGACATGCATCTCATGCATGTATTTGAACCATCTGAATTCTAACACTAGCATAATATCATAAATAGGTACATTAGAAATTTATTTTAAAAATATAAAAATAAATTCTATTATAAAAATATGTCCAATCAAGAATTTGAATTAAGGAGCTCGATGGCACAGCGCGCAGCGGCTACCGCGTTCGGCTTGCTAATTGCTATCTTGCTCACTAAGCAACTTTCGCAATGCCGGGTCGTTGGATGGGTGACCAAATTAAAAACATCTCGACTTCCTCCGTTCTTCGGAAGGCACGTTAAGCCATTGGTCCCGGCTGTTGTCGTAAGATGACAGTCGTCAAAACCTACCATCCCGCATTATTGGGCCAGCATGGTGGGTTATGGCCCAATATCCCCACGTTAAAGACCGTTGTTCCACGTGGGAGGCCTGTGCCCAGCAGTGGGACGTTTATAGGCTGATGATGATGATGACTGTGATGATGTATGAGTCGCGTTATAAAATGGTAAAGGGGCGCGCGCTGAGCTGATGTCATGTTCGCGCCAACGACGCCGCGCCGAGTGAGGTTGCAGCAATGATGGAACGATCATTCGGTCGGCCACTTGTTCGGTCGACCGACCCAGCTCTCTCAGCTCATTCATCAGCACATCTGCTTCCACCACAACTGAGGGAGCATCCGAGGCAGCGTCCCAGAACAACAGCAGGAACAAACGCAACCAACCTCCGCTCACAACATCAGCCCATTCAGCCACAGCCTGGCCCTTCTCGTAGTCGCTAGCCTGCCCCGTTACTCCTTCGCACTTATGCTCAGATCACTCAGCGCACCAAATCGACCGACCCTTACCATGGCCGCTCCTCCTCTCCATCGTCTCACCGCGCCTATCATCAGCCCGCTTACCAACCGTTCCGCCTAACGCAACCTATGCGTCCCCGCTCATTTCCCTCGCCAGCACGCAGACAGCCCATTACGGTCTACTCGGCCTTCCAGTCAAATCGCTCGTCACTCCCAAACTCGGCGCCTAATTGCCCCTACTGCAAAACCAGGGAACATAAACTTCTTCGTCTCATTAAGAGTCACGGACGTACATGGCCATCTTCACACAGCCAGAGCATTATTAAGACTGTGGTAGTATGCTAACATTAATAACTTCACGCATGACACGACTTTTGCACTTGCCATCTAAACCCACACCCACATCCTTATAGCGGCTGTACACTCTCGCCGAGACAGTCCGAGGCAGGTCGAGCGCGAGAGTGTAGATGGTAGCGCTCGCCCGCCTCGGTGTTCCTCGCTAGCTCTCCGTCCCGAGTCGGTTTTTTGCGCCCGAGTCAAAGGGTCTCGCGCCGCCTCACGCGATTTGCGAGCGCGTCGCTGTACACTCTCGTTTTTCCCAGTTCCCAGCTACCCAGTTGCGCTCGCGTCTCGGAACCATACTTTACTTTTCATTCCGTATTTAGCCATAGACGATGTCGTGGAGTAACGAGATTGAACTGAATTTCATCGAAATATATCAAATAGAACCAGTTTCTTGGGATCCGAACAAAGAATACTTGCATGATGCGTGGGTTCGCATCTTTTTTTCGCATTTTTTTGTATTTTTTTTTGCATAAATACATATATGTAACTAACGGTAATATGTAGTGGCACATAGTGCAACAGCAGCAGCAACTTCTGTTTCGTCCATTCTCTCGGCGTTCACAATTGAAAATGATTTCAGCGAGAGTGTACATACATGGTCACTTGTCTTGACCGAGGCCTCTCGAGCGAGACATAGCAAGTGCTCGGCCGCGAGTGTACAGCCGCCATTAAAAATTACAGTAGTTGGGAATCAGCACACACATGAGTCAAAAGCGGCAAAAACAAAAGTATGTCGCTCCACGCAAAATGATACTCCAACAATTACTGCTATAGCTCACATTTTAAATAATGTCACTGGTTACCTTTCCTTCGACATGGTAGCAAACCTCTCATACATTTAGGCCAGCCACCGGTACCATTGGCTGATCAGCACTACCACATACCAGCCCCGATCGACCTCTTGTTGGGGTCAGGCGTTGGACGGGACTAAGGTCTTGTTGGGCCCTGGCAAGCCCATAGCTTTCGGCATTACCTTTCCTTCGACATGGTAGCAAACCTCTCATACATTTAGGCCAGCCACCGGTACCATTGGCTGATCAGCACTACCACATACCAGCCCCGATCGACCTCTTGTTGGGGTCAGGCGTTGGACGGGACTAAGGTCTTGTTGGGCCCTGGCAAGCCCATAGCTTTCGGCACGATCTTCGACTTCGCACTAATAGGACCCATTGAAGATTTCTACGCGCAGCCTGCGCAACTGCAAAGCGGCTGACTCAGCTCACGTCATCAGCTCACGACCTATGGTGGTCTCCCACGTGGCTCAGACATCCTTGTAAATCATGGCCTACGATGCCCTCAAATCTAGGCCATCACGCCTTACCAGGCCTTAAGTGTAACACATTCCGTCACTAGTAACAGTACCCGGTCTGGATTTTGATCTGCTCACTCGGTTCAGCTCACTTGACAAGCTCGTCGGAGTGACAGCTTACCTAAGACGTTTTAAACATAACTGCAAACACAACCCAAACTTACGGCGCTCGCGCCGCTTGTCCGTCAGTGAACAAAGGGAGGCATTACTTTACTGAATACGCAGTGTCCAGCACAATGAGTTTACAGAGGATATTCATCGCCTCCAAACTAACAAAACTTGCTCCGTCAGACTCCAGCGGCTTTCATCTTTCATTAAAGATGAGCTCCTTAGAGTTGGTGGACGACTTTCCCATGCGTCTATCAGATATGACGCTCAGCATCCGCTCATACTTCCCCTTTCCACTTTCGTCTGATCCTTCAGACTTCGAACCGCTCACAGCCGGACATTTCATCATAGGCCGCCCACTAACGGCCCTACCCGAACTATCTCTGGAAGATAGGCCGATATCCGCTCGTAAACGTTTTCAGCTCATACAGGCCCTTTCCCAACGCTTCTGGACGTTGTAGACTCGGATCCTACCTCCACATCCTCTAAACTCGCTCGAAATGGCTGTCCCTTTCCTCCCCTTTTGTGCTCATCAAGGAAGACAACCTTCCCGCCCTTCAGTGGAGAATGGGGCGTATTAACCGCACACTGCCGGGAAAGGATGGCGTCCGGGTGGTGGAGTTGAACACCACAAATTGACACTTACGGGGGCCTGTTTTCAAGATAGCCAGGCACCCATTGGATGAGCCCACCCTGGGCCCCGGAGGATTTTCGCGCCAACGCCGCGCCGCGACGAGTGAGCTTGAAGGGATGGTTCCGCTCATTCGGTTGGTCGTTTATTCGGTCGACCGACCCCGCACGACCTTCAGCTCGTTCATCGGCGCATTTGTTCGGCTCATAAGAAGAATGACAGTCTGAATTACGCTATCCGCGCGCGCGCACGCATGCACTCGCCACTGACGCGTCATCAGCTCGTAGCAAACCGCCATATTGAAGATTGTGAAATACCAAGTTTGAGTGCATACAAGTGTGGGAACAACGAGAACCCTGCCCCGTTGCCCTGCCGTTCATTCAGATCCTTCACACCTAAGTACCTCCATTTATTCCTCCTCCCATCCGTCGTATGCTTGACGTCCTTATCAGGCGTTGACATAATCTAGCAATGGAACCGAAAGTACCGAAACATGCCGGTATTAAAAAAAAATATATTTTTTTTGAGACAAGGTGGGAGTAGAAAAACCTATTGTAAAATCAACTGTCCGTGTGTAAATGCGTTTTCGATCTAATTGCGACGTCCATGCATAATATTAATTCATGAAATACATCTGAGACTTTAATGTGATAAATTAGAAAATATTATTTTATAAATATCTATCAGTGTAGTGCAATCGCAGTGATCAACTAATTTTTGATCTTCATATAAAACTTGATATAGAAACTTTAATACCATAAAAACATTGACCATACCATGCCATACAAAAGTTTAAAAATTCTAATGGATTCGGCAGATAAATCATATAATGCTTCAATTTTATCTATTGGTATCGGCTTGGTAAATGTTGGCCGATATAAATAATTTATCTGTAGCATTGTAGCTTACATAATCAAAATCACGAACGTCAGAGGTTCTAGAAGCCGAAATTGATTTACAATGATAACATCTTTGTAATACGATTTGTTGCTAAGCTATCTCTCGTACAGACCAGACTTATTGCTTATAATTATATATTAGAAATATAGCATAATCTACGAGACTGTATTACCTTGTGGATAGCCATTTACCATTACCAGATAACAAAACAATTCTTCTACCTTTTATTTTAATCTAAAGGAAATGTAAAATTTTAAACACTGAAAAAAGACGACAACCTCAGGCGGGAATCGAACCACGCACCCTCCGCTTTTTCAGTGTTTAAAATTTTCTTAAGTATATTTAAGCGTTAATAAAACGCTAAAATATAAAACATTAATCTGAAGGAAATGTTTAGAGTTAACAAGTTGTATAGCTTCCATATAATCACTGTTCTATTCAGTCTTAAAGCGGCAATTTGTAGACTTTCCGCGATTGTATATTAATTAATGCCGTTAATAGGCTGTGCTGAGGAGTTTCTGAGCGCAAACGTGTTATTAAAGTACACGTGCTCGCCGGCTTACACGTGAACTGTTTCTAGCTTACACGTTTGGGCACTGGATAATGGGAGATGTTTCCGATACAAACTCAAATATTGATTCATAAAGTTTGACCTTCCTTCACTGACTGAAAGTATTATTAGTTCAGTGCACTGACAAGACTAAATTTCCTGTTGAAACTGAGGTAACATAAATGGAATTAATTTTTAATTTTGTTATTTATTATTTCAAAAAAGTGAAACATGTAATTGACGCATGTAAAATTTGATAGTTTTTAACTTTTTTTACGATGAATAACTGGCACACTTTATTTCATTGTATCAAACTTATGCTGCGTTTAGATTATTGACGATATAAAAATTTTAATTAACAAGGGGAACTCTTGTATAGTCGATCTCTGTGGTGTGATTTTGCGGCGGTGGCAGACTAAAAGGCCGCTGAAATTCCTCTCAGACGACGATCTGAACGAGCTCCCGAGTATTTGCTCTTGTTTCAAAAAGCTTTTATCGACAGCTTACACCTCGTTCCGATGAACCAAGAAATCACTTGGTGTTTAATGGGGGAGGTTTTATATTTGCCAATGTAAGTTTTACAATATAAATATTAAAAATTAATAAACTACAATGGTTCTACAAGAAACATTTTAGAGACAGTTCAGCCACTTACTGTATACTTTCGCTTGCTTGCAAAAGCATTCCAAACCTCTTTTAGCCGTGATATAATATTATTATATTTAGCTCATCTAATAGGTTTGCTTAAGCCGTATTTGGATTTGGTTTTCTTGAAGTGCTTGAAGTTTACTGAACTGTAATCCCAATATCGAGCACTCGACATATCGTAAAGCAAACACGTATACATGTGAACCTGACACTTATCACGTTGCTCATTCTATGTATGAAGCTACCCACGTTCTCGTTACTGTGACATATGACCGTTTTACCCCCATAAATCTCAATGGCCTAGAAAATTCTGGCCTTATGTGGGAGTGTCTAAATTTATACTGAAGTGGGTTGTGTGTGTTGGGGTAGATAGGATAGGACGAAATATTTAGCGAATTGGTTGTGGCAAAAACTTACGGAATTTTCATTGGTGTCAACGGCTATGGATCCAAACTTAAGTAGGTACACAGTAGTTACTTGTTGTTAGTTAAATAATTTTAGTTTGGCTAACATCTTCTATACTACTGTTATAAGGTCTATATCCGCGTAGGAGTTTCGAACTCGGATTCTTTCTCGTCTACAGCTATTATTAGAATGTGACCGACAATGCTGTCCGGGGCTTATCGAATAGTCTCGATCGCAAACGAATAGTTTAATCAAAACTAACTGCCTATGCGATCCACAAATTGATTGTTGACGCTATTGAAACTCTGCTCCTTCACATTGAATTGCTGCATTTCTGTCATCTTCATGTACATTCACTGTGTCAACTGTCGTAAATAATTTGATTCGCAGTTGTAGTGCTCTAACATGTTTAGTCTCGCGTCTTCTATAAAAAAGAGGTTACGATACTTCTGTTGAAAAATGAGTTGTATCAACAATCTGTTCCTCACATACGTGTGCGCTGAAAAGAAGTTTTGAAACTGTGCGATTGAGTTCTAAACTGGACGTAGGTGAGGTAGGCGCGGCGGAAGGTTAGGAAACTGAAGATGTTTTTTTTCATATTTCATTAGCGTGTGGCATTTTACAATTTATCATATTCAGTTGTAGGCATATCTTATATGAGAATTATTTAATAAATGAAGTAGCTAAGTTTATTCTGTGTAGGCTTGGTAATTAATTTTTATAAAATTTGACTTATTCTGACATTTGAATAAAAACAAACCTACTAATATAGACACGTAGCATCAGTGACATGACAAAGTTTTCTTTCTAAAATGATATAATTATTCAAACTTTATCTTAAAATATCGTAACTTCAGTTAACTTAATTTTCGCTGATTACAATTTCGCATGCTAACAATTGTGTGAATGTGAAACTATACATCCAATGGTATGTGTCTACTACGCCGTGCCGTGTGCGACGTCGCCGGCGGCGCGGCGTGACGTCCGTCGGGGGGCGGCGGGCGCCAGCGCCATGCCATGCCAGTCTTCGCACGACCGCGGCGAGAAGCGTAGAGCCGGTGCGATGTGAACTATATAACCTACAAACTGTCTACAACGACAGCTTCTGTTACGCGTACCCGATAGTTTCACTAAGTTTCTGCTTACCAGTATAACTTTGTTATTGTGTTGCGACCACCGTTTACGTACCCCGCCCCCGCCGGACTCACGTAAGTCGCGTTTTTGTGTCAGTCATCATTAACCTCGGTTTAACGAACTACTTACCAACGTTTTGGACAAATTCCCGAAGTGCGTTGCTAGCGTGACGAAACTAGAACGCTTATTAGTGTATCGGCTACGTTTGACCAAGTTTGACCGTCTTGCTAATTTGGACATGGTCGTAGTATCGGACCAGGTAAATGGATAAATTATTGGTGTGTGCACAATTTTGCGATGTTCACATGTAGTTGTTTGTAGCGTCGGCGTCGTCGTCGCTGTTTTAAGGAAGCAACAGGTGCCGAGTTTCACCTCGTTATCTCGTTTGGTTTGATAAAGTCTAAACTTACTTTCTGTTTCTTTACTAAAATGCGTTGGTGTTCTGCTTTAGTTGCTATCGTGAATCTGAGCCCCGCCTGTTTATTTTTTTTTATATAACGTTACGCAGGCTTTTCTAGAATTCTTGTGTAATGTCTATGGTGTCGTTTTGGCAATAGATGATTTTATAAATTATATACCTAAAGGACATATTTTATTAATTTATTTAAATTTTACTAGATTTTCATAAGTGTTTGATAAATTATATAAGTATAGGACATATTTTATTAAAATTATTGAGGAAATTGACGTAAATATTATATGTATTTTAGTTCACCGTTTTGTCTTTAATATCGTTAAAAACACTTTCTATATAATTTTATTAAAGCGACCAACCAAGTTAATATGGCATTATCATGAAGTCATAAAATTTCGAAAAATAAGGTCAAGTTCCTCTTATTAATAAAATATTCCTTCATGCTGATGTAGACAGATTTTGGTCCGTTTAGGAATTAGGATGGTTTGATCAGTTTTATTCTGACTACATGACAATTTTGTACATTTAGGCGTTGAGCAGACTTCGAGTAGGTACGATTACGGGCGGTTCGGGAAATTTGTCCCCGACAGACGATAGAAGGTTTTTTAAATGTTTTTATTGGTAGAAGTTTGTCCTATATCTTTGCACAGGATTCCATGTTTAGGTTCCATCGTCGTCGAGGTAAATTGCCAGCACCGTCTGTTGTCCGTCTCGTCTACTCGGCGCCTTAGCTTAGTTATATATTATGTATGACCACTTGTCTAAAGCTGGCCACTGACGATCAGTTTTGCGCGTCAGTCCAGGCGTAAAACTGTGGCGTCACTGCAAATGGTTTTACGCTAAACAGATTTCCCCATTCACTGGCGTCACGCCGGCTCGTCAGCCTCGACCGGCCGGTACAATCAATTTTGAACTTTAGTGTTTGGCTCTAAGGATCAATATTCATTGGAGAAGTTCGAACTGACGCGAAACAATCAATTTTGAACTTTATTGTATGGTGCTAAGGATCAATATATTCATTGGAGAAATTCGAACCGACTCGATTGGAGTGACGATCACACACTCACGGTCAGTTTGGCGCGACGCGCCGGCTTTACGTGTCGCGCCGTCAGTTAAAACTCTGGAGTGACGATTCGACATTCACGATCAAATTTTGGACTGACGTAAGTTCAACTGATGGGAAAAACTGATCGTCAGTGGCCACCTTAAATTTAAATGAGTCACATACATACTAGCTTCCATCTGCAGCATTGCCCGCGTTTGTCCTAAGTAGTTATTGCGTGCCACCTAGGGGATATTATATTTGACCTGAATAAAAAATACATAAAGCCTTTTGCACTCTCCCTGTTGTTAGTATGGTGAGTGTCTCGCCCTTTTGTATTACAGAATGTAACTTAATAACTTTAGACTGACATGTTATATTATTGGCAAAAAAAAAAAATAAAGATCTTTTTGTAAAAGTTTACGTTTTAACGCGAATGAAAGACAAACAACTATCAAATTTGTCATGATTGTTATAATTTTATTTATCTTTTTGTGATTTTGCAAAACACTAAACTTTATTACTATTAACCCTAAGAAATCGTTAAAAATAAAATGTTCCACTTTAATGAATTCGTTCGGCCCAAATAACATTAATTAGACAAACCAATTTACTTATAGCCCGTGGGCGCGGCTATCGGCGCGTCGCAGCTCGTTCGTTGGCATTGTCACAACTTAGTGTAAATAAACTATGTATATATACTCACACCTTATATACATATCCGCGCAAATATATTGGCCTACGCTACCCTACCTATTTTTGGAACGTTTTTAAACAGTAAATGATTTAGTTCAGTACGTATTTTAGCTTAAATTTCTACTTAATTAGCAATAACGAATTTGTCGAGTGTGTTCTTGATTTTACTGTTGTTCATGGTGTGTCGGTTACAATAAAATGATTTTTCTAATCGTTATATGAAAACTAGCAGGTAAATGTAAAGTAAAATATAATACCAAATCTAATTACGTTTTCATGTAAACTGCAAACTTTTGTATTAAAATATTTAGAGAAGTTCCATTTCATGATCTTTCATAATCTTATTAATATATTATATGTATATATTTTATGACTGTCTACAACTACTATAAGTGAGTTATCAGCAAATATTTCACAGCCATTAGCAAAAGCGGTCCGGTTTAATCATTATCTGCCGTCGTTGACCGCAAAGTCAATGTCGACGACGCCGTTTCGCGGTCAAACGCACACTTTGGAAGAAATGTTAGTGCTGTTTGATGGCACTCTTGTCGTTGTTTGGCAAGAGTCGGCATTCGGCAAACCATTATTTAGTTTTTTGTCTTTAGTTTATGATGTCCACTGCTGAGTTAATAAAGGAGAAAGGCCTCCCCCAATTTCTTCCATGTCTCTCGCGCCCAAACCACGTCATGCCATTCGGCCTAGTGTTTTTTAATGTAAAAATCCTCTCAACCTGATGTTAAGTAAAACTAGATGCGAAGACAGCTAGCGAAGCAGGATTTTGTGGCATTGGCCGTCCTCTTCTTGCCGACCTTTTCAAATCTCTTTGAAAAGACCACATGTTTTAGGAATGAGAGAACACGTATGCTGCGTGCGTTTTCTTGCGTTCTGTGGCCTGATTCACGTATTTCGTAATAGTCGAAATGTCGTTTACGTTTAGAAGTCGTCCTATTGAAAAACCGTCACAAATCCGTATTCACCTGTCATTTCGATAGAACGATTACTCGATAGGAACGCAACTCAGCGATTTGTCAACTATTTAAACATAATGTTGCCATTACAGTTCTACCAAATAAATTCAAATACTTTTTGTTAACAAAACATGCAGAAATGTTTATTATTTTTTTCCAACGACTTGGAAACTGTCTAATTTGACGTGTAATCGCTAAAATCCGATAAAACTAAACGTCAAAATAATAGGTGAATACCGCGGAGGCAACGATCGAACTTCGATTAATGCACGTGAATACGCTTAATAATGCACGTGAATACGCTTAAACAAAACGGACTTAAATAAAATCGTGCGATTGATACGTGAATACGAAAAGTGACTTCAGCGATCAAATCGCTTGCATGTCGTTGAAGTTTTGTTACGTGAATTAGGCTACAGATCATCTCACCACCTCATTCTGCG
The DNA here is from genome assembly GCA_963921215.1 of Scoparia ambigualis. Classification (NCBI taxonomy): domain Eukaryota; kingdom Metazoa; phylum Arthropoda; class Insecta; order Lepidoptera; family Crambidae; genus Scoparia; species Scoparia ambigualis. Next base: position 35,055,486 of record OY992504.1, read on the forward strand.
TTGACTTCGGCAGCGTCCTCCATCTCCAACAACTGCCATTGTGTAGTGGACCAGCAAACCATGCCTTGTGAAACTCTGTGATGTGGAACCACCGCCTTAACGTTATGGCGGGATGTTATTATCCATTAAGAGGGTTTGCGCATTTCGGTTTCCTATACAAACTTCCAAGTCGATATTTTTAAAAACCATTAAGCCAATTTTGATGAAACTTTGCATGCTTAAGTAAAACACAGGGATCTAAATAGTTTGTTGAAAACATTTTTAAATAACGTTTATTTAGCTGAGTTATTGCGATTTTAAACTTTCTATAGTGGACTTTAAATCGCAATAACTCAGCTAAATAAACATTATTAAACCCTCTTAAAACGTCGGGAATCGGGATACCCTCGCCACATCGTGGGGCTATTCCGCTGGAGACGCTAGAGTAGTTTTATAATGATTCCAAATTTATTTATTTATTTAAATTAGGTACGCAGACAGATAACAGTCAATTACACAGCCATGAAAATTTAACAATATAGTAAGACTAGACTGTAATCCATAAATTGCATACACAGCATGACAAATATTATAATGAGGCTATGGTGGTGATTAAAAAGGATTCTCATGTCACGTAAGGTCTAGTGTTTTGTCGACTATAGTTACAGACAATATACATAGAACGTTAGTTAAAATTCTTCAATTGAATTTGAACTCAACACCCAACAGCTAATGGGTTCGGAAAATTTTGACAGTTTTGCATAGCCTGAAGTTCTGTTCTGTGTTTTATTCAGTTTCGGGGAAAAGATCAAACCATCTATCTGGTTCTATGTAAATGGATTTTTACCATTGCGTCGGCATGGCAATGACAATTTAAGTAGGTAGTAGGTACTAGGTGTAGGTACTTAGGTATTACTAAAAGAAAACCGTCTGTCCATACACGATTTTTATTTATTATTTATTAAATGAATTTGCGCTTAGTTAACGATTCTAAATTTACATAAGTAACGATATTTTTTGTATTGATGGTTATGCATAACTCGTACTCGTATATATGTATAATATATTTAACATATAACAAATTTTATTACGTAAGTCGGTTTTTTTATTGTGCTTACATCTTATACGCAGATGCATCTAATGAATAAGACATCTAAACAGGCCGGGTGGTTGCGTCATTCAATATTTCCTTTGGTGTATCGATTCGAACTTCATGATGGCTCAATTTGTCTTATTTACAAGTTGCATTGACAGCAAATTTTTGTCTTATACCTTGATGATTTAGTCGTATAGGTGTTTCTAAGTGCTCAGTACCTAGTGCTAGTTTATGTAAGTACCTGTATATGACATTAAACTTTCATATGCCGCCGGAAAGTGGATCCGCGGCGCCAAACAATAAAATTTCCGTTGTGTCTGGATTAACGGCAGCCGAGTGCACGCTGAGTTTTATTTATCATTCGATCACATTTTGTATGGCATAATTGCAACTCACCTCATGTCTCACCTCACCAGATGGCGCTAATTCACTGATCGAATGGTGAATAATATTTACACTCAGCAATGTGCACACAGAACACCTACGTGACGTGACTAAATCATAAAGCATTATACTACGTACTGTGTTGGCTCATTCGACGCTTAATCCCACGAGATAAGCCACGTGCAACTGAGGCTGTGTTTTCCTACCTCCTACGTGAGTTATAGCAGTTGAGTCTGGATTTATAATGAGGGGATTTCGAGAATATTGCTGCTCTTGCAGTTATTATCCATTGTCCACGTTTGTCTGCGCCGTAGGATGGATATATAGAAAGTAATGAAATTATTCTTTTGACCATTGTGACTTAGGATGTTCTAAATTGTTATCAAAATTTTTAATCAATATGTTTTCGCGGTTTTATTTCAGTAATTAGGGCACTTTCTAGACGAATTATAGCTGCACCAAACGATTTGACTCTTGAAATTGGAGTAAAACTTTTAACAAAAGGCACGAATAAGTTGGTAAAGTAATGAATAGTGAAAACGATCAAACCTTTCTGTAGACACAACCAAATTTACTTTTAAACACAGTTTATAACAAAACGTCAAGGCCCGCGGCGTTTCCTAGAATTACCGCCAATTTACCAGTAGTAGTTTACGATTACAGGTACGATTAGTACCAGGCGCATGCCCGCTGCACAGTTATTGCGACTGTCGCGGCGACCTCGACGTATTTCCGTAACTGTGACACTACCCGACACGCTGGGAAATTTTAATGCCAGCCATTTGGATTGCAAATGTCAATAAATGGTACTGTAGTGTCGTAGCATCATCCTTAATGTTACTTGAGAAATCTAAGTTTCAGGTGACTAACACCCGTATTTATAAACAAGTAAAAGTAATTACTTGAGCAAAAGTAATTACTTAAGTAACGATTTGTATTCTTTAGTCAAGTAATTACTCGAAGTTAGAACTGTCAAAAGTTAGAATTCGCAGCCAAGTAGTAGTCACCATGCACTACTTTGAGGTTATTTTGAACAAAAATGGAAGGTTTGGATAGCATTGAAGCGGGTTTTTCTGTTGTAAAAAATATAAATAATATGGGTATAAACGTGTTTCGGACCAATATTGATATTAAACGTGATTCGGGACGATGTTAATATGTCAAATTGTCTATGTCACAATATTTGTAAAAATGGAATAAATGACTACGCAGTCTTTTGTTTTCAACTATGGCGCCCTGTGTTTTAATTTTTTGTTTTTTTTTGATAAATTGAACATGGTTTAATTACGTCCTAGCTACTTAGAAGAGATAGAAGTTGCTGATCGATCCTAGAATTCCCAAACTTTACTTTCGTGATGTGGATCCATTCCATGACTATTCGGAAGATTGTTTTAAAAGGAGATTTCGTTTCTCCTAAAGAATTACAGACTCTTTACAATCAAATTGTAACTCGCCGACAAAACGGTTTGGAATTCTGACTTTTGTTTACTTTACTAGCGTAGCGGTACCTAATCAGAACAATATCTAAACATTAGTTATTGTTCTGAGGGTACTTAGCGGTATTATTTGAGAGAAATGAATGTATAACCTTTCTAACAAAAAAAATCACATTTCGGCATATAATCCATGTGTAAAAGTAAACATTTAGATTAAGTGGGGTTATATCATGTGAAACGTTTTGTTTCTTGAAGTATTCAACAAAATTAAATGACAATCATGTACTTTTTACAATTTAAACTACTTTATACAACGCCATTGCTAATATAAAATAAAGTATTATCAAAAGATATTATTGCAAGATTTTGTAAAAGTAATCTAGACCTTACGTTTGCCTTTTCATGAAACGAAGTGTCAGTCACGAAGTGTTGCCACACAGAAACAACCACCAAGCGTCAAGTCTTACTTGGGTATTTGCTCAAGTAAGTAACGTGTGTAACTTAACTATAGAATGAGATTTTGTATTTCAGAATTCTAACCTTAAGTAATGACTTGATTAAGAAATTACTTAGTAACAAGTAATTACTTGTTTATAAATACGGGTGTAAGCCATGTTAGGTGACAGTTTCAGAAGGAAAACTGTCACCTAAAACTTGTGTCGTTAGTGAAAACCGGTATTAGTCTGAGACAGGTAGCTCACTTGCTATTAGTAGTTCTGCGTCGCTGGGCAACAAATTAAGGGACTGACAACATTTTTGTACTGGACAGTGAGGGGCTATAACATCCAAGGTGGTAGGAAAAAAGGGCACAAGGTTGAAACTGGATGAAAGGACCCATCAATATTAACTTTTACAATAGAACCTTTGAAATAACAAAAAAGAATCGGCTGTTTGGCAGTCACCGTTGTCCACAAACAATTAAATTCCTATTGTAGCTAGTTTTAAGGCAGTTAATTGCCTGCTTAACTAGAATGTGAGGAACAGCTGGTTTTAAAGTTGCTTGTATTTATGGTTTGCTTTATCTCCTTTTGGACAAAGGACGGCACGGGGCGTTACGGCACACCTTTTCCACTCGCCCTTGTATCAGCAGATTAGAAAACGTAATAATTATGGACAGTTCGAACGAATTATTTTTGTATTGTTATTATTATTTTCTTGTATTGTCCTGTTTCAATTTACAATATATTGAAATGAAATGGTTATCCATTTCGCGAAATTAACTCAGATGCGCTAGAAGCTCCTAAATTGTTACCTATTTTGTTTTTAATCAGTTTTTGTAATTTACACAGTTGTTATTTTCATATACTTTCCACGTTTTTAGGGATCTGCAAGTTTGTAAGTAGATTTGCTCATTGCGGGCTTTTTGGAACCTGATCTGCTACGATCAGTACATATAAATTAGCACGCTATAGGCCTCAATGATACTTGGTAAGGGAACACTGCATTACATAATGCCGCTGTTGACTGTTGCATCTACGAGTATGTTGTGGGTTGGCCGTCCTTTGTGGCGTTGTTTGCCACGTGTCTGCCTCCTGTCTTGCCTCACGTTATGTTATGCTATTCGTCTATGTACTCCCATTGTGTCAAACGTGGATTGACTTTGCCAATGCTATTATTAGACGCGCCAACATCCGCGCTTGTATCCTCGTGCCCTTGCATTGTAAATAATTCTCCATTGTGTATCGTTTTGTATTCGATAATGCATCAACGATCAGCTGTAATGAACGTTTCGACTAGCTTAGTAAGTTTAGTTGCATTGCAATTAAACATTAGCTGAAGGAAAAAATTTCCCTTACAATTCCAGACAATTGAAACATTTATTTGATTTATCATGATTTGCCTCCTTCGTTAGCGTAAAAAAGTATCCAGCCGGACCTCCTTAAATTTTCCTCATATTCCGGGCATGTTCGGAATTTTCCAGACTCATGGCAACCCTAGTTATTGGGAAGACGGTGTTTTTTCGTGGGTCTAGACGTTTTTAAAGTTACCCAAATGCAGCAGTTGCACGTTTAGATCCCGTCTGGGGTTTATCGACCGTCCCGTCTAGCCGTTATTTGGACAATTTTCCAACAGTCAGTAACAACAAATACTTATTCAGTATGCATTTATACACAGACAACGCAAGGTAATGTTTTCTATAAATTATTGGAGTATAGTCGCGTACTTTTATGGTTTGAAATTGAAAATAAATTTACTTCTAAATAGGTTTTGCAAGTGAATCTATAGTCTTATAATAATAACCGTCCCGCTCTTTGATGTTTTAGAATGAATCTTGATATATTTTCAAATACAATATGTTACAGCCCTAGCTTATTCAAATAATGATAATTCATAATAATAACCTATGCGTTCGGTATCATCCAAAATTAAAGTCGCTACAATACACTAATATACTATCCGAAATCATTCTGTGGAACCCTGACACCGGCTGAAATAATGGTATAACTATCTAACAGGTTGTATTTTCTAAGTATCCTTAATATTTAATTACAAAACTCAGTAGGAGGCTAATTAATCTCGAGCTTAAAATTAAAACGAGCGTAAACAAAAATATTTACGTTCAAGGAAACCTAAATTAAGGCTATTTTGATTGAAGTTAGTTTGTTTGCTCGGGTTTTCTGTTCCAGTTTTACATTGGCGCGTGCCCAATTCAGAGTTGTGTCGGTTTCAATGTTTGATGATAATCGTCACAATGGGATTTATAATAGAATTAAATATATTTTTCCTCAGTTTTCGATTCGGCACCGCCATTAGAGTGGTTTTCGTGTGAAGATACAACCGATTGGGCATTGGTAAACATGACGTTTTCCAATGTCGGAGTTGTGCCAATTTTTGTGTTGCGTCGCCATCGCCACAGTGGTTGCCGAGTCGGGAGTGTTGCTCGAGCCTCTCCTACAGTCCGTCGCGAACTAGTTCGTTGCTAACATTACTAAGAATTATTGTTATTGTTTGCGCTAAAAAGTGGAATATATCTCCTTGAGCTGGTACACAATAATGTCACTGTTTTGTAGGGCAAGGGAAGTTTGCCACTTTGTGCTTTTAGGATTGTACTCGTTATTGCCCCAGCTGTTGCAGAAATGTCACGACCTTCAGCTTTTTAGGAATGCCCTCATCAGTGTGTGAATATAACCCGTAAGTGTTTTCCATACAGTGTTGTGTTTAATCCTTGCTGATAAGCTGCTCAGTCCACAGAGATGTTATCTTGCGGTAGATAGCTGTGGAAACAATTGGACGGTCACGATGATAATTTATATTTTTTAATTATTATTTTTTACTATTTTTCGTCCTATTGCTTTTATTAAAAAAAAATGCAGGTTTTCTATCTTTATAGAGGGCCATTTAATCAAGTGCTGATATTTTAGGTCTGTCTTTTCAAATTCATTAAGTAATATTTATCAACCTAAATTTATTCGCACTCAAAATCGCGTAAATGAATGGAAAATCGCACTGTTGTAATCAGTTAGCACAGCATGTTTTCCGTATAATGGTCATTAATTTGTAATGTATAAATAAAAGTTATTCTTTGGCTCATTTATTTAGGCGTCAATGACCTGTACTCAAAATTGTTGTAAAAACCGTACTTGGTTCAATCCTACCTCATACGTTATCTTTTCTATATATTTGAGGAAAACACGCCCATTTTTAGAATTTTTGTCTGTCTGTCTGTTTGTCTGGATGTTTGTTACGGCATTACGTAAAAAGTACTGAACGGATTTGGATGAGATTTTTACTAATACCTAGCATTTGGTCCAACTTAAAATCTAAGCCATGTTTTCAATTCGTTTGGTAACCGAAGTTGTGGGAATAGTATATTATCACACGGGAGATCAATAACCAAGCGACGCGGACGGAGTCGCCGTCGAATGTTCGTTAAAAATATGTATTAAAATACTTATCTTATCTTAGTGGGGCCTGCAGAGGTCTCCCTCTTCACGTCACGTCGACTCATTGGGATCTTTGTGCATATTATAATACTAAACGGGTGTTTCTCTTTGTCTGCAGCTGGAGAACTCTTCTGTGGCGACATTGATGGAGTTCCGCTTGGACAGCGCGGAGTACTGCCAGGCTCAACACAAATAAATTGGAGGGCGCTTCGTGTTAGGTAGCAAGCGTGCTAACTGGACCGATGCTGCCGGGAGCGCGCGCAAGCTCACGCATCCCGCGAACACTGCCGTTGGCACTCCGACCATAGGTAATGCTTACTTTTTTATATCCAATTCGGGTAAGCATTTGGTCTTTATCTCACCTGATGGTAAGTGACGATAAGGCCGAACGAAGGTGGAAGCACTTCACTTTTTTATTTTTATTTTATATTGACTCGTCATAGTGACCGCGACCTGCCTGATGGTAAGCAGCCGATGCAGTCCAAAATAATGATATCGCTCCCCACTGTGGAATAAGCACGGTAACAAGCGCACCCATTCATGACGGCCGGCATAAATGCCGTTTCACGCCCCGCTTAAAAGACCCGGGACTATAGGAGCTGGGAAACGCATTCGCCCGGCAAAGAATTCCAAAGCCGAATGGTCTTACAGAGGAACGACTTGCCAAATTTTTTGGTATGAGTAGGTACTGATAGTCTGTACAGTATGATGGTGGTTCCTAAGACCAACACGTGTAGTCCGGGAGAGGAAAGGAGAGGGCGGGATTAGATAAAAAAGTTCTTAAGAACACTCTCCGTAGTAATTCCGGTAGAAGACACTGAGAGAAGCAATGTCACTACGTAGCTGGAGGTCTTTAAGAGAGGCTGTAACCTCAGCATCTCCAATAATACGTACCGCTCGCCTTTGCAGTCTATCAAGTACATCGAGGAGGTATTTAGCGGAGCCGTCCCATAGATGGGAACAATATTCCATACTCGATCTCACCTGAGTCTTGTACAGCAAACAGCGCTGCTCGGGAATTAAAAACTGCCTCACCTTATTGAGAATACACAACTTACGGGAGGCAGTTAAAATAACACTCTCAATGTAGGATTTTGGATTTAGTTTCTGGCCGATGTCCATGCCAAGAATGCTGAGGTCCACCGAAATGGGTAACGGAGAGTTCTGAAGAGAAGGAGGAGTAAGGAAGGGAGTTACCTTGGAGGAGAATGCACAAACCTGGGTTTTGTTGGCATTAAACTAGACCACTTCGGCATCCTCAACCACTGAGGAACTGGCTATCACCCCGCGAACACTGCCGCTGGCACTGGCACTCCGACCATAGGTACACGCTTAAAACCGGTTTTATAATACATAAATGCATACACTCACGACTAGGGTTGCCAGGTCGCCAAACCTTATACCTAATAGCCGGTCAGACCAGCCAGTTTGGGCGGACATTTGGGTAAAAAGGCCGGAGACACCCTACATTTTCGGGAGCAGGAGCGACCGACAGTTGACTCGCCTGCGCTCGGCCACGCCTCGGCGCTCGGCCACGCTCGGCGCTCGCTCGTTTGCGAAATGTAAAAAGCCAAACAAAAGCCGGACACCGTTTATTTTGGCTGTACACGAAATCAAAGCTACTCTGCTCACGACTATTATCTCCAAGGGGTCAGTCAGACACCAGGCAATGAGGACCGCGGAAGGAGTCCACTGCCCCAGTCCACGGCACCAAATAACAACTGAACATGTGCTCAGCGTGATAGGTGGTGAGCCCATCGCCGCTCTATGCTGTTAGAGGTATGTGCAGTCTTTAGTAGCCGGGTCCACAACGGGCGCATGGCCTCGAAGGCAGACTCGAGACAAGACAGACACCCCCGAAACACAGAGGCGAGCCTTGCGAGGCAGGCTGAGCCATCAGAAGTCCCCGAGAACCACCGTCCACACCGAACGCACAGCGCATGCTGAGGCACCTTTGAGCGCGTCCCGTTTACCGACAGCCGACGACGGCTCAGGCACGCTCGGCCGAGGCAACGTGCGTCCGAGGCAGCCCGAGCCGCGTCCACACCGGCGCCGGCGGCGGCTACTGAGGCATTGGCTCGCGAGGCTGCCTCGCAGGCCGTGCTCGGTCGGTGTGGATGCGGCTAAGCTGATACACACACAGCACCTATCCCGTTAATTATTAATCTAACATAAGTCAAGGACTCACGTGATAGGTAGCTAGCTCGCTAACTGCGGACTGACGCTACCTGAAGGACGCACTATTACACACTCTGAAAATAATACTGCTTATACTCCGAATACAATTCAAAACAGTTCCTCAAATAATTGTGCAAAATCATGTGTTATGCCGAGTTATGAAGGAGATGATAATTGAAGCGTCTGCATAGCTTTTCGTAATTGACAATTTGCGTACAAAATATTACTACGTGTTGTGAAGCACATACTACTAGTACATAATACGTAATAATATGGAACAAAAGAATGCTTCATAATTCGACGTAGGTACATTCAAGCTTAATTAGAGGCCATTAAAATCCATTATATAGCAACGCGTGGAATATTTTTGGTTCTTTGTCAAAGATACGTATGGTAATCGCTCTGCGCAAAAGTAAGGAATCCAGATCAGTGAAGAATGTTATTTATTATAACTATACGAGTATTATTATTATCATCAGGACACTGAAATAAATGCAACCCAGACCATAATTTTGCTGTGTAATAACGGCACCTAATTGAACGTCGCGGGCTGTTTTGTTGCTGAGTTGAGAGAGTTGAGTTTCCAAAATTAAAAGATTCCAGTTTGGAATTTTTTGAACGAATGTACTTACGTAATATGCGAATATTGAGTGTTCCAAGTTGCCAAGTAAATTTAAAGGGCACTTCGCACTTGGCAAAGTGTTATTATTATTAGACTTCACTTTCTTGTTGTTTTACGTAAGTATTTATTCTACCATTGTTCTTTACAAAGTTTGTTTTCTTTGTTTATGAATTTGGAAAGTAAGTAATCAGAAAATGTGTGGCATGTCAATTAAACAAAATTTTAAGGTTTCTTTAACAGGTTTATAAATTAATAAATAAATAAACTTTCCTACACTCACACCAATTATCTAGCCCAAGAGAAGCTTCGTTATGAAACTCGTTAAATGGTTACTAGACGACGGATAAACATACATAAAATACTTAAATACATACTTATTATAATAGAAAACACCCAGACCCGAGACAATTTAGAAAACAATAATTTCTAAATTGTCCCGACCGGGGATCGAACCCGGGACCTCAGAGATGGCGACACAATGAAAACCGGTGTACAAACCACTCGACCAAGGAGATCGTAGTTATTATAGTAACTAACCATGTTATTTGTTTTTGTATGTGACTAATACGCGATTCTATAATCTTACTCACACATGTAAGTTGTAAGTAGAACTGCCCAAGTCTACACTATCAGTAGTTATCTGTTCCTGACCACGGCAAGGCGATAACTCGCTCATTAACTACGATATTTGTTGTTGACTCGTTCGTTACATCATTTCAAGTGAACCGCGCAGGTATTTGTCAAAACAGAGTAACAAGATGGCGCAGTGTTTACGAGGCGCACTATCGTTTGTACCAACAAGTGGAGTGGCGGTGGACGCTCTCGTGAGCATTGAGGTATAACTTAGAGACGACATCAAGAAGCAAGTTTTTACGGACTGACTTGCGGCCGCACGGACAGGTTATTCCCTGAGAATCCCAATCCCCGAGGATCCAAACCAGGAGGATCCCGAATGCGGTAAATGTGATTACATCTACTTTTGTTATTTTTTCTATTGTGTTTAACTTGTACCGTTAACAAAAATATATTTATTTGTAAATATATAATATTTGTAAGTAATTAATTAGTATTTAACATAAATATTACATCATAGTTTTACAAACACAATTTACTTATGAAAAATTAAATAAAAAACTACAATACTTATGACTACTTATGATCAAATAATTCTTAACAAATTACATTTTATAATTTATGACTACAATAATTATTTTAAGTTCTGGAAACAGCCGGGCGAAGTCAATTATCTCTGTTTTAAACGTCATTTTTGAAATAATGTTGATTTTACATGTTCTGAAAAAACTGATTGAAAAGTTACAATTGTATTTTTTGTATCGCAAAAAGAAATATTGTGATAATAAGACAACCTGTAATTACTATAGCAGACATTTATTTTTTCAATATTACAATATATTATACAAGGCCGGCAACGCGTCTGCGTTTACTCTGGTTTTGCGGGTGTCCATGGGCGGCGGTGATTGCTCTCCATCAGGTGACCCGCTTGCTCGTTTGCCTCCTTCTTTTATAAAAAATATTAAAATTTGATTGAACACTGTTTCTTCTGACGGTTCTTTTAAGCTAAACATAGTATTGATTAAGTTCATGAAGACACAAACAAACAAAAAAACACATCGGGATCCCGCGGGACAGGGTCCTCGGGGAATGGGATTCTCAGGCAATAACCCGCACGGACAGTAATCGTTTGGATCACTTACAATCACTGAGACGTTTGCAGCCCATGGGCCACAACTTAGTGTGCAAACATTTGATTCGTGGTGTCATCTCTAATTATAATACCTGAATGCTCGCGACTCGCGAGTGACGCGCCGTTGGCTCTAGATCAGCACTCTCGCGAATGCCTCCGCCGGTAAACACACGTCCACATGACCCGAACTCCGTTTCGAAATTCAGACATTAGTATTTTTAGAACGCTTTTTTAGATTCACTTCAGTCGTTGATCTGGCTTTGACGCAAACACATCTAAAATGATAAGTCGAGTGGATGCTCCCCTGCCGTCTGCCACGCCACTAACAGACTGTGTGTTTTTGTTTCAGTTACCTTAAATCCGGAGCCCGCCGTCAGATCGGCGCATATCATACGGTCGCCGAAGTTCGCGTGACGGAAGCGACAAACATATGTTTCTCGCGTAATTGTTTTCTTTGATTTCATTCCACATTCAGTACTTTTGTTCGTTCACGTATGCGCTCGAGTGGTTGAAAACGACATCCATGCGGGTGGTTCACATGAAATAATTGGACCCTTTCTAAACAAAAGTAACGAAACTGTAGTGTGTTGTGTGGAAATAGAGTGAGTTTGCCTGTTAGTCTCGGACGGACTGTGCCACCTCCCCGGGTGTGGTGGAGTCAACATCAGTGAAGGAGTGCAGTGCGCTAGGCGCGTTCGATCTTGCGAGCCGAGTGAAGTGAATCGGTCGCCATGAAGCAGAAGGACATCCGGCCGGCGCCCTCCCTCATCGAGTACAAGGGCACGCGCTTCCTCATCACCGACCGCCCTTCTGATGTCACCATCCAGGCCTACCTCCAGGTAAATATGTTGCACTTGTCCTTGTCTGACACGAAGACTCCTAGTGGGTGATAACAATTTAATTTTTAAGGTTGATTCACACATATCAGCGAAGGCACAGTGAAAAATATTATTTCATATTCATGAATTTTGTCAAAAAGAATACGTCCGTGATTTGCCGGTGGCGGCACTGACACTGAGAGCATTATCACTGACGGGTAGGGATGCGCTCATAGAGAATATGTATATGAAAAACACTGTGACGGTACTGACTCGGAACTGTGGCTTCACTGATATCGCCTCTCCTTACTTCGTTTATTTGTACTGGCACCTCGAGACCAACCGTTAGGTTATGCAAGAAGTGCCAGACGTCCCTGCGCCAGTAGAACACTCGCGCAGGAGACCACCAACGTTAGGTCTTGACGCCAAATTAGTGCCCGCCGCAGCGCGCTCTTCATTCGGTACTCATAAGACTAGTGTCTCGGGAGAGTATCGCCGTAAACACGTGTAGTTCACTGCCTATTGTCCAGATAGGTAGCCGGAGCTGTCGAGCTCGCTCACTTCTCGTTGCACGAAGGGCACAACTCGCAGTTGCCACTGCTAGGGTCGTCGACTCTAAAGTCGACTCCCAAGTGTCCACCTTGTTAGCGGAGTAGTAAGCACACTCACTTCTCGGAACCCATCCAGGCGCCTAGCCAGTTCCCACGTCCTACGCGGCTGGCTGGACCGGAGGCTACGGCATCTAGGAGGCCGCCTCTACTAGTTATCCAAACTAGTACCGGAGATGTCAACACCAATGTCCAATGAGAACCACCGGACAAAGCTGCCAACTATAGGGGAAACTCACGTTCCCCGCAGGACTTTTCGCTTCTGGCCCCTCAGAGACCGCTACTAGGCCCCGCTCGCTGTGCACGAGTTTGGAAGTCCTGGCACACAATACCAGGACAGACGTCCTGGTATTGTGTGCGATCACTGATATGTGTGAAGCAACCTTTATTGTGTTTTGTATTACGACAGCTGAGCTCATATTTATATTGTAGCGATATGACTTGATTTCAATGATGGCCGCCTTCGCCCAGCAGTGGAACAGTATAGTACCTAGGCTATACTTTAATTTTTATTTTCGTATTAGGGTTAATTTTTTCATCTGATTAGGCTATAACTGTGCCGCCTAACTCAAACTTAAACGATATTTATTCAATAAACTCAATTAATAAGTACTTTGAATCGTCCAAATCTTTTTTAACTTGCTACCCATTCAAGACGTTATTTTTTAACTGTGGCAAAGAACGGGCGCAAGAAAGAAGCAACGAAATTTGCAAGAGAAAAAAAAATCATTAATAATGATTAATGATCAATAAAATTTTGTTGTACATTTTTATAAGTTTATTTTATGAATTATCTAAAGTGGAATATGGATATGAAGATGGTGCAGACCACTTTGAAATTATTATAAAATTTAATGTATGCTGCACGAACGAATTCTAGCATTGCTACGTTAATGTAGTAATGCTAGAATTTGTAATACAGTGTCCTGGCCGTTAGCAATATTTACCTATATACGTTCATATATTAACAAATTTATTCAGAAGCGATTGCGATTCCTATCGGTTCATGTTTACATACGCAAGGCAACATTGGCTATGTTGCCAAACAATTTTTAGTATTAGCTATATACAAATCATACTCCTAAGTATCACTATTCGTCAATATATATTTGTAAATAGTATCAATGTTTATCAATATTTGTGTATACTTATATACAGTACAGTTTCCTTTTGATTACAAATAACTAAAAGTAAAATGCAACTTAAGTGCATGCACATTATTCTATGTTTACAATTTTACATACGTCACGTCTGTTTCCAAGATGGGTAGCCAGAGACCACAACAGTTTCCACATCAATTTATAAATACGAGGCAGATTGGCGTGACTACATTCAAAAGAAATTGTTGGGAGTGTTTAAAAGTGCCAAATTATGCTACTTTTTCACCCGTTCAAATAACTCAGTCCTACGGTAGTTGACGCCTTAGCTATGTGAATGAACAACATTCACTGTGTTGTTTTTTTACGGCTTAAATTTTGTGTCGATTATCACAATCACAACAAACGTTTATTGCTTGTGAGTTTATAGTTTTGTTATGTTAAACTGTTTTTATAAGTTATGAATGGCGTTACTACTTTATTTATAAACGTAATTAGCTGCCGATTAGAAACCTTATCACATAATGTGTATAACAAAAACATTATTTACTGATAATTATAAACAAAGGATCGATTCTAAGGTCGAGCGGTTAGAGAACTGTAATTACGTAAGATTGGACCTGGATTACGTATGTTCAAGCCCCACTTGAGGCAATTGCATTTGTTATATTGTTATTAAATTATATGTTTAATTGTTATGTTTCTTTAACTTGCTACCACGCTCGCAAAGTTGTCTTAGGATTAGAAACCCAACCACACATTTATGATTTTATTATGAGTATTTCCGGCGGTAGACTCAAAACATGGTATAAACAAACTTAAAGATTTATATTCTCACCGCGGCTGACTTCAAATTTAATGAGTGTTTATTTTTTAAAATCTTATTTATGGGACGTTGTTGTGACCACTTAGAAATAACTTACAAAAATATTAAGGAAGCTACTTACTACAACAGTTACTTCCTAATAAAAATAGAATTACTATAATTCTAATGCATGATTTACAAGAAACATAGACATACCCATTATTACCGTTAATAAAACAAGCGCCTTTGCAGGGTTGTAAAAGCAAACCTTACCAAATAGCACTGTTTACAATGAACTGATAAGGATTAAATGCAATAACGTTTAAAAGCCATAACCATAACATACGAAGCTTTCGTAATTTTATTTTTTTATTTATTTAATAAGGCATCACAACAGACATCAATCAAAAAGGCATTTAGAACATCAATTAAAACATTTTTGTGCTAGATTGATACCCTTAAATGTGTATGCACAGACTGGCTACAGTTACATTGCTCATGCACACTACGTAAAATCATTATATGCACTAAAATCACATTATTTTAAAATTAAATTTACAGAGTAATTATTAAATTGGGAAAAAATAAATAAATAACATTTTTTATTATTGATTCTGATTTTGCTTTAAGCGTGATGTTACATACACCATGTTGTTTTTTATAATGGAAAGTGTCTCTGTAATGATAGAGAAGGCATGTTCCAATATTTACGTGTAGTTTTAAAAGAAAGGATGAAAAGAAATGCCCTTGCTGAGTTTCTTTTCGGCTCTTCGCAGTGCAAGGTCGCCCTAAAGATATACTTATAGATGGCGTAAGGCGACATTCATAAGTGGTCATGTATCGTAGTCTAAATTTGATAAAAGTTATGGAATCATGAATGTTACACACGTCTTTTGTCCCCCAGGAGCTGCGCAAGCACAACGTGTGCACAGTGGTGCGCGTGTGCGAGCCCAGCTACGACACCGCGCCGCTGAAGGGCGACGGCATCGAGGTGCGCGACCTGGCCTACGACGACGGCACCTTCCCGCCCGCCAACGTAGTCGACGACTGGTTCGAGATACTGCGCGACAAGTAAGTCATTGTCACCAGCCACTATATCTGCCACCTTCCCGAGACAAACCCTGGTTTAAGCCGGCAGTGTGAGGGTGACTGATGCTATGTCGCTTACGCTGCACCAGTTTTCCTCGTGCCTGGACTTCACTTTCACTTAACATCAGGTGGAGTGGGGGTCATTTGCCGGGCTAAATATAAAAAAGTGGCAAAATATCACCCCCCTGTCTAATGTGCGCGAATTGCTTTTTTTTCACTAGCAATTGACATAGTACACAATAGTATACGACGAATTACGAATAGATTATATGTGGTAAGCGTTTGACACTAGTCTAGCCCTCTTTTCTATTGACGACACGGTCAGCGAACCGACGTTTAGAGCGCTTGCACGAGATTCATTAGGATTTTGCGCTCTCATCATCATACTCAAATGCTTCGGGGTATCTAATAGAGTACGAGATACTTCACTGTTCTCCACACACGTGTTCACGAGGAAACTCTTCCGAGACACTAGTCTTATGAGTACCGAATGAAAAGCGCGATTCGGCGAGCACGTCTGGCGTCAAGACCGCAGATGCGTTAACACAGATGGTCTCCTGCGCGAGTATTTTGCTGGCGCAGGGACCGGACGTTTGGCACTTCTTGCATAACCTAACGGTTGGTCTCGAGGTGCCAGTACAAATAAAACTTAGTGATGTAAGGAGAGGGGATGTTCTCCTCACGACACGATCTACCCGAACCCAGGTCCTAGATTAGTATAGTGGTAAGTGGCGTCCCCAGATTTTGTTCACTCGACATGCGACTTGAACGCCTCGTAAGAATCTACTAGGACACGGAGACATCACTGCCCTCACTGCGGCACGGTCTACTAAAACCGTTGTCCTTTGTATTTAGTGATGTCTTGGGACTTTTCTCTCGTGACGCGATTTCAACGCATCAGAGTATCTAGTAGGGTACGTGACACGTTTGTATGATGCCGCCCGGCCCCTAGAAAACGTTGACGATTTTTGCTCATTACCTACGGCTTGAGTTGATGAACCTTATGGGGGGTCCTGCACGAAATTGTGAAAATTTGCGTATTTTTAAGTCGCTTTTACTATGCGCTGAATTAGTTAAATACATTAAAAGAACCAATGTAAGTTAGCCTAATCATTGCACAAGGTCATGGCCTCGTTGAAATTTGAAACAAATTCTTTAAACAATAACAAACAATAATATAATATAATAATACATAATCTAATGACCAGTGGTCGGAGTAGGTATATTGAATTAAGGTCACTGACATCAAACGTATATGTTAATATGGATACTCCTCCGAGTTTCCGGATTATTATGATAAAAATACCGAAACATCGAAATTATTACATGAAACTAGTTAAAAATGTATCAATACTCTCAACGCTATGCTGCTAGTGGCGTAGATGACCAGAATTTAATAGTAAAAAATGACTGGTGTGTAAAAACCTTGTTGTAGTAAAAGTGTTGGAGTAAAAGCCTAAGCATGTATAAAATGATATAATAATAATATTCATTTCAACACACGACATCCGGCAAACAGGGTCTTTTGTCCTCTTATCTCTATGCTCAACGCATCTGACCAATTAGAATCAAGTATCCAGGATGACTCATTGACTGTTTGTTCGAAAACAATGCGCTCGCACCGACATCCAGACCAAGTGGCTCACTCACTTATTTCGGTTCGTGGAGTGCGCTTATTTTATGTGTTGTGAATATCTTGACTTGACCCTGGCTTGTTTACTGTCTTCTGAAATCTACTTAAAACGACGAATTTGGCTTATAACTACGGACATCGATTTATTACTCTTGGATTGGGCCCATTTGAAGTTGTTTTTGTACGGGTAAGTTTTAATTATTTTCACTATTTAAGAAGGTTTTAGAACTTGGAAACAGTTAAAAAAATCACTTTATAGCAATCATCACAGCGCATGAGAGTCCGGTACGCACACCGCAGGGCTATCACCGCTTCAGTTAAAAAAAACACTTTATATGAAACAGAATTTCATTATCGACTTTACAGTTGTGTATGTATATATTGTAAATTTAAATCATTGTTTTAGGTGAGATATAAATAAATATAGCAAAGGTCAAGGCTGAAACAGTGCAAAAGTGGTTATTGCACTATCCTGAGCTACTTTACGATAACGCTAGTGGCACTATATACTGTACAAAGTGTGAAAGTCATTTGAAAGCTGTGAATAGAGGCAACATTACCAAACACATTGAAGGCGCTGTACATCAAGGAAAATTTAAGAGACCGCAAGAGGAATTTTACTTCGACCTCATTAAGTTCCTGATTCTATGCAATATTCCTTGGTCGCAAATGAAAAATCCAGCGTTCAAAGAGTTTTTTCAGAAATATATGTGCAGTACTTGTTGTTGCGTTTGTACCAATCGTAAAGTGGTTGACGAATCACAGTTACGAAAAGTTTATTTGGAGAAGTTTTATAGGAATAAAATCAATTCGATTTATGAAACTAATAAAAATGAGAAACTATGGATATCGCTGGATGAGACAACAGACATTTTTGGTCGATACATAGTCAATTTCCTAATAAAACCATTGCATCCTAGTAATAGTGCAGGCCGGCCTTATTTGATTGCTTGTAAAATGCTAACAGCAGTAAATGGACAAACAATAACACAATTTGTACTGCAATGTCTAGAAAATTTATGGCAAAACACTTTTGAAGCGAAAGTTGACAATATTTTAATGCTTTGCACTGACAGTGTAGCGTACATGCTATCTGCAGGGCGAAATTTAAAACATTACTTACCTGAAATGAAGCATGTGACATGTTTGGCGCACGCTCTTCATCGTGTAAGTGAGCAGATAAGGTCAGAATACAACGATGTTGATATTCTTATATCAAATGTTAAAAAAGTATTTTTAAAGGCTCCTAGTAGGGTAAACATTTTAAAAGAAAAATATCCTGACTTACCGTTGCCTCCGCAACCAGTCATTACCAGATGGGGTACTTGGTTACAGGCAGCATCTTACTACGCTCAACATTTAGATAAAATAAAAGAAGTTTTATCCTGCTTGAGCAGTTCTGATGCTATAGCCATACGAAACGCAAAAAACATTTTGGAAAAACAAAATTTAGAAAATGATTTAAAATATATTGAAGAAAATTACTCTATTATACTACTAGCCCTAAAAGAGTTACAAAAACAAAATTTATCTCTAGCTGATTCACTTTTAGTATTTGATCAAGTAAGGGCTACGCTTAACGAGTGCAATAATGAGAATATAAAAAATAAAATAGAATCAGTTATGGAACGAAATCCAGATTTAGATACAATTAGAGAATACAGCGAGAGTATTGAAAAAAGCGTAGCAAATAATCAGAAACTTTATTTCAAATTCGCTCCATTGACATCTACAGATGTTGAACGATCATTTTCCACTTACAAATGGATCTTAGATGTTAAAAGAAATAGCTTAAAATTAGAAAATATTGAAAAAATTATAGTTATTTATTTTAATTGTATAGAGACAGAAAATCAAAATGTAGAACTTGTAACCGATGAGGATTAAAAATAATTATTTTTAATAAAACTGTAATAATGATTATTTGTATTAACAATAAACAATTTTGTTTGCTTACATATGGTTTTTTATTTTATTACTCTATTTACCAAATTTTTGGAAACTCCGGTACATTCCGGAAGAAATGCATGTCCATGTTATGATATCATGACGCAAGTATCTAAAATCAATATACCTACTCCGACCACTGCTAATGACTCTTAAAAACATATTATGTCGACAACTTTCTTAATTTTACGCATGAAACAATAATTCTTACATGAAAATATTTGTATTGATTTTCCTCAGGGCACCCCCTTCTTTAAAAAGTAAATTTTAATGTTTAACACGCGCGTAATGGTTTTGCACATTTTGCAGAATAAAAACATTGCTCTAATTAAATTACTAGGTCTGAAACTTCAAAGCAGAATTGTTCTATTTTTTTTTTGAGAAGAAGGCAAACGAGCAGGCGGGTCACCTGATGGAGAGCAATCACCGCCGCCCATGGACACCCGCAAAACGCGAGGAGTCGCAGATGCGTTGCCGATCTTTAAGAAAGGAATAGGGTTAAGGAAGGAATATGAATTGTGAGGGGGGGGGGGTAGCCTCCGGAACTCTCACTGGCCTGACGAAACAACAACACAAAGTGCCATTACTTCACGCCTATTATACGATATTTTATAAATATCAATACGATTGACTTTGCTTTGAAGTTCATTAAAAGACTTTTATGTCAGTTTTTGCGATCGCGCGGCACTCCCTTATGTTTTTCACCGCCTACATTCATTCATTCATTTATTACTGCAAAGAACATAAAATAATTCTTTCAAAATAATATTATTAACTTCAAACTGGTTACCTTAAACGTATTATCTTAAATTAATATGAATACTGATGCTTCAGGGTCGGAAATATGCGCGTAAAGAATTTAGTGTCGCAAAATAGTTGCTAATAAAACTAGCTCGACTCTAGTGAGAGTAGGAAGTGTCCGAAATCGCGTAAAATCACCGAAAAATTGTGTTTATCAAATATTTTATCTCAATTCCATTTCAAGGGCGATTAAGAACGAACGGTCTGACGGCAGCGGTTTCTCTCTCGCACAATCAGTCTTCTTGCTCTCACATGTACGTCGTAGTGGCGCCCACGTACCTTAAAACCCAAAATAAATAAGGCGATTCCGGCCCAGAGCATTTCTCGGCTAATTTGGTTACCAGCCAAGCCCCTTTTATAAAAAGCCATATTTTAATACATTTTCGAACATTACGGTACAGTTTAAAATGGGATGAATTATATTAGACTGGGCCGTGCACGGGGCGAGCCGCGTGCGTGGCCCGGACGGGGCACTGATTTGTGACGTTGCATACATTCTGTATGAAGCAGTTCATGTTACACAGTGCATGATTCGTGCCCCGTCCGGGCCACGTATACGGCACTGCCCGGTCTAATATAATTCATCCCCTACATCTATATAAGATGATTCAAACTGCGTCCAATTGTGACTGTGAGGTTTGGCGTTATGATCCATATTATTTAGTAATTAACTAATAAATTGTATGAGTGAGTGAAGACTATACCGATATTGAAGAATTGAAACATAATGATGTTTTCTCTGAAATGGAGTTTAATGATGGAGGAGACAAACAGTATCAGGACCTAACGATGGTAAACCTACTAGGTTTTGATATGTAGTACAGTGTGTGTACGAAGTCTGAAACTGACAATTTAAAGTGAGAGTGACGTAAATGACCATTACTTGCAAATTCAAATGGTATTTATTAGGTCACCTGTTGAAATACCAGAACAATAGAATTTCTATTGTTATCGAGCTCTAGGAGTCCTTGCCACAGACGAGGCAAGCTTTCTTTATTTTTGATAACTAAAACATATATTATGATTATTGAATATTTTTGAACTGTTTGCAAAAAGGAGTCATAATTTCGTTATGATTAAGTCGCGAGTTTTCTGCATAAATTTCGTGCTTAAGATCTATCACCATAATACCATCTACCACCATGATACAATATCACAATAGTTTCCGGAGTTTCTGAGAGGTAATCAGAGAGCACAGTGTTCTATTTGCTACGAATTACGATACTGTCACAATTAATTTACTCTTGTTCTTCAAACCAGCTCGTCGGTTTAGGGTAATCTTAGCCTGACCTTTCACGAGAACGTCTTCGTTCAGCCGGCCTAGCATGTGCAACACGAGAACTCTTCTCGACCCGTTTTCTCGTGTTTTATTAATTTATCTCTAATGTCTATCGACACTAAAGACACATAGATGCGCTTAGAACTCTACATAATATGTCAAAAATAGACTGAATAGTAGTTTTTGCATAAACTGTGGTATTTTTGTCCAAACCTTAACATGACAACTTAAAATGATTTGTCGTCTCTCGTCCGCGACATATTTCGTGTCGCGCATGCTAGGCCTACCTGAGAGCTGAGTGTAAGTTTGTAAATTGCAAACGTTACTAGTTTTAACTGATAGATCTTAACGCTAAGTAAATAAGATCGAGAAACAAAACTCTTAACACAAACGCGATAGCAACGTTAGCACATTTACGAACTTACACTCAGCTCTCTGGTCTCGTCTGTACGAGACCAGAGAGCTGAAAGTACGTTCGCCGAGGTTTTCCTCTTCTAACGTCCAAGATTCACGACTCTATTGCCCCAAAGGGTTAGTCAAAGACTAGGCAATGTTGACCGCAGAAGCAGACGGTGAGTCCACGATTCACCAAATGACAACTGCACATGTGCTCAGCGTGATAGGTGGTGAGCCCTTGCCGCTCTATGCTGTTGGATGTACATCATCAGCCTATAAACGTCCCACTGCTGGGCACATGCCTCCCACGTGAACAATAGCACGAGGGGATATTGGGCCATAACCCACGACGCTGGCCCAATGCGGGTTGATGGTTTCAACGACTGCCATCTTACGACAACAACCGGGACCAACGGCTTAACGTGCCTTCCGAAGCACGGAGGAGCTCGAGATGTTTTTAATGGTCACCCATCAGGCGACCCGGCATTGCGAAAGTTGCTTAGCGGGCAAGATCGCAAGCCGAACGCGCTAGCCGCTGCGCCATCGAGCTCCTCAAGTTGTGTTGCTTCTCGTTGGATGTACGAGCAGTCTTTATTCGTCTTTATTCCGTTAGTCGCCTTATACGACACCCAAAGGAAGAGTGGTTGGTGGGCAAGGTTCGAAAGGATAATGATCAATTGATAATTATCGTGATAATAACAGATGGATAATTATCGATTGATAATAACAAAAAATTGCGCGCGGGAAAGTGAACTGCATTCGAAGTATTTAAACGTGTGTTTCCGCACTTGCGTATATCCGAACGTACGAATGACAATGTCAACGTGCCGCGCCCTGAAATTACCATAACAAGAACAAATCACTTCGGATTATGCAAAGTTGAGAAAACTCAAGTGTCATTATTTTGTTAAGTTAAATTTATATATTTTATGAATTTCCTATGAAACAATATAATTAACAAATAAATTTGTTACACTGGTGATAATTATCCGATAATTATCAAGAAGCGTAATTATCTCGATAATTTCGAACCCTGTTGGTGGGCCTCTTTTAGTGAGCTGCTACACCACACGGCTTATTCCTTTTTCCATACGAATAAAATAGAAACGTGCTGCCCATTCCAACAAAACTTCATTGTAGGTTTTATCTCTGTCTATCTGGTTTGGCGTTAAACTAATTACCACTTTACAAGTAATAGGTGACGTCAGTCCGCTCCATGAATTCATTTTTAGCGTTCAGCTGTGACGCATATCACCGCCAGCTCATTACTCATCTCATCATTCATTGTGCATAAAAAACTGGTCTATTTTTACTACAGCTCGAGCAAATACAGTTATATTAATTTTTATATTAATACAGCATATATTTATTTTTACAATATTTTATAGTAGGTAGGTATCTGTATTGTAAGTTTATTAAATTTATTTTTATATCAATATATTTTTATATATATTTCAATTCTATTTTTTATATTTCATATTTGCTTGTTTCTGGTGTACTGCTTGTCGCTCTGTTTCTGTTGTCCTATACCGCAAAGGTTGTCTGGAAGAGATCGCTTCAAGCGATTAGACCACCTTTGCCCACATTGGTTTTAAAATGCTTATTTTATGTTTTCTGTATTTTTGTGTGTGCAATAAAGCGTTTTATCTATCTATCAATCTATCTACAGTAAAATTGTATTACTTAAAATTATGCATGTTTTAGTGTTTGTAAAAGAAATGTTATCACCGTAACAACAACCTTACTATTGTATAGGTTGCTATGTTCTTTGATAAACTACACCTTATACTACAGTCCAATTTGATCAAGATTGTTTGTACGATTTGCTTGGGCAAAAATCTAGTTTCACTCGGGTTTTTACTGTTTTTTGAAAGACAGTCACCATTGCTAGTTGTTATCTCGTGAATCTCTCTCATGAAAAAGTAATAATCCGTGTGGCACTAGATATTTTCACAAAAAAATTTCAATAGTTTGTTTACAAACATTTGAATTTGGTCGTAGAATAGATATAGCGTGAATGCTTCCAAAACATCTAGACACAAAACAGTGCATACTTTAACGTAACGTTATTTTACTAATGTAACGGTATTTGCAATTTTACAGTGACAAATTTTGTTTTATTAATAGATCACCAACAACATTTACATTATAACAACAAGTTGTGACAACATACTGTTGTGAGTGTGACTACTTATAAGTAAAGTCTATAAATAAATGAAACCTTATATAAAGATGATAATGGCATGCATAACAACAATAAGTGAATGTAAAAAGTGGACAGTAGGAACATAAACTAAAAAATTACGTAATAACTAATTCTAATCTCAAACTGAGGTAGTTTTATGTACTAGACAATAAATCAATAAACATACACACAATCTATACTGATATTATAAAGAGGAAAGATTTGTTTGTTTGTTTGAATTGAATAGGCTCCAAAACTACTGGACCGACATAGAAAATTCTTTGACCATTAGAAAGCTACATTCTTCCCAAGTGTCATAGGCTATATTTTATCCAGATATTCCGACGGGAACGGGTACCACGCGCGTAAAACCGCGAGGATCCGCTAGAGTTATATATGTTAACGTTCTCCTTCTATCACTCGCAGGGCCCAAAACAAGCCCGAGTCAGCGGTGGCGGTGCACTGCGTGGCGGGGCTGGGCCGCGCGCCCGTCATGGTGGCCATCGCGCTCATCGAGCTCGGCATGAAGTACGAGGAGGCCGTCGAGACCATCAGAGAGTGAGTACTGCCCTCATTGTTATAGTAGTGGCAACCCTTCGTGCAACGAGAAGTGAGCGAGCTCGACAGCTTTGGTTATCTATCTGGACAATAGGCAGTGAACTACACGTGTTCACGGAGATACACTCCCGAGACACTAGTCTTATGAGTACCGAATGAAGAGCGCGCTTCGGCGGGCACTGGTTTACTGGCAAACTTCTTGCATAACCTTAACGGTTTTGGTCTTGTGGTGCCAGTAAAAACAAATAAAATTAGTGATGTAAGGAGAGGGGATGCCCTCATTGTTATATGAAACTACGCCTGTTGGTATTCGATCGCATATAAAATCTAAATGTCCAATCGACGCTCTAAAAACGCTCACTTAAACATAGCGAGATGTTTAGGCACGCATTTCCTGTGGTAGTGACGTAGTGTGCGAACTAAGTGTCAACATGACGGAGTGCGCCTTCAAAAATGGCTGTTGTAACCTCAGAATAATATTGTAACAAATCAAATCACATATACGTCAAATGTATAATATGTCAAAGCTGCCGCTACGATTATAGTCGGTGCCAAATAAATGTGCATAAAAGGTCATTTACTCCACTTGTACCAAGAGATTTCAAAACATTATTAGGCTAGTAAATTATCACAACAATAGGTACTTATTTATTATGTACGTATTAAAAGTCAAAAGGTATCTAAGCACTTGTATAGATTTAAAAAAAATGTTTGTGATATACACCAAGTCTCCGAGGACGTCTCGTACCAAGATACGTTAGTTTACACAGAATTCTATCGCTACGTCTTATATTTCGGTTCGACGCGCGGCGTGCAGTGGTACAGCAGTGCGATTCTCTAAGTTAAAGCCTTGGTAGTAGCGGCTGCCGCAGCGTTGAGAATTGACTATGTCTCTTTCATATTCATAGAATTGGAAAAAGACAGCAGATCACAGCCATGCGCGCAGCGTCTATGTGTCGCTTAGAGAATCGCATAGCAGGGGCAGCGATGACATTCTATGCACATTTATCTGGCACCGACTAGGATTGTGTATCTAATTTTTATATGTGATCGAAGCTGTTGCTAAGATTCTGTACAGAATCCGATTGTGCCGAATGCGACTAAGGCTGCGGATTCTGTAGGGGACAAATTGTGCGACGTGTCCCCGAACATGACGCTTAAAAAGTGTAAGGCACCTGTGCCTCCTGTAAAAATTGGTACATCTCAAAATGACAATGTTTCGGTGTCAACATTGCAGTGTATGAGTCGCTAATGTTGTCCAAAACGCGCAGCTGCCACATGGCTGTAGCGCTGTAGCCGCGCGACTAATTTGAAGGCGTCCACATTAGTGGCAAAATCGTTTATGTATTGTTTAACGTACACACCAGCAGATCAACTAATCCAAAACAGAACTATCAAAGGAGAACCGGCACTTTCCATAGAAAAAATGCTTAACTTGTATGCAATAGAATTTGGTCATAAAGTAAAGCTAATATTATTTGCTACCTAAACCAAGTTTTGTCTTATTTTTAACGAATCGCGGATAAGAGTTATTTCAATTGTTAATATATTTTAAAATGGAAACACCGAGTCTTTAAAAGGCACACATGTTAGGTACTTTAAAAATGTCAAAATGGCTGCATAAACCTTAATTCTTTTGCTTTAAAAAAAGTGAAATGTCAACAATGCCGTCACGTCATGTTTGATTTAACAGCTAGCGGCTGTACAACTGTCATCAGATATTGCTAGTTATTGAATTACAGATTAAAACATTAAAAAAGTAAACCACTTAAGCATAAAACGCCGGGTCTCCTTTTCCGAAATCCTTATTTATACCCTTAGGGGTATAAGAATCAAGGAACTGGAGAAATGTAGAATAGCACAAATTGTCACATTTTGAACTTTATTGTTATCAATAAAGTTCAAAATGTATTGAGAAAATTGATTGCCTCTTATGTCGCAGTTCTTTATGTAGCAAAACGTTGTTAGACTCTATTTTTAATTTAATCTACCGTACAATCCTAAGAGTACCTTTTTTTATTCAGCCTAATTTGTTTCACTGCTAGTTTACTATTCTAAAATATTCCTATTGAAACTGGCTTAATGCGTTAACCGCGTAGCCATTAATTAAAATAATTAATTAACTAACTTATGTCGCACTCGCACTGTAAATGCATTACAAATTTTAGTTTGCTAACTCGGTTGAACAATTAATACCTATTTAAAGTTAACTATGAATAGATTCAAACAGCATTAGTTCAATTACTTAAAAAAACTTTTTTAAATACTGTTACTTATTCACTAGATCTCTATATTTTCTTTTTATTAGTTTGCAAAAAAATATTGAGTTAGTATGGTGAACTGAAATGCATGAGCGTGGAAACCACAGTGAATTATATTATAATGTTGCTGATGTGGTACTACGATAATATCGAGTTGCACTGACCGTGAACGAATGGATGGTTTCATTTCCTTGTTAGGCTGTAACAACAGGCCTTGTATAGTACAGACAGACGTCAGCAAATTAATCTACCACAAAATGTCAAATTTCTTCAATACTTTTTGAACTATATTGTTTGGTAATAAGGATCAATATCCATTTGAGAATATTGACAGTGGATTGGTTGATATGATGGCGTGTGTACGTAACGTGACATCTGTTCCAGTCATAGTATAATAACTAAGGAGGATAGAAGGAGTCCAAATGAGACTCGTATAGTTGTCCTATTTTTTCAAATGGGCAAAAGAGACAAAATAAGTTGCTAAAAACGTCAAATGTCTAGCGAAAATAAAAAAAACCGGTCACCATTTAAGACATATATTCATACTGAATTCAAAAACGACTTATACAAATGTATTTCGAATGGTGACCAAACGGAGTGCCTACTCAAATGTCATAGCACTCATTCTATGCTTTATTTATTATTCTATGGTTACAGTCATTTGTTTGGATGTATGTCTCTTTTGGATCTTCCGTCTTGCCACGCCAAAATAGAGATGGCCTCGTAATAGCCTAATGACCAACTAATAAACTTTATTATATTGCGATTACTCTCCATATTATCTAAAGTACATTCCTTATTATGGCTTTCCTAATGTTTCTTACGCGAACACTGCCAAGTCAAAGGAATTAATGAACCATATCATCATTACCCTATAAATCATTAGCATATTCATAAAATTCTACCCTCGTATAACATATTAGAACTGGTATACGAGGGGAAGAACTGCCTGTACGAGACTGTCTGTACTCTCACATAAACTAACATGTTGACATTTACCTTATTGTTCGTATATTTTGTTTCCAGCCAACGTCGCGGTGCCATCAACGCCAAACAGCTCTCTTACTTGGAGAAGTACCGACCGAAGTCTCGCCTCAAGAAGAATGGGCACAAGAACGCTTGCTGCGTGCAGTAGTCGCCCCGCAGCCGTCCCGCGCCCGCAACAGCGAATCTAGCTCTGCTTTCACACACACACTAACACATGAGAGCATAGGCAACAATCAATTAGTACTTTTTTATAGTAGAATGTCGCCTCTTTTTGACGACCGTTTGTTACTTAGTATTTTGTTTGTTTAGGGCCGAGTTGTAACCGAATTCTGAACTCGAAAGCTCACCGTCTCGGAGATATCACACATTCCCGCGTTTTGTTTACCACGAACTGACCTAGAATTTGGTTATGATCTCAGTTCCTATATTACCGTCTTCGACATGTTTATTCTCGAGTTTTCTATGAAATTTAATGGTAACATTTGTATGTTCGAGTGTAAAGGTATATAACCCTCGTGCTGTACTGTGTATTAGTGGAATAATAAATAGAAACGAGCCACGATTTGTGTTCATAGTTGAAACAGTTACTCGGGTATTTATATATTTTTTAATCATAATAAATTCAATATCCATAATAAATATGATGCAGTCAATAATAATTATTATGCTCTTAGATTTTTTTATATATAATTTCTTTGTGTGTTGAAAACATGATATAATTTCGTAATTAATTTCCTTTTTTATAGCTATATAATTGAGACATAATAGAACACTAGACGATTTGTTTTAGGACAATTATTGATATAAAGTTTAAGACGATTTTGCTTTTGTAAAAGTTATTATTTATATTATAATATCATCAAGCTTTAGGTGAAATTTATTAAACTTTTGACTCTGTCTGTGTAACAGACGAATCGTATATGGATAGAGGAAAGACCCAAACACAACACATCTGACTTAATGTTCCAATAAAATTAGCTCTTTGATATTATTTTTCTATTTCTAATTTTATGAAGATTATCGAATTATATGATCGTGTATCTACGGAACAGTCACATTCAAAAATAAAAATATTTATAAGCGATATCATTTGTTTCATTTTCTACATAACCAAAATCATTTCATTATTATTAGTTATTTTACTGAACAATCTCTTCACATGAAACAACATAATACTTTAGAGAAGATTGTGATTATTAATTTATATCATACATTTTTCCATGTATATGAAAGACGAAATTAATAAAGATATTGTAAAGTGCTACGCTACGTCCCATGTAGTGAGTAGTAACTTCTATTTCTTTAGCTATTTCTCTTGGCAGAGCGGTCGTGGTCACAAGTTTGGTGGTTGACGCGGAAACAGCTCTCCTCACGATCTCCCGCCATCTCTCCCTATTGGTAGACTGTCTGACACACTGTCCCCTATAGCGGATTTGACTTGGTCAGTCCAGCCGCATAGGTAACCTGCCACGTGATCTGGTTCCTGCCACTCTTCCTTGTACGCTCCATGGAATCGCCATCCCGCCGAAAGACATGGCCAAAGTACTGCAGTATGCGCGACTGTGCTACGGCCGACAGACGCCGCGTGATGCAGAGCTGGAGTATGGACACGTTGGTGTGGAACTCCATTCA
Source organism: Scoparia ambigualis (assembly GCA_963921215.1). NCBI lineage: Eukaryota > Metazoa > Arthropoda > Insecta > Lepidoptera > Crambidae > Scoparia > Scoparia ambigualis. The sequence goes on from OY992504.1 coordinate 35,084,866, forward strand.
CGATATTTCAAGAATCTTCCTCCAGCACCACATCTCCAGAGCATCTATCTTCTTCCCCTTTTCCAACTCACACGCTGTCCATGTCTCTGCCGCATAAAGAAAAATGGGGAATATTAGTGTTCGCACAAGCCTGATTTTGGTGTATTTAGTAATGTTGCGATTCCTCCATACTTTCCTCGGCTTCTCCATCGCAGTTCTGGTTATGGCCATACGTCGTTTTACTTCATCTACGCAGCCACCGTTGTTTGAGATCAAGGCTCCAAGGTATACGTAGGTCTGAACCACGTCACAATTCGTAATCTGTGTCACCTCGGGCGAGTTGTCGTTGGCGCGATTCCCGATTATAGTCTTGGTCTTAGATCGGTTTATTTTCAACCCAAACGTAAGGCTTATGCGCTTAATTTTGAGAAGTAATTACTCCATAAGGTGGTGTCATCTGCGTACCGCAAGTTTGCAATTTTGTAGCCACCAATCACAACACCATCGGTCCAGTCTTCAAGAGTGATTCGCATCACAAGCTCGGTCGGTATAAGCGTTAAATATTAACGGTGATATTATGCAGCCCTGTCGTCTGACAGGAGGTCATCTGTCCGTACTGAAGCTGTCCCCATTCGTAAAGATTCCTGAGCAGGTGCACGAGGTGTAGTGGTGTGCCCATGTCTAGTAGTGTTTTCCACAACGTTGGCCAGAAATCAACAAAGCATATGTACGTCGGCTTGTTGAATTCTCGAGCCTTCTCAATAATTTGACGAACGATGAGAATTTGTTCACGGGTTCCTTACCTTTTACAAATCCGGCTTGTTCTGGCGCAATTTCTCTGGACAAATATGCCTTCAGTCTCTAATTTATGATATGTAGCATTATTTTGCTAGCGTGTGTAATGAAGGCGATAAGTCGAAATTTGCTACACTTCTTCGTGGAACCCTTTTAGTGAAGAGGAGTGAAAACTGTGTGGGCCCATTCGGAGGGCCATTTGCCTTGTAAGTCATATCTTGTTGCAGATGACGTGGAAGATATGAACGCCACGCTCTCCCAATGCTTTGATGGTTTCAATTGGGATTTCATCTTTCCCTGTGGCTTTTCCATTCTTTAGGTGTTGAATAACAGCTCTTACTTCAGACTCAAGAATATCTGGCTCGAGCATGTCACAGGCAGGGTGCGTAGTTTTGTGACTAAGCATCTTGAAACAAAGACTGGCAGTAATTTCTCCATGCTTTCGAGATTTTATCCAGTTCTTTTTTTTTTAATAAAAGAAGGAGGCAAACGTGCTGGCGGGTCACCTGATGGAGAGTAATCACCGCCGAGGAATTGCAGGCGCGTTGCCGTCATAAAAGGAAGAAATAGGAGTTGTGGGGGGGGGAGGGGGGATGGGCCTCCGGAACCCTTACTGGCCGGACTAAACAACAGCACCAAGTGCCAATATTACATTCTGATCTTCTATGGCCCCAGTCTTAGACGGCAGCGTTTTTGTGATGAGGCGGATCTTGTGATACAAGTCTTTCGCCTCATATCTGCCTGCATGAGCCTCAACTTCTTTGCACATATTGCTCAGGTAGGTATATGACCTTGTCTGCAATGTAGTTGTATCAGAGCTGACATTTTTTTCAGATACTTTGATCGGCTCCCGCTGCTTTCATCTTCTGGCGTTTTTCGACAAGCTCAAAGGTGCCATTAGTCATCCAGTGCTGCCTCTTGCGGGTTGTAGGTAATTGGTGGTGCGGTTTCAGAGATAGTAGTTGTGATGAGTAACTTAGCTCGATACCATAATGCAGTGTATCGATAGTCGGATCTGCTTCAGACTAATTGACCGTGACTAGTTCTGCTCAATACTCGATCGGAATCTTTTGTTGTGATGAGTAACTTAGCTAGTCCCATAGTGCATCGGGTGTATCGATAGACAGATCTGCTTCACTGTGACCAGTTCTGCTCAATATTCGATCGGAATCTTATAACATCTTTCACCTCTAGCTTCCTTGGCTTTTTAATGACTCCAGTTGCCATCAGTTTGAGCTTTAGTTTCGAGATCAACAGTTGGTGGTCTGATCCGCAATCAGCTCCAGGCAATGTATGGGCATTAGTAACAGATGATCCCCATCGCGACCGAATCATGTGATGTAATCGATTTGAATGCGGGTTTTTTCCATCAGGCGATACTCAAGTGTACACCCTTCGATGGTGATGTTGGAAAAGGCTATTCGCAATCGGCAGGTCGTTTTATGAAGAGAATTGTATTAAGCGTTCACGTCGTTCATTACGCTTCCCGAGCCCAAATCTCCCCGCGCAGTTACTCAGCTGATTAGCGTTCTCTCCAGGTAGTAGCTTTCAAGTCTCCAAGGATGACCAACAACTCTCTATTAGGTACCTTCACTATTGTTTATCCTAGTTCGGAGTAAAACTTCTCGATGGCTTCGCCGCTCGCGGCTGAGGTGGGGGCATACCCTTGGACGACGTTGAAAATCAAATACAGGTATTAAAAAGACCACACCGTTGCTGCTGCTGATGTCTTTGCCAGAGAAGTAAACAACGTGGTGTATGAAAAAAACGTAAACATCAATATATGTCCGCTGCCTTTCCAGTGTGTTTCGCTTATACCACAGATGTTCACACCGACTCTATCTACTTCTCGTTCCACTATGTTGAGTTTTCCAAGTTGGTATAAGCCGCGCATATTCCACGTTCCTATCGTCTGGCGTCGACATAACTTGATAGATTTTCCAGTAGTAGAATTTCCAAGAAGGGCCTGGTCTCCTACTAACTCCGCCTTGGCCGGTAGCCAACTTCACACCACGGTGCCGGTCGCTAATCGGTTCGCAAGGCACTCGTGTCTCAATTATTTGTGCTCTCATGTGACTTTCTTGGAAATGTAGCCGCAGTGGTTTTCCTTGCATTCTGCGCCAGACATTTAAGAGATTAGGATAAAATGTTTACTAGAAAAAAAATAACCAGTCTCAGGAAAGCTCGAATGTTAATCGAACCCATGACCTTTGGATTGCCGGTCCACGGCTTTCCACTTTTTTTTCTAGTAAACATTTTATCTTATATCTATATAGCATTGTGAATGTAAAAAAAATCAATAATAAAGATATTTAAGAGATTATTTAGATCCCAAGGCCGCTGAAGCCTATTCTGCTCGGCTGCCCGAGCAGGTGGGTGGTTATCCCGCCACAGTTCGGTCGCCAGTTAGTTATCTAGCAGGGGGCACCACTACAGCTGGGGAGCCGTCTTACCAGTTTTCGCTTACGAACGCCCGGGTCGTGCAGGTGAGGTTGACATTTGGGGCTGACTAGATGTTATTGCGATTTTCCCCTAATTACCCCCCAGCTATTTCTAGTAGCTCACTTTAAAAAACGCGTACCTACTTACTTAAAGTACGTATACAACGTTAGTCGGAAAGGGGGTACTAAGCCGCGGACAACTGAAAGTGCACCTATCAACGGCTATATTGCAAATATAAGCTTTGCGAAAAACGTTCATATTTACTTCCATACAAAATAAACTTTTGAATAGGGGCGGGGCTAACGCATGTTTGGCAGGCATGTAAAACGTAAAAATAAATTAAATAAGCAAAGGAGAATGACCAAACCAGCCTATTCGATATCTATTGCGTCTTAATCATTCACATGTCAAAAGTGTTCTCTTATGTTATAATGATTACTGTTAAAAAAGGTTTTCTATAGAACGCCGCGTTAAGAGTCAAGTGATAAATAAATGCTGATCTGCCCCCTTACTCTTGAAACCGATCGCTATTGGATCGGATTGGTATTGTAAATTTTCGTACTCCTAAGTTACGACACCAGAGCTAATATGGATTCATATTGCGTGGATATTGAGTGAAAAAAATACAAAACTCATTGCGATTTAGTTCACCCAATATGAATCCAAATTAGCGCTGGTGTGGTAACTTAAAAATACGAAAATTCACAATACCAATCTGATCCAATAGCGATCGGTTTCGAGAGTAAGGGTGCTGGACTGATAGTCATACGATAACAGTTGTCATAACCTCAAAATACCTAAAAAGTCTTAAGCTAAAAATAGAGAAAGCTTCAAACATATTGTAATGTAATTTTTTCACTGTTATTGATTACTTTTTATTTCATTAAAGCGCTGTGTTACGCTAGCTAGCTAAAAGACTAGCCTAACTCCCATAGTAAAATGTCATTCTCCTTTGGAAAGGGGTTAAATCTTAGATTAAAACAAAAAGGGAAGATACGGCATGCTCCTACTTGTAGTCATTCAAAATATAGTCCTACTCAACTACTTAAGCAAACACTCACACACGCACACCTATAAAGTGTAAATCGAGCGAGCGAGACAAAGCGGTAAGTTTCAACGTCAGCGCGAGGGAGTCAGCGAGTAGCGCGTTGACGTCTCGGTCGCTTCGCAACAGACGAGTACGTACGACCGATTCCGACGCCACTGCGGAGTAGCGTCTTTCTCTTTTTCACACAGTAGAATATCCGCAATAGTGCGATGTAGCCAGGTAGGCTACTCTTGAAACAGAATTGCATTAATCAATTTCCAATCACAAATCTAAAAAATGTCAAATGGCACTTTTGTAAGCGACAATAGCGCCACATTGGAATTAAATTGCGTGGAAATTGATTGAATAAATTATTATCGAGATGGGCGTTCCAGAATTATCGTTACTTATCCCAATATCGATACATACTAATCGCATTTGAATTGTATTAAGATTGAGTTTGCGTTCGAGAGTAACCCCCCTGTTCGCTCGGCAAATTGTGACTGAAGTGAAATTGTGCCTTTAGTCCTAATTTTGGCGGCTCACCACGAGACGCTAATGCCTTATCTTCCCTTTTTGTTTTAATCTAAGGGTTAAATGCAATATTAACTTTTTTATTTTTTGGTAAGTAGGTACCTACTAGTTAGGAACCTCAAACATTCTTATTCTAACTGGAAATAATGCTCTTATTAAAGTTAATATTAAAGTTATCAGTTACATGCCTGTTAACTGGTTATTAATTGAATCGAGTTTTGTTACGTATCTTCTTAATAAAATTAAACTAAAGTACTATGTAACTGTTCAAGATGCCTTTCTCGGATTATTAGATATAGGCATCACGCACCGACCTCCACGATAAACGGCCCAAGGCCAACAGGTCGGTTGTTCATTTATTAGGTACATTTTTATTAAATTCATTTACTGACATTATAGCGTATGACATATATATACGTAACAGTAATGAAGACACGTCCGAGGTCACGAGTTGCAAGGCTCCAGCAGTAAAGCGATGTAAATTAGGTTTTACGGAATTATAATTCTACCTTCATATTAAAATACATATTAGTTACTATTGACTGGTTCGATTTAATTTTTCCAATACTTAATTTATTTAATTTTAATAATATATATAATTTATTTTTAATAATATCGATTGAACAAGTAAAAGTTTTACTTAAGTATATTTAAGCGTTAATAAAACGCTAAAATATATAAAAAACATTAAAAGTAAAAGTAGCTTAGAATCCCTCATCAACTTATTCCCATTTTTTTTTCCTGCTCCGTTATCAGATTTTGATCACCGCACCTAGCTACAACCTATTTGTTGAGACCATTCCAACAACGAGCCCAAACACGATACCTCTGTTGTAAGTTGGTAAGGAATTAGGTATTCTTGCAGATGCTGCAGCATCAGGTCAAGGTTACCATGTTTTTTTAATATTATTTAAGTAACAGGGTATCAAATTTTAAAATCGATCAAACTTATGAAAGTTGCTCAAATTCTTTTCTCGACTATGTAAGAGATATTAATGATCTTCAAAAGGCTAAACAGATTTTCTTAATACATAATTCTCCTTAAAAAAGTAAAAACATTTTGATCGATTGATAGATTCTGGTTCAAAATCACTCGATCAAGACACCTCTCAAATTAAAAAAAAAAACAAAATTAAAATCGGTCCATCCGTTCGGGAGCTACGATAATTCGTACAGACAGATAAACAAATTACTCAAATACACGTTAAACTTACAACACCCTTAGTTTTGCGTCGGGGATTAATAAAATGTGTAAAATAGAAGTGTGTCTTTGTGCGTTTTAATAAAACAAATAAAAAGAACGACAACATTATAATAATACAATTATTTAAATTGCAATTCGGCTTGACAAATATAATTTATACTACTTTTCTCGAAGTAGTTTTATAATGATAAAATTAACTTAGAAATAAAAAAAATAAAATTGAAACATAAAATATAAATAAAAAAATGAAGTACTTAGGTATATAAATATGATCCTCAATATATCCTTATAATACCCAAAAAGTCTTAAGCTAAAAATGAAGATAGCTTCAAACTCCCGCATCATATTGTAATGTAATTTTTTCTTCATAATTCAGAACATTGCTGCTATTGATTACTACTTATTTCATTAAAGCGCTGTGTTACGCTAGCTAGCCAAAAAACAAAAAAAACTAGCCCAACTCCCATAGTAAAAAGGTCATTCTTCTTTCTAACCTATCACGTGACTTACGGCAGTACATTATTTTTTATTAAATAACCACTGGTGGCCGGCTAGACACTTCCTTTAAATTATCAATTCAAAAATGAATTGTGCAATTTTGTGCCGAACATCCCCAAGAGCTCGCCTACTTCGATCTGATTGGCGCGCGTAGTTCTATCGACCACATTTTGTTACCTACGCAGGCCGTACTGCGACACAGATTGAATAGCGAAGATGCGACATTAGCAAGAAAGTTAGTAGGCTACCTATCTTTCAGGCCGCACAAGTTGATGAACTTGGTAATGTTTTTTGAAACTTACTACTTTTACCGCCTCTGTGGTCTAGTGGTTAGATCATAGTAAGCCCGGTCTGAGAATCCAGAGGTCAGGTTTCGATTCTTAGCTGAGGGTACATTGTATTCGGTTTAGTTGGTGGAAGGGCTTGTTATAAGTCCACCTAGATAGCTACCACCATCTTATCTAAGTCTGTCGCAATACAATGTTGAATCCAAGGTTGGTAGGTCACCGAGACGCCGACGTAGAGAAAGACGTAGTGAAAAATTAACTAATGAATAATAATAATGAAATTAACCCTAGTTATTATGCACCACACCATTAAATCGGGTCTCTCGGAGACCGGAGATTCGTAGGTATAAAACAGTTCTCTGAAATGTTTAAAATTACTCTCTACAGTAGATAAAAACGGCCATTTTGTTACCCATGGCAATGAACTCAAACCTGTCACTCCCTCAAAACAGCTGACCGCCAGGGTTACCACAGCGTCATTTCTTTTAAAATCTTAAAAAAGCTGTTAATATAAAATAATCCATTTATGAGTAAAAGTTCTTAGACAAAAGTTATTAACTATCATGTCATGTATACTTTACTCTCCTTTTGGCTTAGTACCCCGTTTCCGACTTTTGTTGTATAGAAGAGGGTGAAATAAAAAAATAACAGTTCATTGGAAATCATAAAAATCTTTATTATGTAGTGAGGTAGTTTTACATTCAAAAACTTTCAGAAACTTATTTCTAATACTTACTTATTAATAATCAAAATCCGACACATACTTCACAATCTTGAAATAATTTCGGTTTAATTTTATTAAAAATAAAGTCACTGTATGCATAAAACCAAAACACTTTTGTGATGATTTCGTGATAAAAAATAATAAATAGCAAAGTGTGAACTCTAGTTCGAGTTAAGTACTTTGTACCATTAACAAAATTACTAACAAAATAGTAAAAAAAACTAAGCTACGAAACGTAAAAAGTAAAGATAAATTAAATTAAAAGTGTGTCTACACTTTTATCTTAAGTATATAGGTATACCTAAACCACATTTCCAACATTATCAATAATACAGTCGGCATCACGTATTGCGACGCAGTACTTGGACAGCAATTTATAATTAACTACTACGGAGGTATAATTTTGTACTAAAGTGTAATCCGAAGTCTAGCTTCACTGGTTAATTGTAAGTGGGGCAAAAAAACTGGCACAGATGGTAATCCGTAATAAGCCCGGCCAAAACAATCACGTTTGCTTTTCACAAAAACAAAATCGACATGCGAAAAGCTCATTTGACATAACAAGAGGACGCATTGTGCTTGAAAATAATATTAATTCCTCTAAAAAGTAATTGAAGTTAAGTTTTGACAACTTACCAATAGTTTGTTCGTTTACAACACATTAATGACGACTATTATCCCAGAAGGGTTAGTCAGAGACTGAAGCTGATCAATGAGGACAGCAGAAGCAGTTCTCTGCCATAGTCTACTTTTCACCAAATAGCGACTGCATATGTGCTCAACGTGACAGGTGGTGAGCCCATCGCCGCTCTATGCTGTTGGATGTATATGCAGTCTTTAGTCCGTTAGTCGCCTTTTACGACACCCAAGGGAAGAGAGGGGGTGGTAGTATTCTTTCACCGCTACGCGACTCGGTTTACAATAATTATTAAATAACAACTTAGCATTTTCAATAATTTCCCCCCCTCCATAAATGCGCTGACGACATACAATGCCAAGATAAAAATATGTTATGTTTTCAACATTTGTATTGTTTCCAAAAGCTTTTATAAAGTTTCCTCGAACGAAAATAATATCAAAGTTACCTCTTAAACATAGCTTATTTAACTTTATCATTTACCTCGCCGAAATTTTGTATATTAATTCGCAATACTCAAATAAAATGATATTTTAAATAAACTGCATTTAAGCTGCCCAGCTTGGTGAGCGGAGCCAAAAATTGTATCGTATCGCAGGCTATTGCTATTGTCAACGCCCCACATTGCCCCTCCACAATTTAATGCCCCCCTCCTTAAGAGGGTTTACGCCATTCGGTTTCCCATACAAACTTCCAAGTCGAAATTTTTAAAAACCATTGAGCCAATTTTGATGGAACTTTGCATGCCTAAGTACAACACAGAGATTTAAATTGTTTGTTGAAAACATTTAAAAAAATGTTTATTTAACGTAGTTATTGCGATTTTTAACTTTCTATAGTGGACTTTAAATCGCAATAACTCAGCTAGAAAAACTTTTTTTTTTTAATGTTTTCAACAAACTATTTAGATCCCTGTGTTTTTCTTCAGCATGCAAAGTTTCATCAAAATTGTTTCATTGGTTTTTACAAAGACTTGAAAGTTTGTATGGAAAACCGAAATGCGTAATCCCTCTTAAGCCTTCTGAGCAGTTCACTTACCAGGCACGTACTTGTGCGCCTTGCCGCCGTAGCGCGCCACGAAGGCGGCCACGTTGAACTTGCGCTTGCAGCCGTCGTAGTTCATGTACCGCACCTTGCCGAACACCGCGCGCTCCGCCCAGCCCTGGTCGTGCACGCCGCACGTCGACCACATGCAACCTGCGTCATATCATAAGCAACTTTTATGCATTGACCTCTTAGATTAAAACAAAAAGGGAAGATACGGCATGCTCCTACTTGTAGTCATTTAAAATATAGTCCCACTCAACTACTTAAGCAAACACTCACACACGCACACCTATAAAGTGTAAATCGAGCGAGCGAGACAAAGCGGTAAGTTTCAACGTCAGCGCGAGGGAGTCAGCGAGTAGCGCGTTGACGTCTCGGCCGCTTCGCAACAGACGAGTACGTACAACCGATTCCGACGCCACCGCGGAGTAGCGTCTTTCTCTTTTTCACACAGTAGAATATCTGCAATAAAGCGATGTAGCCTGTTCGCTCGGCAGATTGTGACTGAAGTGAAATTGTGCCTTTAGGCCTAATTTTGGCGGCTCACTCACGAGACGCTAATGCCGTATCTTCCCTTTTTGTTTTAATCTAAGATTGACCTAGAAGTATAGACAAGAACGTTCATACAAACCATTTGTTCAATTTCTGGAATGAGCGACCTAAAGTTCGCTGCAGCCGCTGCAGCGCTTAAACATTTAAATGTCGTCTAATCAACAGACATATATCGCAGCCCCGCAGCGCCAGATCGGTCAAAGACAACGTAGTGTGTGTATCAAGATGGCGTCCCAAATAGATTGTCAACAACAATAATTGAAAAAATATCTTTTCTATTCCAATAATACGATATAACTACATAATAATGACTTGAATAATAATTAATTTCACTTACTTGACAACTGAATTGTAGTAAACGTCTAGGTGTACACTTTGAAAATAAATAAATAATTATTTTCGCCGCTCCGCACGCGCGAATGTCAAAGCCACACTAAAGCAAGGTGCCGAGTCGACTCCGCAGATGAGTGGAACATAGTGCGTGTTCGGAATGGCCTATCTAATGTTACGTATATATCGCTGCTTTTATGCGTCACTTCTTAGTGACTAATATGCCATATGCACACTCAATGGCATATGTTAATGAATATGCAGGCACTTTTTGATTGCTTACATACGTATAATCACGACTTATATCCCCGAAGGATTAGTCAGAGATTTCCTATGACTAAGCATAAATGTAAGTCTTCACTAAAATCACTACTGATAACATGCAATTACGACAAAACTGAAGCTATATGTAAATAACCAATAAGAAATTAATTAGATGTAGATTAAAACAATGGTATTATCAATAATACTGTTTAAAACACTGTATAGTCAAATGTATATAAACATAACACAACATAAACACAAACACACACACACACACACATCTTTTACTTATTTTTTATTTTTCATGTTTATAAAAATATAACTTTAAAATTAAGTTTCTTTACCCTGGAGCATTAAAATGTAACCACATTGTTATGGAAGAGCAGGATCTCCTAAAACAGGTACTTAGTACTTAACTGGTGATCTCTACAGTGGCACCGTGGCACAGTAGCGCCCTCTCTGGGAGAGGGCGCTACTGTGCCACGGATAACATCGAGTCCGTATTTAAAATTTATTTAAAAATAAAAGCAAAGAGATTCGGAGTTTAAAGTGCTATTAACACAAACTACAAAACGGAATAAAGTGTTTTATGTGAAATCAGTCAAGTGTGCTGCGATATAAGTGACTATTCGTGACTTTTTGAGTAATCTACGTTAATCGGCAAAATAAACAATATTATGTGCAAAAATCGAATTGAGTGACTAAACAAATAAAATTATATTAATGACAAACAGTAAGTAACGGTGTAATTATAGAAAATTTGTGAAATTAACTACAAATACAAAATCTGTTTGACGGTTTAACATTTGAATGTAAACAAAGTACACCCACTTTATCAGCTGATTAACAAAAATTGATTTGATCATAAACGATAGTGCTGCAGTCTATTGTCAGTTCGAAGTACTAACTAAATCCGGCGCAGATAGGCGGCGGGGCGCGGCGAGCGGCCTTGCTTTGCGATAAATAGCATTGCACTTAAACTACTTACATGCCATCTATGATCCCAAGATCGAATTAAATATTTATTACTCAAGACGATCAACGCTTTGATTACAAACCAACCCCCTACTTAAGGATTTTTGCAGTCTACCGCAAGATGGAGACACAATGTATTAAAAATAAGTATTTTACCAAAACTCAAAACTACGAAATAAATATATCGACAAACAATTCGTTCGAGCCCTTATCTGGCGATGAATACATAGATTCTATTTCAATATCGCAAATTAGAAACTTAAATAGCAGCTGTCCAGATCTTAGGAAAATAAATATGGAGGAAAGAATTGAAGAATTAGAGAAACAAAACAAGCATTTAAAAGAAAAGTTAGAAATTGCAGAAAATGAAATAGAAAACATGTTATTGGAAAATTGCGAGTTAAAAAAATTACTTTCTAAACACCAATCAAAGACAAAAATTTTGACGGAAATTTGCAATTCCAGCTCGAAAAAAAACATTACTTTTAGAAAGAATAGAAAAAGTCTGAACAGGATTACACTAGATTTTTCAAATGATCAAGAACAAGAAATACTCTTAACGCCATCTAGGGCCGATGAGAAGAACTATCAAAAAAATATTGAAGGTTCAAACCACTGCCACACCACCAGTATCGAGTGTTACCAGACTGGAAAAAAATCACCTGCACACCCGCTAGATACCGCTGAGCTCGAAACCAACGCTCAAACAAAGACAAAGAGACCAACTATTTATGTAATTGGTGATGAACAAGCGAGGGGCCTGACTAAAGAAATAATAAGATCTCGATTCGGAAAATGGAATGATGACTATAATACTACTGGCATAGTTAAACCACACGCGTCAAGTTCGCAAGTCCTAAGTAGCTGTAACTATTTAAAAGACTCTTTGACCAAAGATGACATCTTAATTCTATCTGTTGGAGCAAATGATAAAAATCCATATACTATTATGACCAATATATGTAATACATTATGTAATTTAAAAGTTTGTAAAATATTTATATTAAGTGTGCAACATAATCATAATTTGAATGTACATAAATTAAATGCAAAAATTGAATTAATTGTAAAAAATTATGTAAATTGTTCTTTTGTTAGCATTGACCAACTTACAAACTATCATCACCTAAAAAATATCACTTCACATAAAAGAATTATCAGCTTTAAATTGAATATTGAAATAGACTACATAAAATACGAACACGACTACATTAAAAATGGAATAACACTAAAAAACATTTTAACTTACAAAAAATATTGTGAATTAAGTAATACCCAAACAAATACTACTACTCACTTTGCAGAATCTCATAAAAAAGGTACAATACCATATTATTTTAAAATAATAAAGAAGAATTCTGCACAAAAAGAATCTGATTTTTTTCGTTCGCCAAAAACATAATTTTATGGTTTTGCATCAAAACATCCAAGGCCTACTCTCGAAAAAAGAACTAATAGAGATAACTCTCTCAGATTCGAATAGTGACTTGTACCCAGACGTGCTTTGTTTTTCGGAAACCTTTATAAAAAATGGAGAAGAAAGAAATATTAATATTAATAATTATGAACTTGCAGCGCACTACTCCAGAAATAAAAAAAGAGGGGGTACATGTATTATGGTTAAGAGAGGAATATCGTTTAAGCAAATTAGCTCATTCAAGGAAATTGCTGCAAATTTTCATTTTGAATGTTGCTCTATATTTATTCATTTGCACAACATCATAATTATCTGCTTATACCGGTCTTCAACTGCTACAAAACAAAGGCACTACGAATGCTTTTTTAAAAAATTTGCTTTTTTACTTTACACATATGCCAAGAAGCATTCTAGGCAAAGGATAATTATTGCGGGTGATATTAATATAAACACCCTATTGAATACTAATATAACCAGGCAACTTAGAGATACTCTTAAAAATTACAATCTTAAGCAGCATATAACAGCAGCTACTAGAAAAAAATCATGTTTAGACCATATATTCAGCAACGTGAGAGGTGCCACTTCGGAAGTAATCCCGCTTTCGCTATCTGACCATGACACAGCACAGGTGCTGAAATTTAATATCTCTAAAAAACCTAATCTGCCAAAAGCAATATACACATATAAAAGAAACTATTCCGATGAAAATATTAAAAAGTTCAAAAATTATTTGGCTTCTCTTTCATTCTCAGAAGTCTTTGAAGAAGGTAATCCAGATCTCGCATTCATAAAGTTTTATGACTGGTTTTGCCTACTTTACAAACTCTGTTTTCCTATTAATAAAACAAAAACCAACACAAATACAAAGCTGTGCTGGGTTTCTAAAGGAATTAGGAAAAGCTGTGCTAGAAATAGAATCCTTCGGTTAAAATATTCAAAAAATAGTAATATAATACCTACATCGAAAAGCATAAATATCATGCTTATTCAAGGTTATTGAAAAAATGCATATTTCACGCTAAAAAACTAACTAATAATAAATATGTAATTAAAAGTAAAAACATCTGTAAAGCTACTTGGAAAGTAATAAAAAGTGAATCAGAAACTACATCATTTTTTAATAATTACATAGAATCAATTGAATACAATAATAATGTTATAAATAGTCCGGAAAAAATTGCCTCTACCTTCAACAACTATTTTATTAATTTGACTAACAATTCTAATACTAATATTCGACATGAAACTCCAAATGACATTTTAATTAATTCAATTTATCTGACCCCAGTTGATGAATATGACATAATAAAAATTATTACTACGCTTAGCAATACTAATTCTGAAGGCTATGACGACGTGTGTACAAAGGTCATCAAGGCATGTAGTGTCCAGATAAGTCGAGTTTTAGCACACTTAATAAATCTCTCAATGACTTCCGGGACTTTCCCAGAAAGTCTTAAGCTCTCCATAGTTAAGCCGCTTTTTAAGAAAGATGATAAGGCTAGTGTAGAAAATTACCGACCAATAACTTTAATACCTATTATAGCGAAAGTGTACGAGAAAGTAATGCATGAGAAACTCATATCGTTTTTTAATAAGTATAGTGTATTAAAACAAGAACAATACGGGTTCCAAAAAAATAAATCAACTACACATGCAGTTTATGACCTCGTAAATGAAACTCTTTTAAGCCTAAACGATAAGAATTATACGACAGCACTTTTCTTCGATATGTCAAGGCATTTGATTTCGTTTCACATGAACAACTTTTATCAAAACTGGAATCCAGTGGTATTAGAGGAAATACTTTGAATTGGATTAAGACCTATTTGCGGAACCGAATGCAATCTGTTGAAATAACAAAACTTGACTCAAACAATGTAGCACAAAAATATAGATCAGAGTTCAAAGAAAATAGGTTCGGAGTCCCACAAGGAAGTGTGCTAGGACCATTATTGTTTCTGGTTTATATAAACAATCTTCCAGAGGTCACTGTCCATCGAAGCATCCTCTTTGCTGACGATATTTCAGTAATAGTGACAACAAATAATAAATTAACATTAAATGATCATGTAAATGACATAAATAAAACAATGACATTAATAATAAATTGGCTTAGAAATAATAATTTAAAAATAAATATTGATAAAACCTGCCTTATAAATTTTAATTATTCATTAAATACTTTAAATATAAGTTACAAGGGACAAATTGTAAACACTTCAAATGTAACAAAATTCTTAGGCATAGAAATTGATAAAAAATTAGATTGGAAAGAGCACGTTGAAAAAGTATGCAATAAAATTAATAGGTTTTCGTACGCCCTATATAAAGTAACAAAAACAGCAACTAGAAATACAGCCCTTACTGCGTACTTCGCTTATGTTGAGTCTGTTCTGCGATACGGACTCATCATATGGGGTAATAGCACTGACATAAACAGGGCCTTCATAGCTCAAAAAAAGTGTATAAGGGCAATATGTGGTACTGCGCCTGACGAACCTTGCAGACCACTCTTTAAAAAGTTAGGCATACTACCACTTCCATGTCTATATATATTTGAAGCTGCTAAATTCGTAAAAAAGAATTTAAATTATTTTAAACAGCCTAAGGAAGTTTATCCACGATGCACACGAAATTTCAATAGGTTGGTCTCTGCTATAATTCCCAAAAGTACTCGTTTTAAAAAAAACTGTTACTGGATGAGTATTACAATATTTAATAAAATACCTGAATTCTTAAAAGAATTGCCATTTAATAGATTTAAAAGGGCCTTATACAACTGGCTTAAGGAACATGCTTTTTATACGATTAATGATTTTTTAAATAAAACTTGACATTTAATAATTAATAATGTTTATATAATAATTGTAATAATATGTAATTTAAATTAAATACGTTAATTGAGTTTTTATACTTTGACAATAATTTGATTTTAATTTTAATGTTAATTATAGATATTTGCATGCTGTTTGTAATGGCTGAATAGGCAGATTTTATATATTTTGCTTCAAACATCTACTGTGTACCTTATTCTAACGCAAATAAATGATATTTCTATTTCTATTTCTATTTCTAATACTGATAAAATTTTGTAATCTCCAATACTTTTGAATTTGAATTTTTGAGATTAAGCAATGAGGATATCTAAAGCAGTCCTCTACCATAGTCCACTTTTCACCAATAGCGACTGCACATGTGCTCAGCCACGTTAGTCGCCTTTTACAACACCCAAGGGAAGAGAGGGAGTGGTAGTTGGTTGGTAGTATTCTTTCTCCGCTACGCGACACCGTTGTGTGGGCATATCATTTTAAAAAAGGCTTACAAGGGCGACATGACACATTGGTAGATTGGGCTATAACCCACCACGCTGCCCAATGCATATAAGTGAACGTGTGCTTTTAAAATGTGAAATGGCCAACGAGCACGCGGGGCACCTGATGGAAAGTCATCGCCGCCGCCCATGGACTAACCAGAGGCGTCGCAGATGCGCTGCCGGCCATGAGGAAAGAGAGATCATTGAGGAAAGAGTAGGTAGGAACTGTGAGAGGGGGAGGGGGGAGAGATGCGCCCCCGGTACTTTCACTCATCGCACGAAACACAATTCCGGCCCAATTCGTGCTGCAACGCAGCGTGTCTCTACCAATTAAGACTCCCCGCAGACTGCAAACTTTATATCGGCCGATAGTTTCGTTGGCTTTATAATTAGTATGAGGAGGTAAGTAAATGCCACAGATATATAATAGAAGCAGACCAAACATTATTTCACAACTACATAGATGAGAATAAAACAATATTTCTACTTCTTTCCCTCCAACCACAAATTAATGAGACTATCTCGTTTCTTTTTAATGTCGCAACACTTCCACACATATAGACAAACTGGACCGTGAGGCAAAACGCCATCTTGACAAGCTACAATTAAGGTACAAATGTCTTCCTAGACTTGTCAACAAAGGACGTACAGGAGATTGTTTTCGCTTATTTTTTGTGATCTAATAAAGTTTATGAGCCAAAAGTACTAAAATAAAATGGTGAAGTATAGTGCGCCCTTGTGCGGCAACTCCTCATATAGAAAAACACCTGAAATTACGTTCCATTGGTAAGTTTTGTTGTGCCATCTAATCTCATAATGTTTTTTTTAGTCATTGTGTGATTATTATTAATCTTTCGGCATTGTAGAAGTAGTGAATAATTGTCATAAGTGCAAATCTCGTAAAATCTTAACGTAAAGTAGTTTCTGAAAGATTCTTGTGGTAACAATAATCAATTATATAGTAACTCTGATCTCGTTTGACGTTTCATATACTTGTACAATTTTACGGGGCCGTATTTAGGCTCCAGTTTTGTTTAATAGGTATATTTTTGAAGATTGATTAGATTTAAGTATGCAATATATTTTTTCTTTAGGGATAAATTAAATATGAGTAAATTATTTTCATAATATTGTTAACTTAAACCCTATCCTATCCCTTTAACCCTATGGTAGTCGTAGGGAAGTATTCTTGTATGAAAATGTGCATAAAATAATAACTTTTTACATTTGTTTTTCAGAATTCATCTAAATCTTTTCTAAAAGGTCCGGTAAGAAGCAATGCCAGTGGAGATCATGTTTTGAGGAATTTGCAAAATTTACAGCCGAGTACCTCAAGTGCTGTATTAACTACATTAAGTGAGTTAACGTAAGTATTATATTGTTGTAGTTGCCTAGAATACTGTATTCTAGGGTATAACATGAAGAAGATGGGTCTGAGCAGTCTCTCAATCTCAACTCTGTTACTTTGAAATATACAGAAAATGATAAATTTATTTGTATTACACATACAGTATTCTAGGGTATAACATGAAGAAGATGGGTCTGAGCAGTCTCTCAATCTCAACTCTGTTACTTTGAAATATACAGAAAATGATAAATTTATTTGTTTTCAGAAACCTGCATCATTACTTCCTAAACAGACTCAGTAAAAACTATCCCGGATATCATTTTTTCGGGTCTTGCAAAATATACAGTAACCCGCAGTCAGAGTCGCTGACTACTCGAGCACCCGGCGGTCTTATCACTAGTTTTAAAAATTGTGACATTTATTGTAATTTTTATTTTTATTAAAAAAATACCAGCAGAGTATATATGTATGTTGTTTTTAATTACTTATTTCATTTCTTTTTACGTGTATTTCATGCATTTTATTAAGAGATCTATTACATCTCAAATGTGATTTTTGCGTAAAATGCGCATTTTTGCATTTTTTAGTAACTTTTTAGTTGTATTTATCGTTATTATCGAAATAGGATAATAAAATCATGCTTAATATTACAAATCTCCACTCTGCGAGAATAAGCTGAGTTCGGACGGCCGGCGCATCGTATTTTGTAGTAATTTTGCAATTATAATTATCGTTTTTATCGAAATAGGATAATAAATTCATTATACAATCTTTATTTTTCAAGAAGTAACAATTATTCTGGTATAAATTTTGCTCAATAGTATCGTAGGTAGGAGAAATTCACAGTTAACTTAAAGCGATTTTCGAAGTTTTTTGGTTTAGAATAAGATTTTTTTTCTATATAAAATCAATGGTATCTAAAAATTCCGAGGCCGCTACACACTATACGACTATATAATAGATAACATTCTAATTTTTTCTCATTTCTTTAGAACAGTAGTTCAATCTAGGAGTTCAAAAAAGTGCCTTCGCGCATTTTATGAAAACCTTCATCAATTTTGGGCTTCATAAAAAGTTAAGCAAAATTTACATAAAGCGAGGCCGCTACGTACTATGCCAATAGCTATTCTACATTATTGAATAATTCAAAACTGGTGATGTATTTTTTTTCTTGGATCAAGAACGCCAAAATTGGCCATTTTACTCAAAAATCACAGTCGAGATGTAATAGGCCTATTAAGTTAATGAGGTGGCGTCGCAGCCAGATACAGATACAGACATAGCCTGCCTGGCACTCAATGATAGATAACTAAGCATTCTACTGGTGATTTTTTTTTAAATTAAATGAGTATCTTCAAATGTCTATAAAATATAAAATTATCCTCTTTACGTAGGTATAACATTATTATAGATGTAGGTACTTGAGGTCCCTTGCGTGCCTGAGTTCAGCCCCTTTTATTGTAAATGTGTGCATGAAATTTGTCTGTAGGCGTAATGGGCACGCTTTTTTGTTGTAATGTTTGGTCTGCTTCTATTATATGTCTGTGGTAAATGCGCACATTTTCGCATAGGTACTAATTAAAAAGCCAACCAAACTATCGGCCGATATGAAGTTTGCAGTCTTCTGTGGGGACTCTTAGATATAGTGTTATTTATTTAGCATCATCCTGGGACCTACGGACGCAATAAGTGACTTTAACCTGGGTCCTGAGGTTGATGTGTCTGCCTTTGGCACCGTAGCTCCTAAATATCCTAGATTTGGATGCGGATTTTTTTATATGAAGGCTGGTTTTTAGCGGTGATTCTTACTTCGACTATAAATCTAGTAATAACTGTTATAAATCACAAACTTTGTAGTCGAGGGTGAATGAGACCCACTCCAACTTATATCTATGTATCAAGCATTGCTTTTATGATTTGTTGATCGTGAATGACAGCCCGCCCGCAACTTTGTCCGCGTGAACCCCTTACCCCGTGACGAATTTAAAAAAATGTTCATTTTTATACAAACCTCGTCCCGACAATTTACAAATACAACAAAAAAGAATTAGCCAAATTGGTGCAGCCGTTCTGAAGTGATGCGCGTACAAACATTTTGGCAATTGATTTTTATTAATATAGATACATACCTTCATAAATAGCGACTGCACATGTGCTCAGCGTGACAGGTGGTGAGCCCATCGCCGTTCTAAGCTGTTGGATGTATGTGCAGTCTTTAGTCCGTTAGTCGCCTATTACGACACCCAAGGGAAGAGCGGGTGGTAGTATTCTTTCACCGGTAAGTACGCGACTCAGTTAAACACTTTATACAGTCCAGAAAACTAAGAATATGATTTAATTTGTTATTCTACGATTAATAAAAAACAATAACGTATTTCTGTAGGTAAGTATATATAATATATTCAAACTGAGTAGGTACCTACCTAGCTAATGAAAGATCAACTGTAAATCGACATGAACATAAAATGTTATTACAGATGAAATATACATAGGTACTTACTCATTTAAAGATCACTCTCATCACAATGAAACAAAATTCACAAGTTTTTTCATTAATTGTTTCACAAATAATTATTCGCAAACCTTTGCGGTTGCGGTGGCAAGGCAAAGTAAACGACTAAAAAAATCGGTTCCAGAAAACTATGCGCAGCGTCAAGCAAATTGTTGTAAATTGCAATATTGATCTTTAGCACTTTCATAATACAGGTCAGTTTGTAAGTAACTAAAGTAAGAAGTGTGATAAGCGCCATCTATTGTAACTTGTTCATACTAAGATGCATCGCTGTCGCGCGTCGATAAGTTGCACTATGATCAACAAAAGTAACAGATAATCATTGTTCTCGCACAATATTAAGCTTTCAATTTCTGACATAAGGCAAATAGTTCCTTATATAGAAGGTGCTTTTACTTTATGAAATCCGGCAAAAATACGATATTCAATATTTTGGAAAACATAGATCTTATTTATAAGGAAAATAATTATAATCAATTATATAACTGATATTAAACTTTGAGTAACTGAGTTACTCCGTGATCATGGTGCATGCAACTGCGCCGAAATATCGGGGACTCAAAACAAACAACTCAGACATGGTAAAAATCCCGTTTTTTCATAAATATAATTGTAGTGACCATGAAAGTTTAAAATGATATTAAACTTCCTCGTTACGTATATACACCTATTAATTTCAACAAAACTAAAAGTAATATGTAGTAGGTTCATAATACGAAATTTAATAATATTAAAATTATTATGAGTTCGCCTGTACCTCATGTCAATGTATGTAGAAGTTTGCTATCAAATTTAATGACTTTCTAGTGTAAAAGTCAAATAACAATTACACTCTTAGAGGGTACTATTTCCGGTACTATTTATTGAGATAGAAATGAGAGCCATTGCTGGTTCGGTTTTCGCGCAACGAGGTGAGTACGCTAGGCGTAGGTTCTACGCAAACTATGTCTATAACTTTTTAACTATAAAGGTACTATTTATTTCCTTTGGGCACTATTTGGTACTATTTGGGTACAGTTTTTTGACATACTAATTAAAGTTGTAGCTTGCTCAGATTTCCCAAACTGAGGTGAGTACGCTAGGCGTAACCTACGCCTAGCGTACTCACCAAACTATGTCTATAACTTTTGAACCATAAGGGTACTATTTATTTCCTTTGGGAACTATTTGGTACTATTTGAGCACAGTTTTTTGGCATTCTGGAAATAACAGAATTCCATGGTAAGTACGCCAGGCGTAGGTACACAAATATAATAACTTTATAGACTAAATATAGTAACTATATAACCACATAACTAACATAGGTAGTTGAGGTATAATACAGTAAGGTAGTATAAATCAAATACCTATGTTAACTACAGGATTGAATTTATTTATATTGCTAATTTGACAGGCAGAACCCAGCACGAGAAACTTAGATTTAAGCGGATTCAGAACCAAACAGTTGCCACTGGCCCATTTATCAATCAACTCAAGGTCTTCATTAATTTCATTAACAGCAGATACGGTCTCATTGGGTTTAAAGTGCAGATACATTTGTAAATAATCTGCATACAAATGATAATTACAGTGTTTAATTAGGCAGATCCGTGCAATATAATATAAATAATAGCGGGCCCAGTATCAATCCTTGTGGAACGCCACGGTTTACTCCTTAAACTGGGCTTCCGAATAAGATTTCGTACCGTCCACACCAACTACCTCCACTTGCTACGATCGTCCACAAAGAAAGCTGCAAAACCATTTAAGTGCACCACAGTCAAAGCCGTAAAATGACAATTTAGCTAGCAAAAGATCATGGTTTATAGTCTCGAACGCCCGTGAAAAATCAAGAAGAGTCAAGATAGATCCAAGTCCTATATCTTGTCTCGCCAAAATGTCATCAACAACATCCAATAAGGCTATGGCTGTACTTCGACCAGCACGAAATCCAGATTGTTTAGAAGGTAAAACATTGTTTGCATTCAAATAAGCTGATAACTGTTGATATACATTTTTCTCAATAACTTTAGACAAAAAAGGGAGGATACTGATAGGTCTAAGATATTTTATTTCGTTTGGGTTGGTAATTTTCGGTATAGGTTTCACAATAGCCTCTATCCAGATGTCAGGAAAAATACCAGTCTAAATAGACATATTGATAATTGCAGTAATAACTTTAAGCGTCCGTGGAAAGGTAAAAAGAATCATATCATGTGTGATTCCATCGACACCAATTGCATTACTATCAATATTTGAGACTATTTTCAATATATGTGATTAATCAAATGTATGGAGGCTGAAAGACGATGAATTTTTAATCCGATGGTGTTTAAAATAATATGTGAGGTAAGAAATAGCGACGGTATCATTACCCGGAACAAGGAGGAAATGTCTGTTGATGATATCCGGATCATTAATATGAGAGGGTATGAAAGATTGCTTACCCTTAAAATCTACAATATTTCTTTTGATATTTTTCCAAAGTAATTTGGAATTGTTAGAGTGATAATTAATGTTCTGACGGAAAAATTCTGCCCTTTTCACTGTGCATGGCCTTACCCACGATAGACTTAAATTCTTTATAATTTTGACATCAGAATCATGACCTGTTAGACGGCATTTAACGTGGGCTTCATTTCTTAAAACCATCATTTGTTTGATGGTTGGCGTTATCTAAGGATAACTTGGTCGCTTAATGTAAGACTGTATGCGTGAACGTCAAAGACATGCAATATGTAAGCATTAAAAGACAGTACAGACTCGTTAATATCTTCACCGATCAACCCCTCCCAGGGAACGTTATTTACGTGAGTATTAAATTCGTCCATATTTATATCTTTAAGTGGCCTATAACAAATACACTTTGAAAGAGATTTAGGTTTTTTAAGACGTAATTGAAAGGAAATAAAAGCATGATTACTCAAATCAGGAATGGAATCAACAATAACATTGGTTATGTTAGTGGTACTGCAAACGAGGTCAATAAGTGTCTCCGAATGATCCGTGAAATGGGTTGGTAGAGTAACATATTGATCAAAACTCAAGCACTGGAAAAAATCTGTAAGTTTTCTTATATTAGGGTTATCAACAGCAAACAGATTAATATAGAAATCCCCTACGAAAATAACATGATCATACATAGATAATGAGGTAATTGCCTGAGTTAGTGCGTCAAGAAAAGTGTCTACACTTAACCATGGTGGCCGGTAAGCCGTTCCAGTGGCAACTTTGAGCCCACTCAACGTAACACTTAGCCACATTTGCTCCACTGAGTTCATGTGTGGTGGTTTTATTTGCTGCGTACTAATACCATCCCTTATATAAAAACCAACGCCACCACCACGCTTGCATGCATTTGCGTTATCTATGTAAATCTATATCTGTGGCCATAACCCACCACGCTGGCTCAATGCGAATTGGTGAATGGACGCCAGCACTTCAATCTACCACAAAACGTCAAATTTCTTTGATACTATTAATAGTATAGTCTATGCTTAAGCATTGACCTAGAAGAGATAGACAAGAACGTTCATACAAACCATTTGTTCAAATTCTGTAATAAGAGACCTAAAGTTCGCTGCAGCCGCTGCAGCGCTTAAACATTTATGTCGTCTAATCAACAGACAGACATCGCAGCGCCAGATCGCCGATCGGTCAAAGGCTGTGTGATGTGTGTGTATCAAGATGGCGTCTATGATTGAAGCGGCCGTGACACAGAAATGAAAAATTATCTTTTCTGTTCTATTATAACGATATAACTACCTAATAATAACTTGAATAACAATTAATTTCACTTACTTGACAACTGAATTGTAATAAACGTCTAGGTGATACACTTTGATAAGAAATAAATAATTATTTTCGGCGTTCCGCACGCGCCTAAGTCGACTCCGCAGATGAGTCCAACATCGTGCGTGTTCGGAACGCCCTATCTAGTGTAACGTATACATAGCTGCTATTAAGTTAAGGATTAATATCTATTGGAGATATTTGAAAGTTTTGCATAAGTTGAACTACAGGCGCGTGTGACTTACCAACATATCCGTTAGGGTCCCGCCCGTCGACGCTGAAATGGTCGTTGAGGTATATGCTATACTTGAGCGCGTCTTCGGGCGAAGGCGTCCACTCGAGTATCTTCTTGCACCAGTACATGCGCAGGAAGCCGTGCATCTTGCCCTCCGTCGCGAGCTGCAGCTGCGCGGAGTTCCACAGGTCGTCGTGGGTAAGCGCCTTGGACAGCTGTTCCAGGGTGTATATGTGGGTCCGTTTGTCTTTCCTGTAACAATGTGGTAAAATATTATTATATTATTACTTAATTAATTATTATTGAAAAAAATGGAAAATTAGGATAATTGTTATTTAAATTTTTTAATTAATTATTTGTATTGTAATTAATATCCAAAAATTTTAAATATTGTATGTCCGAAATGGGCACACTGTTGTGTCAAAAATTACTATTAAGACCTTATTTGTACACAGTGAACAATAAATAACTATTCTATTCTATTCTATACGATGTGATAGGGGTGGTACTTCTTGTTCATACAGTACAGTTTACCGGTCACCGATTATGGTTGACGATAATTATTGCTATAAGTTACAAGATTACAAACTGTGTTAGTTTATGTCGGTATAATAAATTAATTACTAGTTAATAGCTCATTTAAGAGGGGAAAGGTGTCGGGTATTTTTATAATTGTTATGTGGGTAAACACATTTATTCAATAAAGCAGTCAGTCGCCAACCTCTTTGTTTCATTGACGTTACACTTCTAACCTGTTAAGGCTAAGTACTACATCTAAATTCATCGACAAAAAAATGATATGGACTTATGATTTTAAATCACAAAATAATTAAGTAATGATTTTTTTCTCACCAAAATAATTTCAAACATACGAAACAAAGTAATTTATTAGTTAGCCAGTGTCATTAGCCACCGTTTGCCATTTTTTTCATGTTTCTCCGACATATGAAACCTTTGATATCGCATAAAGTAAAAATGGTCATAAATTATAGGGGGAGGGGGTAGGATATATTTTTTTTTGTCGATGAATTTAGATGTAGTACCTAGCCATAACGGTTAAGAAGTACCACCTCCATCACATTGTATACAATTTAACGCAAATGTTGCACACAAGTTACAATTAATAGGAAAATGTTGTGAATTTCCACGAGCTGGATTCGAACAGCTATGCGATTCTCTAAGCAACACATAGACGCTGCGCGCATGGCTCTGATCTGCTCTCTCTTTCCAATACTATGAATATGTAAGAGACAGAGTCAATTCTCAGCGCTGCGGCAGCCGCTGCTGCTACCAAGGCTTTAACTTAAAGAATCGCACTGCTGGATTTTATGGGGAGGCACGAAACTTAGGTTCCTCAAGTTAAGATCAAGATATTTTAATGAGTTATTGCTTCGTTCACGCTCGGCTCGAGGTCCATTGTTCAATTTCCCGGTCGGGCAATGTGTGTTTCGTACTTTTGGATGCATAGCTTAGGATTGTGATCACTAACGCGCAATTATCAAGCAACGCCATCCATCCATTGTTTCTTTTCCACTGCAGTTAAGCGCTTGGACTTCATCTAACCTGATGGTAAGTGACGATAAGGTCGAAGGTGGCAGCGTGCTTCACCCGAAATCCCCTAACACTTTGGGCCGGGTCCCTCGCCAGTTGGGCAAACAATAGAAGATAATTCCAAATTCAAATTAGAAAAATGTGTGATTTTCATTTGTTTTTCTTACTGTCAAGATAAGTGAATGTACCGATAACTAACGATACTTGTAACGATACTTACATTTTCAAATTTTACTACAAAAAAATTGCGATGTTTATGGACCTAGTGCAGTGTCTGTGAGAGTAACACAAATTTGGTTTAAGCGTTTTCAATCCGGAAATTTTGATGTCTAAGATGTACGTTGCTCTGGTCGCCCTATTACGGATAACATGGATGCCATTTTTGAAAAAGTGGAGCAAGATCGGCATATCAGTAGTTACGACGTAGCTGATGAACTGGGAATTGACCACAAAACAGTTTTGGCGTATTTGAAAAAACTGGGTACACAAAAAAGCTCTATATTTGGGTAAGTACCTCACGAGCTCACTGAAAGAAACCTAATGAACCGTGTACTCATTTGTGATTATTTATTACGACGTAATGAAACCGAACCATTTTTGAAGAAGCTGACAACTGGTGATGAAAAGTGGATCACGTACGACAAGAACGTGCGAAAAAGGTCGTGGTCAAAGGCCGGTCAGGCTTCACAGACTGTGGCGAAACCCGGGTTAACTCGCAACAAGGTGATGCTGTGTGTGTGGTAGGATTGGAAGGGTATTATTCATTATGAGCTATTACCACCAGGCAGGACCATCGATTCTGAACTCTACTGCGAACAACTGATGAGATTAAAGCAACAAGTTGAGAGAAAGCGGCCGGAATTAATCAACAGAATGGGTGCGGTTTTTCACCATAATAACGCTCGACCTCACACATCTTTACCCACTCAGCAAAAATTAAGAGAGTTTGGCTGGGAGGTGTTAATGCATTCGCCGTATAGTCCTGACCTTGCACCTTCAGATTTCCACCTTTTTCGGTCTCTTAAGAATTCTTTAGGCAGTGTCAGGTTAACATCACGAGAGGACTGCCAAAACCACTTGTCGCGGTATTTTAAACAGAAGCCCCAAAATTTCTATAGCAATGAGATCGTATCCCTACCTACAAGATGGCAAAAAGTTATGAACAAAATGGGACCTACATACTTTAGTTAAATGTAAATATATCTCTATATTAAAAAATGTTTTGAATTTTCTTAAAAAATGCAAAGAATCTTTTCCCCTAACCTATTACAATGTTAATAGCATAGCAATTGTAATGGCACCAGACTTAGCAACTTTAACTGAACAATTTTCCCCAAGAAACTTATGTGCAAAAATGACAAAAAAATGTTTACTTCCCATACTAAGTATTTGTCGTCAGCTGATCGGACAGTTTTGTATGAGAGGTTGAAATTTTTTCGTCATTTTTAAGGTTCCGTAGCCAAATGGCATAAAACGGAACCCTTATGGATTCGTCATGTCCGTCTGTCTGTCCGTCCGTATGTCACAGCCACTTTTTTCCGAAACTATAAGAACTATACCCCTTGAACCCAACCCATACTAAGAGAAACATTATTCCTACCCAGGGGTTTTATAGCACCCAATATTTAAATCATTAATACTAATAAAATAAAACAAAAATTTAATAAAAAAAATATTTATTTAAAAAGGAAACTTTACTAGAATTATAAAAAAAAATTTTTTTTTTTGGGTGACGCAGTCTTCACATCTTGGTGCAGTATATTCACCGCAGAGAGGTTTACAGCACATACCACAGAAAACCTTCGTTTAGCGGTCCTTCCCCCCTGGATAGATAGCACATCTTTTTTTTGTCATGGGAGCAGGACCTGCGTCGACTAAAGGCCGCTTTTTTTGTAAATTGCTCTTAGGAGGTCTTGGAGATTTGTGGGCAAAGAAGGCCATGTTAATCTTTTTTCCATTTGAGGGGTGATCAAGTCCAAGGCAAGTTTTTTTTTAGAAAAAGACGTCTTTTTATGGATTTTTTGTGGCCAGTTTTAGCAGCATATATGAGTTAACACCCACTATATTCATAAAGCTAAAAAAAATGCCATTGGCCATCTATTTGTCCTCCTAGACACACTGTACTTGTGACTTGTCTGGTCCATCAAATCGGGTTTTGTCTATGTGAAGTTAACTAATACTATTGCTATAGTTACAAACATCAACAAGTCTAACTTACCTTCTTATTTTTTCATCAAAAACAACAGCATAATATTAATATACAAACAGCAACAGAAATTAAAAAATAATACTTTATCCCTACCCTGGGGTCTGATGGACCCCACAACAGCGATAATTACGTTAACAGTGCATCAATGCTAACGCACTACTGGTGACAAGATGACCGCCGGCGTCATCGAGGATTAGCTTGAGTCATTTGTCCGTGCGTTTCGTTTCCTCAAAAATATTTTCAAATAACAAAACGCTCGGGTTCACTGGACCCCCGGGTAGGGTTTAAGAGATACTGTTGAAACTTGGTAAGTAGATTTATTTTGTAAACCGCATTAAGATTTTCACACAAAAATAGATAAAAAAACAATAAATTTTGGAGGTTCCATAGACTTAGAACTTAAACTCAATTTTTTTTTTATCTTACCCATCCCTGTGGGTTATCTATGGATAGGTCTTCAAAAATGATATTGAGGTCTCTAATATCATTTTTTCTAAACTGAATAGTTTGCGCGACAGACACTTCCAAAGTGGTAAAATGTGTCCCCCTCCCCCCTGTAACTTCTAAAATAAGAGAATGATAAAACTAAAAAAAGTATATGATGTACATTACCATGCAAACTTTCACCGAAAATTGGTTTGAACGAGATCTACGAGGGTGACACTGAAAGTGTTTAGAACTGGCCACTTGTAAACAATATAATTAAAAATAAAGTTTGAATTTTGTAAATGGAACTCTTTGTCAATATTATTCAGTTTAAATTTCATTAGTTTGTCATTTATCTTCGATTTGGCGGCAAATTGAAAATTGCCTGTGTGACGTCAGCATGAATCTAAGCCGGGAAAATTTACGTGCAATGATTTTCTAAGACTTCCGATGTCAATTAAGTCAACAAGAAAGTTACGATAGACTTCGATTGGCCTTTCACGATGAAGCCCATCTCGTGCCACTGTCTACAACTGGTTCAATAAATTTAAGCGTGGTCGCACTAATCTCACCGATGATCTGCGTGAGGGACGGCCTTCTACGGCGACAACTGAAAATAACATCAGTGTTGTGCGGCGTATGATAGAGACTGACAAACGTGTGACCTATCAGCAGATTCAGGCAAGCTTAGGCATCGGTATGAGTCAAGTGCACAAAATCCTCCACGAACATTTAGCTGTCAGGAAGCTTTGCGCCCGGTGGATACCACACAATTTGACCGAGGCCCAAAAACTCCGTCGTGTTGATTGGTGCCGTGAAATGCTTCAAAGATTTAACGGAGGTGACTCGAATGCTGTGTTCGACATAGTTACGGGTGACGAAAGCTGGATTTACTGTTATGATCCTGAAACCAAAAGGCAGTCTGCTCAGTGGGTGTTTCCTTCCGATGAGTTGCCAACTAAAGTAAAGAGAGGTCGAAGCGTGGGAAAAAAAATGGTGGCTTCGTTCTTCGGAAAGACAGGTCATTACGCGACAATTGTTTTAGAAGATCAAAAAACTATAACTGCCAAATGGTACACCAACAATTGTTTGCCACTTGTCTTGGAAAAAGTTCGGGAGAAACGCCCTCGCAGTAGGATCCTCCTTCACCACGACAACGCCTCGTCGCACACCGCCAGGCAAATAATCGACTATTTTGACCTCGTCAGACGTGGAATTACTAGGTCACCCGCCGTATAGCCCTGACCTCGCACCTTGCGATTTTTATTTATTCCTAAAAACAAAAGAAAAACTTCGAGAAAAACGTTAGGCTGTTGAAGAGACCCCTAAGGAGGAGTGGGCAAATTGCTTTTCTCAGTGGTTCCACCGGATGCAGCGATGTATTGATGTTAACGGACACTATTTTGAAAAGATATAATAAACCTCAAAACTTACTAGTTGGCTCAGTTTTTGATTTTCTAACAATTTTCAGTTTGACCCTCGTAGTAAGTAGTTTTTTTTAATACGTCATAAATTAATTAATTAAAAAAAAATACAGTATTTTTAAAACATCGATCAAAGTTACAACGAACTACAAGAACTTTTATATGCCGTTACTTGCTGATACGGAACCTTCATGGGCGAGTCCGACTCGCACTTGGCCCGTTTTTTGCACATAGGTTTCTTAGGGAAAGTTGTTCAGTTTCATGGGTGGAACTCACCCTTAATTTCAAGACCTTGTACTAAGTAGAACTAAGAATTCCCGCCTTATAGACTAATGAAACGAATTTTTTATAATCTATATTTTATTAATGGACTTTTTTTTTTAGAAAACATGCATTGAAAACAAACATCGAACCTTATAAACTTAAACCTAAACTAAACATTTATATTTAGAAGCAAGATCATAGAGCATCATAGCGGGCCTCGAAACTGGCTGCGCTAGGATGCTCTGTAATATGCCTACATCTAAAGATGTTTTAACAATATTGTTTATGGGAACTCTTTCGGTTTGTAACTTTATACATTCCAATAATACATGCTGTATATCATCTAACGTGCCACACACATCACAATTGGCTACTTGACAGTTGTAACAATAAAATATGAAATATGTCGGATATGGTAGATGATAATTTAACGATAATTATCCAATAGTTATTTTTTATTAAGATAATTTATAAATATTTTATTTTTCCAAAATAAATTTGCGATTTTTATCTGTGGATTACAAGACCCGAAACACTGGTGTGACGTCACATTTCACAAATAAACTAAAACTATCTGTCAGGTTTCAAGATAAAATTTTATTGTTTAGTGAAATGTGACGTCACAGGGTAAAATGTCACGTGACCAACCGTTTTCGCGCGAAATATGAAATGAATGAAGAAAAATACAAGTAATTTTTTTCCTTTTATATAAAGCTTTTTCGAGAAAAAAGATATTGTACGGGGGTATAAAATAAACGTTTGTAATTTTTAAAATACTTTTCCGAAAACTGTCAAGTAGCCAATTGAGTGAGTCTACTTTTTTCATTAGGTAAGCAAATATTTTTGAGGGGAAGTGACCCGATCTTAATCTATGAGCTAATATGACTATATTTCTTTTCAAACTATAATTGGCAAACCAGGGAACTCGCAGGGGCTCACACTATATGGTTTTATAACAAATGCCTTTGTCTCTTGAACTAATATCAAAGTGCTCCTTCCAACAACCAAAATTAGTACGCCTAAACTGCGGCAGTGCTTCCGAATAACTTGGCAAAATATTGATTGGTGCACCAAGCAAGAAGGCATCCTTAGCTATCCTATCAGCTTGCTTATTACGATGTATTCCAATATGTGATGGTATCCATTGCAAACTTAAATTCAAGCCTTTCCTATTACATTTATCTATCTTCTTTAAGATAGTACAGGCTATCAAGACACCTCTGAGCCCAGAGGCGCATCGAGTCAAGTGATACAATGCACTTTTACTATGTAAAGATAACGATGCATCGCTCATGTATCGTCAGTGCATATGTTAGCGCTTCGGAAATAGCAATCAGCTCAACGGCGTAGCGTCATTCACAAGTGCTCAATTATTGTATCCCAAACTAAACTATGTTGAATAAATGATATTGTATTGAATACCTACTTAGCTTTATTCCGCCCCCTACCTGTGGTCATCTAGGGTCTTCTGCGCCCAGTTGCTCGCGCCCTTGATGCTGTCGTAATGCTCGCAATAGAAGCAGTAGTTGTCAGCGAGCTCGCGGCGCACGATCGCCTCCTCTAGGAACGCGTTGACGCTCTCCGTGTGCTTGGGCTTGTGTTCCTGAACGCATAAGGCTACGCGCTGCACGGAGATCTGACCTGAAATGTAAATGGTCAAAAGTATACATACATACCTATCATCATCAATCTATTATCACCAAAGGGTTAGTGTGTGTGTGGAAGTGGAATTTGGAAATTCGTCACGGGTTACGGGGGGTGCTCACGCAAACGAAGTCGCGGGTGGGCCGCTAGTCAAATATGAATAATAAAAATACAACGTCATTCATAAAATAAATTCCATATCCATTGCTTCCCAACAATATGACATAATATTATATTGAAATGAAACACTTTTTTTTACGGATGATACTCGCATTTATTTACTACATTTTAGAGTTTTTTTAAGCCCTGACGTTACAACCCTTTATGCCCTGGCCACGTAGACGGGCTAGGCTTAGCGCGGGCGCGGGTGACTTCTGCGGGCGCGGGTGGCATGCCACGTACATTCAGTAGCGGCTACAGCGGCTGCCTAAGTGGGACGTATTGAGGATGGCTCTAACTAAAGTGACGTGTAGTTGCCTTGACAGCAGTTCTTATTTTATGCACGACATTTTAAAATCAAGAGACGGAGTGCATGAATTAAATAAAGATCGTCATAAATGTGGAGAATTTTTGAATCTTTATGCAGATTATCGGAAGTATCCGGACAAATTTTGTATTGAAACTTTTGATTAATTATACTTCAACATAATTGAAGTAGTCCATAATAAAGTCCCACCGCACGTAGATTCGTCTAAAAAATATTGTTTCGCTTGATCCCGCGCTAGCCCGTTTTAACCGCCCGAGAAACCGCTGCGCACCGTGGCCAGGCGCAAACTAGCACGTAGCATTGTTACCACCCGCCCGCCTCGCCCGCAACCGCTGCCGCCGACCGCCGCCGCCAGCCGCAGCCGCTCTAGCCCGCCGCGCGCGAGTCGTGGCATGCTTTATACATTCTCACACATTTGTTAAATTAGCCAACCGCCGCCGCCACCCGCAACCGCGTCTTGCCCGTCTACGTGGCCAAGCACTTACTTAGGTGACAGGGAGTCTCCCTGTTTCATTCCTGTTTTATCCGTAAAAAAGTGTTTCATTTCAATGTATAGTGTTCGCGTATACCTTAGAAAATATTAGGATATAATCTTCGATCAACAATATCGAAGGATATAATATACTTTTAATACAATAGGACATAACCGTGTCGCTTAGCGGTGAAAGAATACTATCATCCCCTCTCTTCCCTTGGGTGTCGTAAAAGGCGACTAACGGACTAAAGACTGCACATACATCCAACAGTATAGAGAGGCGATGGGCTCACTACCTGTTACGTTGAGTACATGTGCAGTCGCTATTTGGTGAAAAGTGGATTATGGTAGAGGACTGCTTTTGGTGTTCTCATTGCCTAGTCTCTGACTAACCTTTCCGGGATAATAGTCGTGATTATATGTTTGTATGTATATTATAATTTTTGTCTCTTGTATTTTGTTGTCCACGTGGGGAGGCCCCAGTAGTGGAACATTTATAGGCACATAATGATCATTAGTGACGACCTCCTTGGTCGAGTGGTTTCTGCACCGGTTTTCATGATGCCGCCATCTCTGAGGTCCCGGGTTCGATCCCCGGTCGGGTCAATTTAGAAATTATTGTTTTCCTAAATTGTCTCGGGTCTGGGTGTTTTCTATGTATAATAAGTATGTATTTAAGTATTTTAAGTATGTTTATCCGTTGTCTAGTAACCATTTAACGAGTTTCTTTGAAGCTTCTCTTGGGCTAGATAATTGGTGTGATTGTAGGAAAGATTTATTTATTATTTTTATTAGTTCTTTTTAAGCATAAAGAAGTCAAGCGTAAGTCTTACCAAAATGAAACCATGGTGATAAATTACTACTGGCATCTTGTGTGGGGTCATTCCTCTTGGACGAGAATATCTTGAGCCTCTTATCGATGAAGCTCTTCAGCATCTTCACAGCTTCGTCGTAGCCCGGCTTGGCCCACTCCACGGGCCCGACAGATTTATCTGCTTCTCTCGACTCTATTGCGTCATCCCAATCTATAGGCTGCGAAATATAAATGGTGGAGTCAATTTAGTCATGTCAATTGTCAATCACTCATAACCCTTAAATGCATAATGTTGCCAAAAGTTTACAATCATACTTTGAACCTTAACCCCTTGATATAAGCGTTAAAACCAATGAAACATTTTTGGTTAATTCATGCATTTAAGGGTCAATGAAAAAATAAAAACAATCCTTATGTTACATTTTTATGTTAACTCATTAAATTGCAATATTTTTAAATATAAACTTAACGTTTGCACAGCGCAAACATTAATGTTAATATCTACATAGTAGGATTCACTCGATACTCAATAGTCAATTTTTTTATTGCACAACATAATGTTACAAAGTTGTTATAATATAGGTATAGGTTTAAAGACACTAATAAATAATGTTATTCTTTTAAAAAAATATTGAACACAATCACAATAATAGTACTTATATGAATGGCTTACTTCTGGTTCAAATTTGCTTGTGTATGGATGTTTGATCACCGGCGGAAAGTCAGTTAGATACTCCCCCAGTTTGGAGTTGATTTTATTTCTGATTGTTCTCGCAGAATATTCTTGTTTGTCTGATGCATCCCAGCATGGAACTATGTTGTGGGCATCAACCTGTCATTAAACGTCTGTTACCGTGTTTGAATATAAAATAAATTATTTTCTTTAATGACAAATGTTGTTGTAGAAGTGCACATAGAATACCTTCTACTGGTAGGTCAGTTAATTTAGGAAAATCTGTGGTCTCTGGAAATCTGGTGTGATATTAAATGTGTGTATTTTAAGAATTTAATAAACCTTTACCTAATGCTTCTGAGAGTTAGTTTAATTGTAAAACTTTTGTTTCTAACTACATACAAAAAGCAGTGTTCTGCCATAGTCCACTTTTCACCAAATAGTGACTGCACATGTGCCAAGCGTGACAGGTGGTGAGCCCATCACTGCTCTATGCTGTCAAATGTATGTGCAGTCTTTAAACAATTCGGTTTATTTCAATGAAGAACTTATTTCTCAAATTGTATGTTTGTAATGTTTAGAGATTTTGGCATTTTGTGATTAGTCAGTCATTCAGCAATGAGTCACATAAAACTGTTATACTTAAATAAAGATTGAATCTACAGTAAAATAAAAATATAACTTTGTAGAAATTTCAAACCTGTATTAATGGTACATCTTTTTTTAGCTTCTTCTTACAACCTTCCAACCAGCCCAAGGGCACCCTGAGTGGGTTAAAGTCACACACCACTGCACCAATGTTGTGGTCTACCACCCACTGTGGCAATGCATCTGCCCCACTGCCCTCTAGTAAATGGAAGGATATATTCAATTTCTTACACTCTGCAGCTACTTTTTCCAGCCCTGTAAATAAGTGATGTATTAGGTCAAAAAGTGGTCTAATGGTTTTAGTAAAAAAATATGAATAGATTATGTTAAAACTAAAGATGTTCAGTTTATAAAATGCACATGTTTCACCTTCCCCTATGACATGCAAATAATGTTTAGTATCCTGAATTAGGCAAGCTTGCTCTAAGGCAATCACCCATGTGCTAATGCTCATCTGGAGTCTCGATGTTTACAGACTAATAATAAATAAAAAATTAACTATAGGGAAAGTTTTAGTTTCAGTAAAATTTCACTAGGCTCCAGAGGTCCCACTCTGTAACCGCATCCGAAACTTTCTCTGCTCTTACTTCGCCGTGCACTGCATGCACGCTGTTCTTTTTTTAACCGTTTAAACTTACTCAAACTTTCGCACGTCAAATCAATGTGCAAATATTTGAGTGAGCGTATTTTGGATTATGTATTTACTAGGTTTGTGAATGTTATGTAATGTCTTAATGTATGTATAATTGTGTACTGAGTTAATAAAAAACAATAGAGTTTATTTATAATTTTATTAAAAAAAATAAAGAACAAAACATGGTAAGTACTTCTCACTTTACAAAACTTAAACATTTAGGAATCTCTCCGTCAGTCTTATATACTACATAAATTTTTAAAAATCAATATTTTGTAATCTCTATAATATAAAAAACCTAAAAGTCAGTATTACTTTTTATTCATTTTGGCCTCAAAGGCACTTAGGACAGGCACTGGACTTGTGCACTCCACAAAGGGTAGGTAAATATTTACGAAAGTATTGCACTTACCGGAGCAATACGGGTGTGTCCTGCAAGCTCCGACGGCCGACTGAGTTGGCAGGAACGGCCAGTTTAATGATGCAAAAATCAAACGAATTAAATCGATTTTGTCGATTCAACATAGGTTATCTATCTAGGGTTAACTAGCGATTGGAGCAGTACATGCACACACAGCTGTCTACGACGAATTAATGGCAGACAAAGTCTCGGATGCGGTTAGAGAGTAGGCCCGCAGGTTTTCCACATAAGTCTATTTGGCTTCCCATATAAATCTTAATATTGTTTTATGAGTACAGTAGTAACAGATATTAATTCTGAAGTTCTAAATACTAAGAAGACTAGACACTTGTGTAACTTTTAATTACTTACTATTAAGTGTTAATTTGATGCCACATCGTAGGTGTAGAAACATTGTTTGTTAGTAAAATAAAAAAACAGTACTTACCTTTCAGTAGAAAATGAAACTGCCTGACCGATGCATCCAAGTACTTCGCAATGAGGCAGAAACAGACGTGCAGTGGTACTTCATTTTTCAATGCTAGTTTCTGTGCAAAGAGGAATGCCCAATTGTCCTGCACCCGGCTATCGCGAGACATCCAATAAACTATTCCATCACATTTATCAGCAACTATCTGCTCTTGAGACACTATTCGAAGCCGCTTTTTATTGAATTTGTACTGTAAAATTGACTCTGCAGTCTCCTCTCGTTTAGCTTGAATATTCTGAATAAAATTATCAAGGTTCGCTGTCGATTCTTCAGTCTGTGGTGTGGTGGTGGTAAAAGTAGAAAGCTTAGGCTTTTTTTGTGCTGAAGCCATTTTTGAGTACGAAACTAAAGTTTTAAACGTGACTATTCTCATAGAATTGTATATTTTATAAATTCTACAACCCCGCCAAAGCACAATATTTTTTGTTTAGTTTGATAAACGTCAATCAAGCAATTGTAACAAGACAAGACAACGTTAGTGACATGACATTGACAGATGTCGTACCTTGCGTTTCGTTCTCGACAGTAGAACTGAAAAACATAACGTGGAAGGCGATACGTAAATATTAAGTTTTATCGCATGTCACTCAAAACTATTTTGCATCTACGATCTTCTTATCTTATCTTAGTGGGGCCCGCAGAGGTCTCCCTCTCGCAGCAGCACGTCGACCCATTGCACGTTGGTAACAAGCGCCCTACAAGCGCGGTCATAAATACCTTAGTTTGTAAAATGGATTTTTTCTGAAGGGATAATAATAAAAAAATATTCATAAATGTATATTAACGCTTTATTTAACTAATTTAATACATAATATACAAAATATATATGCAATATGTACTGTTTCTATATAAATTTAAATACTTACCAATATTTAAGATTTATTATCCCTTGTTCGGAAATA
The DNA here is from genome assembly GCA_963921215.1 of Scoparia ambigualis. NCBI lineage: Eukaryota > Metazoa > Arthropoda > Insecta > Lepidoptera > Crambidae > Scoparia > Scoparia ambigualis. The sequence continues at coordinate 35,121,804 of OY992504.1, forward strand.
CATCGGAATATGATATTAACGTTATTCATGCAGGGGCTACAATTATATATGTATTTTTATAAACTACTTATACATAATAAAAAGCAAGAAAACAAAAAAATACAATTAATAAATTATGATGCTTCGTCAACTTAGCCTCAACAAAAACAGATAAGACCTCTTCCGCATTAATATTCAGTCTTAAGCTAGTATCAGACGTACCAGAAGTATTGAGTAGTGTATTCATAGCAGAGTTATCTACTTGAGATAATTCTGCCAATCTTCTACGTTTCAAGCGCTTAGACAAATTCTGGAAAATCTTTTCTGGGGCGACCGCAAGATGGCCCGAGCTGGTTCGCGTTTTCTTGAATGCACTGCTCATTATTTCTTACTAATTCGACACTTTCAATTTCATTTAACCAATCTGAGTACCTACTTATTCAAAAATTTTGAATTATTTCTAGAAACAATTTTCCGAAATCTATCAAGACTTTTACATAAATTGAGTATTATTATATTTTGGTGATTTAGGGTGCGATGATTTTCTTCAGCAATTTTATAACATTGTTTGGGAAACAATTATTAAACATACACCTAAAAGTAAATTAAGGAAATCTGAATATCCTGCATGGTTCAGTAACAGTTTAATTAACATGTTTAAAGAAAAAGATCATTATCATCAAAAGCATAAAAAGTACGAAAATCCTCGTGATTTCGACGTTTTCTCTATGTTACGTAAAAGATGCAAGGTAGCATTGGATAATTGTTTTGATTTATATATAGCACGGCTTGAGAAAAACATGACAGAAGATATTGAAGCTTTTTGGCGATACACAAAGACAAAAAGAGTAACCAATGATCTTCCCAGTCAGATGTACTACAGTGAGCATACTGCTCAATGTGGTCAAGATATTGCTAACGTATTTGCAAGGTTCTTTTCATCTGTATATAAGCATACTGATGCATCAACATATAAACCTGACTTTGAGCGATCAAATATAACTCTATCCTCAATTTATATTGATGACAAATCCATCAAGACCTGTCTTGAATCAATTAATATCAAGAAGGGAGCTGGACTTGACGGAATCCCACCAATATTTGTAAAGCATCGTTCTTCTGCTTTAATTGAACCATTAGGCATTCTTTTCAATAAATCTTTGAGTAGTGGTTATTTTCCTGCTATGTGGAAGATGGCTAAGATAGTTCCCATACACAAAACAGGAGATAAAAAATGTGTCACTAATTATAGGCCAATAAGCATACTTAATTGCTTTACTAAAGTTTTTGAATGTCTAGTTTATGATCACATTTACTCACACCTGAAGTCCGTTATAAGCCCCCATCAGCATGGATTTGTCAAATCTCGATCAACTGCTACTAATCTTCTAAGTTACATGCATTATCTCAGCTCCACCTTTGATCAGTCAGGACAAGTAGATTCAGTTTATACTGACTTCGCCAAGGCGTTTGATCGAGTCGATCATACGATTCTGTGTATTAAAGCTGAGCATTTGGGTATCCACGGTTCGCTTCTGCGGTGGCTGCATTCATACTTGCTTAATCGCACGCAACTTGTGACAGTCAGTGGTTATGAGTCTTCTCCATTTATCGCAGATTCTGGCGTTCCACAGGGATCAAATCTAGGACCATTACTTTTTTTGATGTTCATAAACGACCTCTTGAATAAGCTCAAGTGCGAATGCTTGGCTTTTGCGGATGACATCAAAATTTATCGTAGAATTCATTCTACCGATGATTGTATCATTTTGCAATCCGATATCGATACCTTGACTTATTGGTGTGAAGAAAATAATATGAGCCTTAACGTTGAAAAATGTCAGGTTATCACTTTTACAAAAAAAAGGAACTTCGTCTCGTCGTCGTATATGGTACAGGGAATTCAGCTAAATCGTGTAGATGTGGTGCGTGATCTGGGCGTTTGGTTTGACTCTAAACTTTCCTTTAGAGTACACTACGATACAATTATCTTAAAGGCAAAGCGAATGATGGGTTTTATATATAGAATTGGAAAACCATTTAAACAGACTCGTAGTATGATTATTTTGTATACTAGTTTGGTAAGAAGTATACTTGAATACGGAAGTGTAATATGGTCACCGTTCTATGCAAATCATATTAATAGGATAGAAGCGATGCAGGAACGGTTTGTGTGAGGCCTTGCTTCAAAACTGGGGTTACGCAAAACATTGTTGAGTTATTCGGATAGGCTAGAGCATTTTAATTTGGATACACTATACGTAAGACGTCAGGTTAGTGACCTTCTAATATTATACAAAATGGTTAATTCCAAAATTGATACCTGTTACGGCGAAAGGCGTTCGCAGTAACAGCGACGAAATAAAGGTTGTGGGCTGGGTAGGTATGGATAGTGAAGTACTTACAGGGATGATGAGTCACAGGAACCGGGGGACGAGCTGACCACGGGCGGCGATGTAGGTTGGTTTCCTGGCGCACAGTCACTACACTACACAATAGGCATTTAGGCGGTCTCTTCACATTAGGTTCAGGAGTCACTATAAATAAGGGCAGATACCAGCGCGCGTATTTTGTGGGCGTCTCGCGGTAGTTAACAGACAGACTGGTCGGCGCGGTATATCTCACGAAGCCAGCGGCTGCGGGTCGCGCAGCGGTGGCGCCGCGGCAGATAGGCGGACGCGGTCGTCAACAACCGCCTTACCGATGGCGGTATAGGTGAATGGCCGTCCCGGCTTTGGCGGGAACATCCTCCGGGGGCCAGGGTGGGCTCATCCAATGGGAGCCTGGCGATCCGGAATACAGGCCTCCGAAGATGTCCATTCGCGGTGTCCAGGTCCACCACCCGCACGACGCCATCCTTCCCAGGCAGGGTGCGAGCAATGCGCCCCAGTCTCCATTGGAGGGCAGGCAGGTTGTCCTCCTTGATGAGGACGAGCTCGCCAACTCGGGGAGGGGAGGATGGGGACAACCATTTGGAGCGGGTTTGGAGGGTATGAAGGTAGGACTGGGTCCACAGCGTCCAGAAGCGCTGGGAAAGGGCCTGTACCATCTAGAATCGCCTACGTGTGGAGATCGGCCTATCTTCCACGGATAGTTCGGGAAGGGCCGTTAGTGTGCGGGCTATAAGGAAATGTCCGGCTGTAAGCGGCTCAAAGTCTGAAGGATCAGACGAAAGTGGGCAGAGAGGTCTTGAGTTAAGGACCGCTTCAATTCGAGCTAAAAGTGTGGAGAATTCCTCGAATGTGAGGTGTTGTTCGCCAATTACGCGATATAAAAGTTGCTTTGTTGATTTTACGTTGATCTCATGTAACGCACCGAACCATGGTCCCTTAGGGACGTTCAACAACCAAGTAATGTGCTGACCAGCGAGCTTGTGCGCAATCGTGTCATTATTCAAGGCAAGAAAGTTTTGTACTTCGATGAGCTGATTTCTAGCGCCTACATAATTTGTACCGCAGTCCGAGCGGATGAGAACCGGGGCACCGCGGCGTGCTATAAAACGCTGTTATGCCGCGAGGAACGCTTCCGTGCTGAGGTCCGAGACCGGTTCCAAATGAACCGCCTTAGTCGAGAGGCACACGAATATACAAAAGTACGCTTTTAAGAGTTTAACATTACGTAGGGTACTAGATTTAACGAGGAATGGTCCGGCAAAATCGGTCGTGACTTGACTAAATACTGGCTGAGGCGTAACTCTATCGGCTGGCAGGTCGGCCATGAAGGGCGCTTGCGGCTGGGCCCGGCATCGAAAGCATCTAATGCATTTAAAAACTCGGTGTCTAATAATACGGCGCGCGGACAATATCCAAAATTGTTGGCGTAGGATAGCGTGTAAAGTGTCAGCGCCACGGTGGCAGTGTATTTTGTGGTAGTGGTCAATGATAAGGTCTACAAGTGGGCTAGAGCTGGGAAGTATGAGCGGATGCTGCGCGTCATATCGGATAGACGCATGGGACAGTCGTCCACCAACTCTAAGAAGCTCATCTTTAATGAGAGGTGACAGCCGCTGGAGTCTAACGGAGCAGATTTTGCCAGTTTGAAGGCGGTGGATGTCCTCTGCAAATTCATTGTGCTGAACACTGCGCACCCAGTAAAGTAGGGCCTCTCTTCGTTCACTGACGTACAAGGGGCCTGAGCGTCGCGAATCTGGGTGGTGGCGTTTTAGACAAGCTGTCACTCCGACGAGCTTGTCTAGTGAACTGAACCGAGTGAGCAGGTCAAAGTCAAGACCGGGCACTGTGACCAGTGACGGGACGTGTTTGGGCTTAAGGCCGGGCAGGGCGTGATGGCCCAGAGCTAAGGGCATTGCAGGCCAAGACTCACAAGGCTGTCCAAGCCACGTGGGAGACCACCATAGGTCGTGGGCTGACAGGGATTGCGCAGACATCCCTCTGCTTGCGCAATCTGCCGGGTTGAGCTCGGAAGGTACGTGTCGCCAGGTACATTCTGGTGAGCCTGAGCTGATTTTGACTACCCTGTTGGCTTCAAAGGGTTGAAGACGGTGAGGCGGTGTATTGAGCCAGGCCAGGACTATCGTACTGTCTGACCAACATATGTGTTGTTGTATACTGATATGGGCCGATAACTGAACTGACACACGGATCATGAGCTGGGAGAGTAGAGTGGCGGCCGACAACTCTAACTTGGGGATTGTGAGGCGATTCTTGATTGGTGCGACTCGCGACTTGGCGACAATCAAGTGTACCAAAGTATCTCCGGAGGCATCGAGCTCATGGAGGTAAACAACGGCGGCAAACCCGGCTTCAGAGGCATCTGCAAACCCGTGAAGCGAGTATGCAGCTGAGCCTTTGTTTGCACAAATGTGCCGAGGGAAGCGAATGCTAGACAACAGCGGCAGATCCTCTGAGATGTGGTGCCACTCCGTTTGCACTTCAGAGGGAGTGGGCTCATCCCATTCCAGCCTCAGTAGCCACAATTGCTGAAGCAGCAGCTTTGCGCGGAAGATAACGGGAGAAACCCAGCCGTTTGGGTCATAAAGTGAGGCTACGGTACTTAAAATAGACCGCTTTGTGACATGTGTGATGGGGGGCAGAGAGATGCGGTAGGTGAACTCGTCTGACTGAGGGCTCCACTGTATACCCAAGACCTTAATGGACGTGGACTCTGGGTTCATGTCGAAGTCCTTGGGCATGTCGCATTGGTTGTCGGGAAATCTCTCGAGCAGCTTAGGCGAGTTAGATGTCCACTTACTGAGCTGAAAGCCTAGGTCTAGCAGACTTATCAACTCGTCCTGAAGTGCTTGGGCGGATTCAACTGTGTCATGACCACACAAGATGTCATCAACGAAGATAGACTTGCGAAGAACCTGAGCGGCTCCAGGGTAGCGATGGCCTTCATCATCAGCCAGCTGAAGCAGAGTGCGGATTGCATGGTACGGGCTTGATCTTAAGCCGTAGGTGACTGTATTGAGGGCGTAGGTGAGCAGAGGGTGATCTGGTGAGGACCGCCATAGTATCAGCTGATACCGTCTCTGGTCTGGGGCAACCAGCACATTTCTGAACATCCTCTGAATGTCAGTGCTGAAAACGACTGGATGCGTTCTGAAGGACATGATGATGTCCACAATGTCCTGTTGAAGGGCGGGGCCTGTGTGTAGGCATTTATTTATGCTGACACCATTGGAGCTTTTGCAGCTACCATCAAAAACAATGCGCAGCTTGTCCGACCCTGACTTAAATACGCCATGGTGAGGGATGTAGAAGTGAGGTTTATGGGCGAATGTATTTGGGTGACAGGGAGCCATGTGCCCTAAGTCGATGTATTCGGCCATAAAGTCGACGTATTTAGAACGCAGAGACGGGTTCGCCATTAGCTTCTTCTCAATATTGAGGAATCTGCGTAATGCGATAGGGTGAGTTTTACCTAGTTGAGGGGCGTCCTTTAGAAAGGGCAGAGCGACCGTATATCTGCCTGAGGGATCGCGTGTAGTGGTAGAGCGGAAGATTTTCTCGCATTGTTCCTCCAGGGGATCATTATGAGTGTGAGATTGAGGGAGGGGCTCCTCAGACTCCCAGAACCTTTCCAGACTCTGACGTATGTCCTGGGCTGATTCAGCTGAGTCTGGTTGTGAGCTGACGACGTGAGCTGAGTTAACCTGCTGCGCCGGCTGCGCATACAAGTCCTCAATGGGTCCTATCAACGCGAAGTCGAAAATCGTGCCGAAGGCTATGGGCTTGCCCGGGCCCAACGAGACCTTAGTCCCGTCCAACACCTGGCCAAGAACGTCCGACCCCAATAAGAGGTCGATCGGGGCTGGTGTGTGGTAAAGCTGGTCAGCCAATGGCACGGGTGGCTGGCCTAGTACGTGGGAAATGTTTGGTACCTTCTCTAAGGGAAGGTAGCCAGTGACGTTTTTTAAAATGTGAGCTGTGGCAGTGATTGTAGGAGTATCATTGTGAGTGGGTCGGCATACTATTGTTATTGCCGCCTTTGACTCATGTTTGTGCTGATTCCCAACTCCTGTAATTTTTAAAGAAGTGGGTTTTGATGGCAGGTTCAAAAGTCGTGCCATGCGTGACGTTATTAATGTCAGCATACTGCCACAGTCCAATAAAGCTCTTGCTGTGTGAAGATGGCCATGTACGTCCGCGACTCTTAGTGAGACGGTTGGCAACAAAATGGGTGTGCCAGTGGGCACAGAAGGTGAGTGAGCTGATTGAGTATCAGCTGAAATTGTATGAGCTGAGTATGTATCAGCTGTGTGGGCATGGGTTGAGTGGGCATGGGCTAAATCTACCTCTTCGCTAGGGTGCTCCGAAATATTTGGGAGTCATAATTGCTGGCGGCGTTCGCGGGGCCTACCTGGCGAACCGGACCTGGGTGGGCTGGCTCTGTGAGCAGAGCTGGGTTGCACCTGTTTAGCCTGTGCGGGTTCGTGCCGCCTGCTGTGTCTGGGACGCTCCCTCGAGTGCTCTGTCAGCTGTGGTGGGGGTACATGTACAGACGACGAATGAGCTGAGTGCGTTGGGCCGTCTGGTCGATGGAGGGACGTGTGGTGGTTCGTGCTCCCACAATCCTTGCATGCCCCCCTTGACCTGCACTCGCTCTCGTAGTGACGGCCGAGACAACGCTGGCAGCGCTCGCGTGCCTGTACAAAGTCCCAACGGCCCTGTGTTGGCTGGGCATTGTACCATCTGCACGTCATGAGCGTATGTCCCCTAGTGGCACAATAGGGACAGTAGGACGTCGAGCTTGAGGAAGAGGATGAGGACGATGATGAGGAGCAGCTATGCTGGAAGGCCGAGTAGACGGGGAAGGGCTGACTGCGAGCCGGGGAGGTGGATGGGCGGTGACGCATTTGCTGCGCTGGGCGTGATGGTTGGTGAGTAGGCTGATCATAGGCGCGGTGAGGCGATGGAGCTGAGGAGCGGCCACGGTAATGGTCGGGTTGTTGCTGAGCCATCTGAGCATAAGTGCGATGGGGCAACTGAGGAGGCGCGCGGCTACGAGAAGGGCCGGGCAGGGCGTAAATGGGCTGCGGCTGGGCTATCAACATTGTCTCCACACAGCGTGCGTGCTCCTCGAGGTAGGAGATAAGGTCCCTTAACGTGGGCAGGGTGTTACTAGACCCGTGCCTGCGTTCAAATAGCGTGCGGAGCTCGCCCTTGAGCTTCCGCACCACTATTGACACAAACACGTAGTCGTCTCCTATGGGCAGATCTAAATTGTTGAGGGCACACTGAGCCGATATGAGCGGCGTAAGGAACAGTGTGCGGATGTTCGAGCGCGTATGGATGCTTGGCAGCCCCAGGATGATGTCCACAAAACTATCAATGAGAACCCGGCGGTTCTCGTACCGCTTCGTGAGGATGTCCATGGCCACGGCAAAATTCTCATTGGTGACCTTTAAGTGGGATACCATACTTAATGCCTCACCGCTGAGACTTGAGAATAGGTAGTGGAGCTTGACTGCGTCCGACAGGGTCGCCATGTCGTCAGTCAGACTCCTAAACAGCGCAATGAAGGAAGGCCAGTCCTCCACTATTGAGCTGAACCTAGGCAGCGCTATCTTGGGGAGGACGGCTGTGGGCGTATTGACGCCGAAACTGGGCTGAGCGCTATGGGTTGGGGATGACGTGGAAGAGGTTGAGATTTCCTCCCTAGCCATAAGTATCCCCAGGTACGCTCCGGAGGCCTTTGTGTGGTTCTCAGTGTATGTCTTCTCGGTCTTCTCGTCCAGGTCCTCCTCGTCAAGAATGCTATAATACACTGCGTCCATCCTGTCTTTCACGCCTTGTATCTGTGCGAAACGCACGTTAAACTCCAATTTGGAATGTGTGGTGCTGCCAGCAATAATTTGTGACCCTAACCCAAGGAGCTGAAGTATGGCCTTAACTGCTTCCCTAAATATCGCGGCTTGTGACTTGGTCGGCATCGCGATGAACAAAAGGAGACAAAAAAAATAATAAAAAATAAAAAAATTAAACAAATTTAAAGGCAATAAAAAGAACAACACCCTGTATATATTCTATAGTTGGGCTGGAGGTATTTGTTTACTAAGGTAAGGGCAAATGGGCTAAAATTAACGCAACAATAAAGAAAGCAAAACTAAGTTGGGGCGCCTTGTATATGGCCTACGGGTGGGCAAACGCGTGTATGTGTAAGTCTGTGTATATTGAACGCGCGTACGCAATATTAGCCGACCGCAAAACAAACAACAAACAAAACAACAAAGGAAATCACGTCATCCGTAGCCCACTATTGGGCAAGGCGCTCATGAATGAGTCGGTCGCAGAAAAAATAAGTAAACAAAATAAACAAATAAACAAATAATTAAAACTTAATTATAAAAAAAAATTGGGATAATTGTGTCCCACAAGTGGGCAAACGTGTGTAGAAGCGAAGTCGACGCACACAAATAGCCGTAAGCGATATAAAAAAAAACTGATGAAGCTAAATGAAACACACTAAGCTCATGTGGTGAGCACGCACGAGATTTGAGCCGATTTAACACGACAAGAACATAAAAAAATCATTAAAAAATAAAACGGGAAAGACAACAATATCGTCGTCTAGACGCGGGTGTGTTATACGTAACTAAAGTTATATGTGCAACCGATAAACGTAACGCAGACGTAACGCAATAATTTAACTACTAATTAAACTTAATGTATCATTAGACAACGATCGTATAGGTAGGTACTAGTATTACACAATTAGTACACTAGCTCGCTCAAATCACAAAAACATTGTATGACACCATAAAATCAACATCAACAACATGCAGAAATAATTGCGTCAAGATAATTCGGATGTTGTGTGGTCGCAATCCTACCACAAAGAAATTATAACTACCTCACCAAATTTTTATTGGGGCAGGGTAAAGTTATGTGAACAAATGAATTTCGAAATGATGGCACAAATTATATTATGGGCGGAAACAATTATTTTTTAGTGGACTGTTATTAATTAATCAAGGTTAAGGGCTGATTCGGGGCTGATTATGGTCGAAAGACCATGAAATTTAGAGGTATTCCGCGCTCGATGGACCAGAAATGTTACGGCGAAAGGCGTTCGCAGTAACAGCGACGAAATAAAGGTTGTGGGCTGGGTAGGTATGGATAGTGAAGTACTTACAGGGATGATGAGTCACAGGAACCGGGGGACGAGCTGACCACGGGCGGCGATGTAGGTTGGTTTCCTGGCGCACAGTCACTACACTACACAATAGGCATTTAGGCTGTGATATAGTGAATTACACTATCAGCACGTACTCAATAGTACGTGATAATTAAGGTCTTCCTGATTGACAAGGCGTCCTTCCTCTAGTCACGTATAGATGTGATGTTAATTAGTATTTAAGATGATACACTAGAGGATAAAGAGAATTGATTCAACGCAAGACATTGTTTCATTTCGGGTCTCCGTCCCAACGCCATTACATGGCGACCGTGACATGGTGTCACAAGTCCGCGCCGCGAAATCGCTAGTTGAAGTCTACAAAATATCAGGAAAATAGTGCTACACGGGCCTACAAGAAGGACGAAGGAAATAAGAAGAAAAACTGTAAGCCAAAATTGTTTAACTATGGGAAACCCACAATCTAAAGACAATATTATTGTCAGTCAATCACCAACTCAATCGGCGGCAGCATCAACTCCCTTGGCCGTTGGGATGCAACTTTCAGAGATCTTTTTACTGACCATCGTCGTTGTACTAGCGGGCTATATAGTACTTAGGCTGCTACGTTACTTCAACGCACGACTATTAGAAGAGGTAGAACGCAGAGCGGTTCGACGGGCAATTGGACCAGCACAGAACGTGTAAGCCAGCACGAATTAATATAACTATGCTACCAAGAATCTATGTGTGTGTGTGAGTGATTTTTTTTTTTTTTCTAAAGTGTGTTCATGGCAAACCTGTCAGAACTCTTGAGTGAGCTTAAGGCTATTAGAGACTCTATTATTAAATTAAGTAAGGACAAACGTTATTCCGCTCAGGGGCAGAATAAGTTTTTAAGAGCAAAGGAAATTAAAAATATTTTTGAACAAATATCTGCAGACTTATGCAAAAAAAAAAAAAAAAGATACGTCTCACAGACGGGTGATATGTTATTTAGTGACTCTACTATTTACATAAATCAGGAATCTCTACTAACGGAGGCGCGCCGAGACGCAACGATAGGAGAACTGAGTGCATTATGTAAAAAATATAATATTGTAGAAGTCGTTGTGATTAAAAATGGGTTTAATAAAAAGTTTATTAAAATTTTGACCCAAACTTTCATGAAACATAAAGAATTACCGCGGTTATGTATTATTAATAACCAAGTTGAACATGTTACAAATAAAGACTTGATACGTGTTATACTAAATGATTATCATTTATTGCCGACAAGGGGTCATGTAGGCATAAATAAAATGACTAAGAATATTTGAAAAAAATATTTTTGGAGTAATATGCAAAAAGACATAACTGAATATGTGACTCGCTGTAAAGATTGCCAAAAGCAGAAATTTTGTAATAAAAATAATAAAGAGAAAATGGTAATAACCACTACAGCATCTACTTCTTTTGAAAAATTATATTTAGATATTGTGGGGCCGTTGGAGGTCGATAATTTGGGTAATAAATACATATTAACAATACAATGCGAATTGACAAAGTTTGTAGAAGCTTACCCAATACTTGATAAGTCAGCTGAAACTGTTGCTAGGGTTTTTACTGAAAATTTTATTTTACGATATGGTACTCCCAGGGTTATTGCGACTGACTGTGGAACGGAATTTATTAATTCCACGTTAGAAACAGTATGTAAATTGCTAAATATTGATAAGTTAAATTCAACACCCTATCATCATGAGAGAATAGGTTCGCTAGAAAACTGGCACAAACATCTCGGATGTTACTTGAGAATACAAACACAGAATCAGTCGGCAAATTGGAGTACCTGGATACCATATTGGTGCTTTGCTTATAATAATTCTGTAAATACTAGTACCAAATACTCCCCTTATGAACTAGTTTTTGGGAAAACATGTAACGTACCTAGTAATTTAGTTAGTAAAGTTGATCCCTTATATGTATACGACTTCATAGCGGGCATAAAAATAACAAGCACACGTCGGTTCGACTACAGCGGCAGAAATCAAGTCCATTCACAAGCAGAGGTTGGTGTAAGAAATCCAGGATCGCAACAAAACAAACGCTTAAAGCCGTGACAGTTCTGTTGTGTCTACGCCTGGCGTACTCACCATGGATTTCTGTTATTTCAAGAATGCCAAAAAAACTGTGCCCAAATAGTACCAAATAGTGTCCAAAGGAAATAAATAGTACCCATGGTGCAAAAGTTATAGACATAGTTTGGTGAGTACGCTAGGCGTAGGTTACGCCTAGCGTACTCACCTCAGTTTGGGAAATCTGAGCAAGCTACAACTTTATTTAGTATGTCAAAAAACTGTACCCAAATAGTGCCCTAAGGAAATAAATAGTACCTTTATAGTTAAAAAGTTATAGACATAGTTTGCTGAGTACGCTAGGCGTAGGTTCTACGCCTAGCGTACTCACCTCGTTGCGCGAAAACAGAACCAGCAATGGCTCTCATTTCTATCTCAATAAATAACCGGAAATAGTACCCTCTAAGAGTGTAATTGTTATTTCACTTTTACACTAGAATGTCATTAAATTTGATAGCAAACTTCTACATACATTGACATGAGGTACAGGCAAGCTCATAATAATTTTAATATTATTTTTCGTATTATGTACCTACTACAAATTACTTTTAGTTTTGTGGAAATTATAGGTGTATGTATATACGTAACGAGGAAGTTTAATATCAGTTATATAGTTGATTATAATTATTTTTCTTATAAATGAGATCCATGTTTTCCAAAATACCATAGGACCACTTTCTGACACTAATTTTATCGCAATCATAGACAACATATAGACACATATGTTTATTTTTATTTATATTATTTATGTAAGTATTATTATATTATTTACTTGATGTATTTTTTAAATTATTTGTAGTACCTACCCAAGTAACACGTTAGTGAATTTTCGAACTTATTTTGCATCTGTAGGTAGCATATAAGTGATGCAAGGGTGTACGGTATTACTTATAGATGCAAACAGCACTCGAATTTGCAAATGAGTAACTCCTATCACCAACAGTTGCTTTTGAAGGATTTTTGTTCCTGCTTTATTACTTATGGTAGCATTAAGCCAAATTTATAACTTAAAGATGCATAAAGGTTTTAATTTTTTTCTTTTAGAACTCAAAGAGGCATATGACATCTTATTATCTCCCCTAAATAACTGTGCCCTAATTGGTGCTAATTTTTCCTTATTTGGCATCTTTAGTACTAAATAAGTAGTACATATGAGTTATTTATCACCTGTAGTGGCTCAAGAGTTATTATTGCAGCTCATTTGGAATTTAGTGTAATTGCCTTGATGAGGCCTAATATACTCTAATATGCCACTGTAACGCGTAGATCGGTTCTAAAAGATGGTTCTTGAAAACCTTAAGCACCATATTTTTCTCATTTAGAACCCCTTAAGATCTAACAGTGCTAAAAGATAAAAAAACATAGAACTGATTTTAATTGCGATTCAGTATGCGGCACGTGCATATTGTGTTTGTTTATAAATAATTCTATATTACACTCACACAAGTTTCGTTTCATAAAAGTCCTATTAGCTATAAGAACTACTCAAAATGAATACTGATAAGAATGAATAATGAATAAGATTTAAAATAAAACAAATTCAAATTCATGTCATACACGGATTTTATTTTTAATCATACAACTAAAAATCCTTCGATGGTCTCAAAAATTATAAGGGTTTTGTACCCGTCTTGAGTATCCCCAATTCAACGCAGAGACAGCGAGACCTCTAAAGTGAAAATAATCACTACTAGGTACCTACTAATGAACGATTTTTGGTCCTAAGAGCTCTAATAAGACAACAAATTAGTGAAAATACGAACTGCAAGATCTATTTTAAATCGCCATGTTTAAAAATGGAGTCCTTGAAAAGCATCTTGTTGAATGGTATTTTATAATAATAACATAAAATAAAATGAGTTTTGATAACTGTTTCTGATGTAGTTTGACATTAAAATTTTTGTGAAATCACAATGTTAGGTTTTTAACAAACAAATTTTCATAAAGTATTATCTTATTTATTTGATCAGCGCATACTTTTTGATAATTTTTGATTAGATCGAAGGCGCATCAAAATTTACTAAGTAAATATACCATGGTTTCACGAAAAAAACGATTTGCAAGGGCTCCATGATGTTATCCTGCGTTATACACGTACATATTGAATACTCACGAAATAGATGCAATAATTCAAATGCTGTCACAACACAATAGCACATAGCACAATTAACTAGGCTTTTGCGCAATTTGCACCGTTAGTTGCAAGTGCCACTCAGGATAACAATTCGAACTTATATGCATCGCTTTTGCATCTATAAATAAGTTGCAATTTTTCTCCCTTTGGTAACATACAGGTTGCTTATAGGTTCTAATCACCTTTATAGAACTTAATCACGGTGGATTTTATTACTTAAGTTTCCAAAAAAATACTATATGCAAGCTATTTGTCTCCAAATGTGTTACTTGGGTAGTATGTAGTATTATTTTTATCAATTCAAATCAATATTGCAATTCACAACTATTTGCTTGACGCCGCGGTGGAAACGCATAGTTTTCTGGAACCGATTTTTTTGTCGTTTACTTTGCCTTGCCACCGCAACCGCAAAGGTTTGCGAATTGTTAATTTGTGAAACAATTAATTAAAAAACTTGTGAATTTTGTTTCATTGTGATGCGAGTGATCTTTAAATGAGTAAGTACCTATGTATATTTCATCTGTAATAGCATTTTATGTTCATGTCGATTTGCAGTTGATCTTTCATTAGCTAGGTAGGTACCTACTCAGTTTGAATATATTATATATACTTACCTACAGAAATACGTTATTGTTTTTTATTAATCGTAGAATAACAAATTAAATCATATTCTTAGTTTTCTGGACTGTATAAAGTTTTTAACTGTGTCGCGTACTTACCGGTGAAAGAATACTACCACCCCCCTCTTCCCTTCGGTGTCGTAATAGGCGACTAACGGACTAAAGACTGCACATACATCCAACAGCTTAGAACGGCGATGGGCTCACCACCTGTCACGCTGAGCACATGTGCAGTCGCTATTTATGTAGGTATGTATCTATATTAATAAAAATCAATTGCCAAAATGTTTGTACGCGCATCCCTTCAGAACGGCTTCACCAATTTGGCTAATTCTTTTTTGTTGTATTTGTAATTGTCGGGACAAGGTTTGTATAAAAATGAACATTTTTGGAAATTCATCACGGGGTAAGGGGTTCACGCGGACAAAGCCGCGGGCTGGCGGTCATTTACGATCAACAAATCATAAATAAGCAATGCTTGATACATAGATACAAGTTGGAGTGGGTCTTATTCACCCTCGACTACAAATTTTGTGATTTATAACAGTTCACTAGATTTATAGTCGAAGTAAGAATCACCGCTAAAAACCAGCCTTCATATAAAAAATCCGCATCCAAATCTAGGATATTTAGGAGCTACGGTGCCAAAGACAGACACACCAACCTCAGGACCCCCCTTTTTTGGCCACCCTTGGTTTACTGTTATTAAATATGTACTACCTATTTTATTTTAGGTCGTCGTCTATTAACCCATTCACTGCCTCCCTAAAGAGTAGTGACATCACCCGCATGCCGCCATACATTGGTGTTCGGCCCGCCCATCGGCGGGCACGGCATCTCGATAAAGTATTCTTGCCCGCCCATCGGCGTTTTCGGCGTGAGGCCGTAGATTTTGACATGAGCTGCTTTTCATAAGACGAAGTAAAACATATAAATTTGCGTATATAATAAATTCAAGCTCATATTAATGTAAAGAAATTCAAAATGTATTAAAAAAGCTTAAATTTTAGGGCTTTTTTTTAAAGTCAGGCGTAGTCAACCTTTTTGTATCTTTATTTTTTTCCCAGCGTTATACTTCTTACATTTAACTTTGTAAAAATACATTGTGAAAATGTATTCAACATTAAGTAAATAATTTTTAGGGTTCCGCATCTCAAAAGGAAAAAAACTAAACACTTTGTTTTCCGTCTGTCTCTCCCTTCGTCAGTCTGTCAAAACCTTTTATCTCGGAAACGCGTGGAGGTATCGAGTTGAAATTAAAACCATATACTTACTCAGGTCTATAGCCTTATGAAGTTTTGAAAAAATCAAACTTCTAAGTTAACATATTAAAAAGATATGGCCGTTTATGCCGCAAAAAAGTATATTTCAACACTCAAGGGAATCAAAATTCATAAGATACTTTCCGTTGACCTAGAACTATGAAATTTGGCAAATAATATCGTCTTATACTACAAGTACAGGGAAAAGTCTGAAAACTATACATTTGTAATTAAATCTGAAAACTATACATTGATTATTAGAAAAACAAAACGAAGCGGCTAGAATAATGTTTAAATTATAATTGTAATAAAATGTAGTAGGGAAGATTTCATTATTTCCAACTTATAATTATTTTCATAAAACTTAACTGTTGTCACATTTTCTTAGAAAAGTAAAAAAAAACACGCTAGGTTGTTGTGGCAGAATATCAGCTACAGCTGTCGATTCAGCTGTTTGATGCTGAGCCACTTTACCTTTTTGTTCCATATTTTTAGTTTTTAAATTAGTTGTGAAACTTGTAATTTTGAACAAATAAATACTTTTATTATTATTCTCGTATTTATTTATTTTCTTAAGTCTAGGTTTTTTAAAATATTCCATATAAAAATAATAAACAAAACTACTATTCCTTCCCCTGTGGCTTTTATAGAGAGTGGACGTGTGCAAATCTATTTTTAAATTAATACTGAAATATTGAGGTGCTTCGGACTTCGCCCCGTATTAAGAATTTCTGCGCCAAGCCGCCGCAGAAACCCCCGCACCAAGAAGAAATTTTTTAATTATTTTGCCGTTCTGCGTGGTTTGAACCCGGACTTCTTGGGTGACGCGGCGCCTTATCCGCTAGGCTAAGGACAGAGAGCTCGACCGGGCCGTAATAAGCGACTGCTTGCTCCAGCTGACGTCATCGCTGCGTTTGAGTGCGGGCGCCCCACAACAATATTGCACTTAGGCTGTGAATGTAACAAAATAGACTATCTTTGTTGTTGTTTTTGCTCGGATCCTGTTTATTTCCTATAATTACCAAACTACCGGCCGGCGCACGCACACACTACTTATTGCAGCTATTGTTTTCCTGGTACTTTGCCCGCATGCAGCGTTCGCCACCGCAAACAAATGCGTCAACTAGTCTCCCAACAAATCCTGCAACTATAACTCACTGTCTATCGGACCCTAACTTGTTATCGCGCGTAGACTTGGAATTGTCTAATATAACAAGCCGACAGAAAAGGAAGAGAGAAGATGGGAGCTTTGATTCATTAAGGTCGGAGATTTTAGACCTTATTAAAGGTTTTACTGTAGAACAGAATCGCCAATTTGCTGCATTGCAATCTAAAATGGAGGAAATTAAAGAACAAAATATCAAGCTTCAGGAATCCGTCGACTTTAGTGCGGCAAAATACGAAGAAATTTCATTGAAGTTACAACAATTTGAAGAGGGAAAAAAATACGACCGTAAGCAAATTCAAATGCTGGAAGAGAGAGTTGAACAGTTGGAAAGACAAATTCGATCAACAAGTCTGGAAATACGTAATGTTCCTTCGAAAACTCATGAAACAAAAGAGGACCTCGTTAACACTATTGTAAAGCTGAGCAACGTAGTAAAGTCCCCGATTCAACTGTCAGATATTAAAGAAGTATTCCGCGCCCAATCCAAGAACCAGAAGCGAAATATTATCGCCGAATTTACGTCGGTATTAACCAGAGATCGAATGATTGGGGCTATCAAGATATTCAACAAAGAAAACAAGAGCGACAAACTGAACAGTTCTCAACTGCAAATTGAGGGGCCAAAGCAACCAATCTTTGTCTCCGAAAATTTAACTCCTAAAGATAAACGCCTGTTTCATTTGGCTCGAGACTTTGCTGCCTTGAACAAATTTAAGTATTGCTGGACATCTTTTGGGAAAATACTTCTACGTAAAGAAGATGGCGCTGCAATCATTCGCATCAACTCAGAAAACGACTTTTCTAATATTGGTGAAAACCAATGACTAGTAATGGTAATGCCTGTTAAAAAGCTTAACTTCCATTCTTATTATTTTTTGTTTACTTTTTTGTTAACTGTTAATCAATTTCTTACATATTGTATACCCAAAGATGGGTTAAATTTTATCATGTTTATAAATAGCTTACACCTACTACTACTTATAATACCTGTAACTTACCTAATATCCTACCATACAACACAAAGCACTCACTACAATTCAAACACCTTAGACCTAACAATAATTCAAAAACATAAAGCAGGGTTTCCCTTCACTTTGATTTACTCCTCAGTAGTTATTTGTTTTAAAATTCACGCCTGATAACTTACCTGATATTGACTGCCATTTAAACCAACGTAGTATCAAACTTAATGATCCTCTTTCAAGTGCGGAAATTCTAAAGAAAACAAAATTTACAGACAACCTTTCTATTTTAACTGTTAACATTCGAAGCATTAACTGTAATCTTGATAGGTTCTTGATTTTTGTTTCTGGCTTTACGATACCTATTGATGTTTTAGTATTGACTGAATGCTGGACCAGTAAAGACAATCCACCTGCAAATGTTACTAACTACAAGCTTTTCTATACGACAACGTACCTTAACCAAAATGATGGAGTAGTTGTCTATGTTCGTAATGGTATTAAAACGGCGGTTTGGGAACCAACGTTTCATGATGGCAACTGTCTTGTAGTATGCATAGAAAATAAAACTACAGTTGTATGTACTTATAGACCACCAAGCTTCGCAAATCCGTCAAACTACATCGATTCGCTAGACAATCTTCTACAAAATATTAAGTCTCCCAATATAATTCTCACAGGAGATGTAAATCTAGACACACTTCCTGGGCAAATTACGAACCTATCGGCCAGATACCTTACTCTTGTAGCTTATTATGGATTGTTAACAGGCATCACGGAACCCACTAGAGAAAAGACGTGTATAGATCATTTTATGATTAAATCGTCTAAACGCTGGCAAACTTTCATCTTTAATAAGTTTACGGACCATAGCCCAATTTTACTTTACCTAGATGTTGCCATCACAAAGCCGCAAGATGCAATCCATACTGTAAAAGTAAAAACTAACTTCAATGGTATACGAGAGGCGTTGGCTTCCCAAAACTGGGACGAATACCTGAGTATTATCGATGTTAATGAAGCTGCTGACTATCTCGTGAATACTATTCAAAATTCAATTAAAAACAACACCAAAAAAGAAAAGATCCCTTGTAGGCAAAAAACACTGAAACCTTGGATTACACCCGGTATCGTCAAATCAATAAGACGTAGAAATAAAATGTATAGGCAGTTAAAAGGCAATAATGATGATATGGTTCTTAAAAACAAATACAGAAAGTATAGAAATACATGCAATCAAATTATAAAAGATTTAAAGAAACGGTATTATGCAAATGAATTGGCTAAGTATACAGGTAATAGTCGAAAGACTTGGCAATTAATAAAAGATATTGGTAACCTTAACGTGGTTAATGAACCTGCGGTTGGTTTACTGGATAATAACACCAGCCAATCGGAGGCTCTTAATGCAGTAAATGATTTCTTCATAAACGTAGGAAGACAACTAGCAAATAACAATCTCCAACGGTTGAATATCACTGAAGAAGAGTTGGCAAAGAAAGCAACATCATTAGGTGTGCCCACAGGCTCTTTCTCGTTGTTCTTGACTGACCCAATGGAAGTCATGCTTACGATTAAGAGTTTAAAACAACACAGCGCACCAGGATGGGATGATATTACAATGAGAGTACTCAAGGACAGTATCCACTCATTAGCTGGACCTATATCCTTTCTTTGTAATCTCAGCTTTGAATCCGGAAAATTCCCACAAATATTTAAACGAGCTATAGTAATTCCAGTGTACAAATCAGGGAACAAAACCGATCCCAATAACTATAGACCAATATCACTTCTTTCTTCACTTTCCAAAGTTATAGAAAGACTAGTCAACAAAAGGTTAATGTTGTATCTCGAAAGCAAAAACGTCTTATCAAAAAACCAATTTGGTTTTCGAATCGCTACGTCCACAGAAGATGCAACCATACTTTTAACCTCTTCTATAGTAAAATATGAGGATAGTGGGGAGAAGTGTTTAGGGGTATTCCTGGACCTCCAAAAAGCGTTCGACACGGTTTCAATTCCAATCCTGCTCAGGCGACTGGAATGTGTAGGAGTTAGAGGCATACCACTTGATTGGTTTAGGGACTACTTGAATGGCAGAGAACAAAGTGTACGTATTGGTGGAGAGCTAAGTAGCTGTGCCATTTGCACATATGGGGTGCCTCAAGGGAGTACATTAGGCCCTACTCTATTTTTACTGTACATCAATGAACTTTGTAAGATAGATTTAAAAAGAGCTGATGTACTGATGTTCGCGGATGACACCGTGCTGCTTTTCCACGATAGGTCTTGGAATAAAGTACATTCATTAGCAGAGAATGGATTAAAGGACATAACTGCATGGCTAGAGAACAATTTGCTTACGCTCAATACCGCCAAAACGAAATATCTTTGTTTTAGTAAAACAAACGCAACAAAACCCTTGAGTAACCTAAAACTCAAAATACACACCTTTCCATGTAACCGCACGTCCGTCACCCCAAACAACTGTTGCTGTCCTGTTTTGACACGCACTGATAACATTAAATATCTTGGGGTACTCATAGATGATAAGCTTTCATGGAACATACAAATTCAAGCAGTAGCTAGCCGCTGTAGAAAGCTCATCTATGTTTTTAAAACCCTGAAAGACGTGCTGGACGTTGGACCCTTAATGAAGGTATATAGGGCTCTCGGTGAGTGCTTACTCTCCTATTGTGTGTGTACGTGGGGCGGTGCTGCAAAGACACTAATGATAGAAGCCGAACGAGCCCAGCGCATACTACTGAAAGTAATACACAAACTTCCATTCAGGCATCCAACCACTGAATTATATGCCAAATCTGACGTACTTTCTATCAGGAAGCTATACATTCTCCAGATTTTACAGCGATATCATCGCTCCACTGTACCTACTTTACCGGTTACTGTTAAAAGAATAGATTCCGTACCGAAACCTAGATGTAAAAGCGCATTTGCCAAAAGACACTATGCATTTACTGCCCCACAAATTTATAATAAAATTACTCCAAAACCAAATATTAAAGGACTAAACAACCATGAATTTAAAAGAAAAGTCATTAAATGGCTGTCTGATTTAGACTACACACAAACCGAGGATCTATTTAAAACAATAAATTGAAATTGTTCTGCGTACAGTATAACTAATGTTGGCGAATTGCTGTCGAAAGTAGCCATTCGAACCCAAGAGGTAAATCGCGGGTCTAGCATTGGTTTCTTTACGATGATTTATATACATAGTTTCTCTAAACTATTGTCTTTTATGTTTTATATTATTATTATTATTATTTTACTAAATTACTCAAGGCTATTCCCGTACACACCAAATTTAAAATTCAACTCATAACTTTACAATTACATGCAATTACAAATACTCACCCACACTTAAGGTAATGTAGTGATAGTTGTATCTTTTTTTGATTTGTAAGTGTTTTAAATATTAGCACCATAACAGTGATTTTTGTCAAATCCAGGGAAGACACTGTGGCCTGTAGCACAGTAATAACTTTTACAGGCTGCAGGGAATTCACTTTTCTGTGTATATTGTTGTGGATGAATAAATAAATATTATTATTATTATTATTATTATTACTATAAAACATTAAACATTATAAAAAAACCTAAACCTAGGGTGCCGCCGGCAGCGGGGTAGGGCCCAAACTACCGGTGGTTAGAACTCCAGAGAGAGGAACCTCCTGACGATGCGTGCCCTGTCAAGAAGTACCGCCTTATGTATCTGGCCCTTGATCCAGCCGTCTAGCGAGAGTCTCTTGAGATGTTGGTCGAGCTCGAGACTCTTCGCTGCTAGACCGTTTGCAGATGTGACTATCGGGACAATGATAGTAGAGTCAACATCCCACATGGCGGTAACCTCGTAAGCCAAGTCAAGGTACTTACTCAGCTTGTCCTTCTCAGCCTTCACGAGGTTCTCATCATGCGGGACGGTGATGTCGACTAGCACTGCCCGCCGCTGGGACCGATCGACTATCACGATGTCAGGCTTATTGGCAACAATATTCCTGTCCGTGATAACCGATCGGTCCCAATAGAGCAAAGCACGACCATTTTCGAGAACTGGCTCAGGTGTGTACTTATAGTACGGCACCTCGGACTCAACAAGACCGTATAGAAGAGCAAGTTGCTGGTGAATGATCCTGGCTACAAGATTGTGTCTGTGCAAGTACGCGCCGTTAGCACGATGAGAACAACCGGAAATCATATGTATATGGAGTGATTCTCCGGGACGGCGGCATGCTCGACATATGTCGACCATGATATGATGATATGGTATGATGTTCGTCTTGATAACTTCGTCCACAATTGCACAGACAAAACCTTCGGTTTCCTCAAAAAGGTCCCCGAATCGTAGCCAGTTCACCGACGCGAGCAGGTCCACATCGGGTCCTGTTAAAGCCCGATAGAACCGGCCGTGCAGCTCCTTGCTCTTCCACACATCCTTGCGGTCCTCGGTGCTCAGCACCTGAGGCTTGCACCAGTTGTCTTTGCCTAAGGAGAGAGGCATAAAGGTCTTGTCAACTGACACCACATCGCGATCCTACACTTGTTGTTGAGGAAATATTCTCGAAGACTGCACACCTCACGGTTGTGGAGGGTCTTGGCATTTAAAGTCTCGACCACCCCATTTCCGCGGGATGTACAGTCTCATAACAGACGAGCGTGGGTGGTTTTTTTTTATTTTTTTTTATTGTGGCACGCCATAGTGGCTTCACTCTGCCTGATGAAAAGCAGCCAGTGAAGCCCAAGAAGTGAAAGCGTTCGTCACAGCGCTACCACGCTATGCCGAACGCTCTCACTATGGCGGCCTGCATAAATGCTTTTTCGCGCCCCGCTTAAAAAACCCGGGAGAGAAAGAGGAAGGAAACACGTGTGCGGGAAGCGCATTCCACATACGGG
Organism: Scoparia ambigualis; assembly: GCA_963921215.1. Classification (NCBI taxonomy): domain Eukaryota; kingdom Metazoa; phylum Arthropoda; class Insecta; order Lepidoptera; family Crambidae; genus Scoparia; species Scoparia ambigualis. Next base: position 35,144,539 of record OY992504.1, read on the forward strand.
CAGTTCGGCAAAAGAACGATTGTCCAAACTTTTTGGTACGTGTCTTGATGGTCAGCACGGTATGAGGGTGGCTTCTAAGACCTGCACGCGTCGATCTGGAAAGGAAAGGAGAGGGAGGGATGAGGTCAAAGAGCTCCTCAGAGCATTCACCGTGGTAAAGGCGGTAAAAAGCACTAAGGGAAGCAATGTCCCTACGTAGCTGTAACGGCTCCAGACTGGTCGTAACGTCATCGTTACCGATAATACGGACAGCACGTCTTTGCAACCTGTCAAGAGCTTCGAGCAAGTACTTGGCGGATCCGTCCCAAAGATGAGAGCAATACTCCACGCAGGAGCGTACCTGAGTCTTATACAAAAGACAACGTTGCTCCGGCGTGAAGAACCGCTTCACCTTGTTCAGGATTCCGAGTTTACGTGAGGCTGTGGTTATAATGCTCTCAATATAGCTCTTCGGGTTGAGGTCGCTGTGTATGTCCATACCTAAGAGACTGAGACCAGTCTGAATGGGTAATAGGTTGCTCTGGAAGGAGGGTTGGGGGAGAAATGCGGACTTTTTAGCCGTGACAGCGCAGACCTGTGTTTTTTTGGCATTGAACTGGACCAGGTTATCAGAGCCCCATTTATAAATGCGGTCTAACTCCTCGTCCAGCTCAATGACACTCTTCCGTCTCGACTCCACTACATCGGCGTGCTTTGCCGCAGGGTGACCCAAATAACGCCGATGTACTGTACTGTCGTCTGCATAGCAATGAATGTTACCCAAGGATAACATATCATTGATATGCAGAAGGAACAGCGTGGGCGATATTATAGAACCCTGCGGCACTCCGGCGTTCACCTGCAGAGACTGTGAGGCACTGCTTTCGCAGAGTACGCGAATGCTGCGCTCATGCAGGAACCCGGCGACCCAATCGCATAGGCGAGGTGGCAAGCCGTATGACGAAAGCTTGGAGAGAAGCGAACGATGCCAAACTCGATCGAAAGCCTTGGAGATGTCCAGGCTAACAGCCAGTGCTTCTCCATGCTTATCCATTGCTTCACCCCACAGGTGTGTTATGAACGCCAGGAGATCACCCGTTGATCGTTTCGGTCTGAACCCGTATTGTCGATCATGAATCAGGGAGTGATCTTCTAGGTAGCGAATGAGTTGTCTGTTTATGATTCGCTCAAAAACCTTGCAACGGACAGAGGTGACATCAATAGGTCGATAGTTGGCTGGGTCAGACCTATCCCTTTTTTGGGGGCCGGCTGGACGTTCGCCTTTCTCCAAGCCTCCGGCACAATTGTGCCGGTAGAGTACGAGAGGTGGTATATGCGTGTCAGTACTGGAGACAACTCGGGAGCACATTTTTTAAGGACGACTGCCTGTATACCGTCAGGACCGCTAGCCTTCCGCACATCAAGTGACTGCAGCACGGCACGGACGTCACGTTGTCTGATTTGGACGTCAGGCATTGTGGAACCACAGTGAGGGATGGTAGGTGGTTCCGCGCCGCAGTCATCGATACGCGAATTCGCCGCAAAGAGCTTCGCTAAGAGGTTAGCCTTGTCTAGCGGCCGATGGGCCAACGAGCCATCAGGGTACCGCAGTGGGGGCATCCCCTCTCCTTAATTCACTAAGTTTATTTGTACTGGCACCTCGAGACCAACCGTTAGGTTATGCAAGAAGTGCCAGACGTCCCTCCGCCAGTAGAACACTCGCGCATGAGACCACCAACGTTAGGTCTTGACGCCAAATTAGTGCCCGCCGCAGCGCGCTCTTCATTCGGTACTCATAAGACTAGTGTCTCGGGAGAGTATCCCCGTGAACACGTGTAGTTCACTGCCTATTGTCCAGATAGGTAGCCGGAGCTGTCGAGCCCGCTCACTTCTCGTTGCACGAAGGGCACAACTCGCAGTTGCCACTGCTAGGGTCGTCGACTCTAAAGTCGACTCCCAAGTGTCCACCTTGGTAGCGGAGTAGTAAGCACACTCACTTCTCGGAACCCATCCGGGAGCCTAGCCAGTTCCCACGTCCTACGCGGCTGGCTGGACCGGAGACCTACGGCATCTAGGAGGCCGTCTCTACTAGTTATCCAGACTAGTACCGGAGATGTCAACACCAATGTCCAATGAAAACCACCGGACAAAGCTGCCAACTATAAGGGAAACTCACGTTCCCCGCAGGACTTTTCGCTTCTGGCCCCTCAGAGACCGCTACTAGGCCCCGCTCGCTGTGCACGAGTTTGGAAGTCCTGGCACACAATACCAGGACAAACGAACATTCCCAAGCTCTACAGCTAACCACATGCCACTACGAGTCCAACCCATGTCCGGATCCCGCCGGAGGCGCCTGGTTAAAGGCACGACCAGCGGGGGGCTAGAACCGGAACCCCGTAGTACCTCTGAAAACACAACCGGACCCGTAGTTCCAGTTGCGATACCCTATCTATTGAGGTCAGTAGATAGGGACCGCAGTGGGGGCAGAGAAGGCTCGCAAAAGTTGGCTTGCACCGCTTTGGCCAGTCGCCAATAACTTCGGCTACCCGTTGGGTGCGACAACAGCTCTTGGCCAACGCGAGCAACGCGCTGGGCATTCGCTCTCGAGAGAGCTCTTTTGCAGACTTTGGTAGCCTTGTTGAAGACTACCTTGAGGGAAGAGATGTTACGATCGTTGAGCGTGCGAGCCTTGGTCCAAGCGCGATACGCCGCCTGTTTAAGTTCAACAGCTTTGGCGCATTCGCGATTGAACCAAGGGCGCGCCTTACTTCCGCTGACGGCATCAGTGTAGGGAATGTAATATTCCATCCCCAACATGATCTCGTCAGCGACAGCAGAGGCACTCTCCGATGGGTCCCTACCCACAAAGCAGCGCTGGCCCCACGGGATGGACGCAAAATAGTCGCGCATACCATCCCAATCTGCCAACGAGTATAGTGCCATAAACGCCGTTTAGACTCCACTGAGGGAGAGCTTTTACGGCGCAGTACGGTGGCACCAACCAGGCAATGGTCAGAAGTGCCCAACGGAGCACTTATCGACACTCTGTACCCGGCTGGTCGACTCGTCACCAGTAAGTCTAGCAGGGAAGGCGCTTGACCCGATATATCTGGAATCCTGGTGGGCTGGAGAACCAGTTGAGTCAGATCATGCGTGAGAGCGAATGCGTGGGCAGTTCGGCCTGCGTGATCTGTTTTGGAAGAGCCCAACCAGGTCTCATGGTGGGCATTAAAATCTCCCAAAAGTACCACATCGGCAGACGGAAACCGCTCCTGTACGTCGTCAACTGCTTGGCTCAGGTAGTCGAATAACCGAGTTGTCTCGTGGTCTCCGGAGTGGGAACGGTACAGACAAGCGTAGACATGGCTCTCGGAACCAAGATCCACGTGTACCCATAGGATGGAGAAGGAGGGGTCCTCCAAGCAGCGCAAACGTCGACAGCAAACGTCCGTCCTGACGAAAAGGCATACTCCGGCTTTCGCGAGGAAGCATTCCTCGAGCACGTAGCCGGGGTAGTGCAGATATGCAATGTCGGCAGGACGACGGATCTGTGTCTCCGTCAGAAAGAGCAATGCAGGCCGGGCCGTCTCAAGGTGTTGGTGGACGGCGTTGAGGTTTGAATGGAGTCCACGGATGTTAGTGAACTCCACCTCAAAAAGCGACTTGGTGGTGGGGAAGTGGGGTGCCGCTGTCTGACCTGCATTGTTTTTAGACACTGACATGGTGGTTGGAGGGGGGCGTGAGTAAAAGGAGATGCTGTGGCAAAAGGGGGAAAAGACAAAGTGTGGGAGACTAACATGAACTGGTGCATGTAGTTGTTCGGTAAGACGTTAATCGACCCGCCGGACGGAAGGTCCCCCGTACCCCCCCGAGAGTAGTCGCCGGGTCCCACCAATCCGGTCACCAACCGGCACGACGAGCCACTTCGGGATTATGCGCGACCTGGTGGAGCAGCCTCCTAGGGTGGTTAGCCCTAGTTGGGCTCCTGTACTATGTATGCCGCGGGCGGCCAGCGGCACCACCGTTTCTACGGGTCTCCCTGGCCGGCGAATCGACCCAAGTCAACCGAACAATGCGTCCACAAAGACTTCCACCGGACCTTGACCCTGCCGCCACCACACCTCCCCAAGCTCCGGTATTACGGCTCTGAACCCGGAACGCGTCCTGTGTCGAGCACCGAACACTTGGCGGGTTTTACGAGTCCGCCTGGTGGTAGCGCCGGACGAGCAAAGCTCTCACACCAGCAAAATCCCTTTAGTCGCCTCTTACGACACCCGCTAAGATACAGGGGAGGGAGTGGTGCAATTCTGACCCTTCACCACACGGGGAAAATGCAATGGTGCATGCGATGTGATGTCAGTTGCTGTCAAACCTTTCTGTCCAGGGCGTCTAACTCGGTCTGGGTCCACCTTAGTATGCCAAAGATGTATACCAGTAAGGGCATAACCCAGCCGTTGAAAGCGCGCACCCTGTTGCCTCCTGACAAAAGACTGTTAAGTACCATGGTGCAAATGGTGCAAGCACCGTGGTGCAATTCTGACCCGGCACCACACGGGGAAAATGCAATGGTGCATGCGATGTGATGTCAGTTGCTGTCAAACCTTTCTGTCCAGGGCGTCTAACTCGGTCTGGGTCCACCTTAGTATGCCAAAGATGTATACCAGTAAGGGCATAACCCAGCCGTTGAAAGCGCGCACCCTGTTGCCTCCTGACAAAAGACTGTTAAGTACCATTGTCAGGCGACCAAAGAAGCGTTCTTTCACCGACTGTTTTATACCCCCACTCTCTATATCCAATGACTGTGACATGCCAACCTTGGTATACCTACAAATACCTATTTGTAGGTGTCGGCTTCGAAGAGAGATCTGAAAGTCATCGTCTCAGAAAGTTGCAAATTTGTAGAATTTACAACTTTCCTCCGCTGTACCTGCATGGCCGCGCACTTGTCTACACCGAACCCCATGTTGATGGCGCTGCTAAAAGTCTCAGTGACTTTCAGCAACGCCACCAATCCATGACGTTTCGGTGCAAACAGTTTGAGGTCATCCATGTACAGCAAGTGCGAAATAACTTCACCCTGTCTCCTAAGCCGATAGACAACCCAGAATCCTCTAGCAATATGCTGAGAGGATTCAGGGCTAGACAGAACCACAACAGACTCAGACTTTCACCCTGGAATATGCCTCGAATCCTTCCTTGCGAAGCCATCCTTACGAAGTCCTGCAGACCAGAGGGGCTATCTCCACCACTCGGTTGACGAAGGACTGTGGTCCAGTCTCATACATCATCATCATCATCATCATTAGCCTATAAACGTCCCACTGCTGGGCACAGGCCTCCCACGTGTACAATAGCACGTGGGGATGTTGGGCCATAACCCACCACGCTGGCAGAATGCGGATTGGTGAGTTTTAACGACTGTCATCTTACGACAACAACCGGGACCAACGGCTTAACGTGCCTTCCGAAGCACGGAGGAGCTCGAGATGTTTTTAATTTGGTCACCTATCCAGCGACCTGGCATTGCGAAAGTTGCTTAGCGTGCAAGATCGCAAGCCGAACGCGCTAGCCGCTGCACCATCGAGCTCCTCCGTAGCTGCCTCATACAAGAACCTAGAAAAAATCTCAGAGTTGTATTAATTTTATACAGCTCTAAGATCCTCTTCAACCAGCCCCCTTACTCTTGAAACCGATCGCTATCGGATCGGATTGGTATTGTGAATTTTCGAATTTTAAGTTACGACACCAGCGCTAATTTGGATTGATATTGGGTGAACTAAATGGCATTGAGTATTGTTTTTTTTTTTACTCAATATCCACGTAATATGAATCCATATTAACTTAGGAGTACGAAAATTCACAATACCAATCCGATCCAATAGCGATCGGTTTCAAGAGTAATGGGGCTGGTATGAGGCACCGAATCATAGGCCTTCTTATAGTCAATCCAGGCGGTGGAGAGAGCCTCTCTGTTCCGCCGGACTTGTTGGCAAATGGTCGTGTCGATGAGGAGGAGCCCCTTAGTACCACGGGACCCAACCTTACATCCATTCTGAGTGGGAGCCAAAATATTTTGCGCAACAATGTGCGAATTAATTTTAATTCTCGAATGTAAGGAGCTTGTAAAGCGTCGGCAAGCATGTGATGGGTCTATAGTTCTTCGGTTCCGTGGTACTACCGGACTTGTGGAGCAGGAAGGTCACACCGGTTGTCATAAATGTTAGCAAGGAACCGACCTCGAGAGCTTTTCGGAATTGCGTCGCTAAGCAGTCGTGTGAGCATCTAATCCACTTTATCCAAAAGTTAAGCAACCCGTCCGGCCCAGGACTTTTACAGTTCTGAGCCGTACGGATCGCACAACTAAAACTTTTGGGTTAAAAGTTACTCGCGTCCGTAGATTTACCCTAGAGACCCTACACGTGACCCCTGGGTGGTGCTAAATGAGTGACTATGACTGAGTGGTAGAGCCACGCTGCGTTGCAGCACGCATTGGGCCGGCTCGCCCGGCGTAATGCCACCCTCTCACGAATATCCGGCGTGAAATAACGGCACTTGGTGCTGTTGTGTTTCGTCCAGCCAGTGAGGGTTCCGGAGGCCCATCCCCCCCCCTCCTCAAAATTCCTATTCCTTCCTTAACCCTATTCCTTTCTTAAAGGCCGGCAACGCACCTGCAATTCCTCTGGTTTTGCGGATGTCCATGGGCGGCGGTGATTACTCTCCATCAGGTGACCCGCCTGCTCGTTTGCCTCCTTCTACTATAAGAAAAAAAACTAATGTCTTCGGGGTTAATAGTCACTATCCCCATGGATTCGATAGCCTCACACGCACGCTCAACGACGCTAATCCAGTCACCATCAGTGTGTTCGACGGGTACCGACCACATACTACGCCAAAAGTTATTCATGTACCACCCAACTATGTATGTATTTTTTTCCTTTGGGCACTATTTGGTACTATTTGGGTACAGTTTTTTGGCATTCTTGAAATAACAGAATTCCATGGTGAGTACGCCAGGCGTAGGTACACGTTCTGCTAGCCTGAGACTGCGCTGTGCGCGCGCTTCTCTATAGCCCATGGGTCACAACAGGCGGGGGTGGAGGAGCGGGGTGGTGTGGGGAAGGGCGGGAAGTAGGGACGAAGAAACGAGATGCCGTATCTTATTTACACAGGCACATACATGTCTTAACATGCGCCACACATAACGCAAAATCTTATTATTTAAGTATAGTCAGGTTAACGTGACCATAAAAAAATCCCGGGACGGATTTTAATAATCTTTTGCCAGACCACAATCATTATGACAAATATACTTTCATTTCCCACAAGTCTCATTAGTGGAGGCTCTTGGACCACTTTTGCCTATTGTCCTATTTTTTTTTTTTCGTAAATATTTGTATTCATTTTCATTGCTCCGATTCTTGCTGGGACTGCGAAATGGGTGATTTTTTGTTTATGTTTGGTCTCCAGTTGCCATAGTTACAGAATTCATACATACTTCTGCACCTGAACACCGATGCATTGTAAATATTATTGGAAGTGTATACAGTGCCACAAGCGGCACTGTATCTCAATCGGTTCGGGAACCGTAAATTTTATGATATAATAGTGACGCCCCGCCTAATCTGCCGTAAAGTTTTTTATGAGACAACAGAAATACTAGCAGCCCTACTCCTGTAGGTCACGTGATAGGTTAGAAATTTAAAATATCTTTTGAATAATATGTCTTCTGAACATTAAGGCAAATAAAAAAATATGTTACGGTTCCCGAACCGATTGAGATACAATGCCGCTTGTGGCACTCTATACACTGCCTACACTTTGTACAAGGATGCCGTAATTACGGCATCGTTACCGATCGTACTAGAATGCCGCTTGTGGCACACTATCCAGAGCCAATATTATTACGCACACAAACTATGTGACAAAATATCGTGGTTGATCTCTAACAAAAATGTCTTTATTTTACTAGGTTGGATGAACTGAAAACAACTTGGAAAACTAAAGTATTTATTACAAAAAATCGATATTCTCACTTTCCGACGGGCTCGGAAAATATTTTTGTTTCAAATATTCGTTGCAAGGGTGGCAGTTACCTCGGTCAGTGTTTGCTTTCATGCATTCTAGGCTGCAGAACGAAACAAGTTTACAAGATACGCATTCAATTTTTTCTTCCTCTAGGGGTATTGCGCATTCGAAGCATACGTTGAATTTCCGCTCATGCTAAAAAACAGATGAAAAGAATATTTAAACAATGCTACCTACAAAAAAGTCTCGGGCGGCCTGCTAGTTTAGATATTAAATTACCGCTCTTGACGTTAGCTCTGGTTGCACATAAGATCTCTTCCGCGCCACCATGTCCGTTGATAATTTCGATGACTCTTTACGTTCCTTCAACATTCGACTGACTCTACACTCTATGAAATACTTCTCTTCTGTCGTTAGCTTTGTTAAGGCAACTACCTTATTCTTACTATTGTAATACGACATGATGTAAAGTAGATGTTTCAGTATTCGATTGTCGTTGTATATCTTTCTCTTAGTTGCTTTCAAGATGTCCCAAATCTCTAGACATCGTTCCGATGTTAGCCACAGCCGGGCGCTCTTCTTGCGTTTATGCTCTTTCATAATCATGTTCCATTGACGGTGTTTGTACCTGTGGAAGATTACTGATCCAATAATATACTTTTAAAATTAACTCGCTGTGTTTTGTCTTTTCTACGACATTTGCATGTATCATTCTTTACTGTACCAAATACTTAACGCTACCTAATCTCGTATTCTATTACGCGAAATACTCCAGTAAAAAAAATCTATCTCACTGACGAAGAATCTGTCATGAATATTATTAGGTACAGTCTAAGTTCTTCTTATCTTATAATTTTGATTGTTCTTACTTGTCAATAATAACCACAATTTCTTTCATCAGCTTAGCTTGCAACCAGCGCACATGCAGCATCCTGGCACATTCTACTACTAAATCCACTGCCTGTTTATAGTCTGCTACATCGTCAACAGCCATTTTTCCAGTAGACTTTGTAAAAAGCTGCTCCTTTTTTGGCTTTTCTTTTTCCTTTTTTTTAGAATCAGCTTTATCTAAAAGAAAGAGAAGTTTCACAAGTTTTCTTCATCAAATAAATATTTCTTTCGCGTTACATATTACATTGTATTATAACAACGATAACGGGACTGAACAGGATTAATTTTGTAACTGTTCGCTTGTGAACACAGCAGCATCGCGGCCGAAACGTCAAGCAGTAAGTAGATATGTAGGTACTTAGAAAATCAATCGTGTTGAGTCCCGATGACCCCTTGAGGATCGTAAAATCAGACACAATTGAAATTCTAATGTTTCTTGACCGCCATCGGTCGAATGATCCTTGACCGGTTAACAATACATCAAATAAATTTAGTAACTTATTACTTACTAGAATTAGCGGCTGGCGTAGGTTTTATTTGGGATCTTTCCAATTCAGTAAGCACTTTTTTAGTGTACCCAAAAAGATTTTGAAAACTCTCATCGCCATTTCGACATTCTAAAAGGGGATCAGCTCCAAATAACAGCATATTTGTGAGCTGTAATATTATAACATTTAGTATGTATAACCTGCTACAGATATTTTGGTGTATAAATATTAAAACCAATGCAACCTACAGTTTGAAGTCGGTCTGCAGATGATACGGTTCTGAAGAATGGTAAGGAAAACATTTTAACTAGTATTGTCTGATTTGCATCATTAATATGAGCATTTAGATTTGTAATTGGACTATTTATGAATACAGCTAGTGAAGCTTTGTTTTTTGTCATTGCCAAGTCTACGGCAGAGCGTCCCTTGAATTGCACCAATGGATGGCAATTATAATCCAGTAATAACTCCAATAAGTTTAGTTGAAGCTGAAAAAAATATAGCACCAAAAGGTTAACAATTAATTTTAGCATTTTACTTTATTAGTTACAGCGCCTGCGACTTTGTTCGCGTGAATACCTAAGTACTCCTAACATTACAAACACACTAAAATAACAATATTATGGGTGCACCTGCAGTGATGCGCGAATCGAATATACCGCTGACTGAATTCAATAGTGGCACAATGTTCGAATCGAATATATGATGAGTTCCCGACTCGCCGGATTCCTGATTCGCCGGATTCTTGTTTCGCCCGATTCTTGTATCGTCGGTTTTTTTTGTTGAAGGAAAACTATAGTAATATCGCGGCTTTACCTATCTATTAAATAAAAGGCAGACATTTCAGTACAATAATAAAAATATTTATTTGTTCTTAATTTAATAACGTCTGTTACGTTAACAGATAACGTAACAGATAAAAAGTGTTTAAAGGAAAATCGTCCTTTCTTTGAAAATATGAATCAAACCCATTTCTAAGTAGGTAATTTTAGTTATGTCCGATAGTGGCAACCAAATAATAATTCATACAATAATAAATATAACTACATGTTTTCTTTACTTAAGTGATATTATTGTATATTAATATTTCCGACGAAACAAGCATCGGACGAAACAATAATCCGGCGAATCAGGAATCCGGCGAATCAGGAAGTAATCGAATATACCGCTGACTGAATTCAATAGTGGCTCAATGCGCGAATCGAATATACCGCTGACTGAATTCAATAGTGGCACAACTAAAAAAATGGGTAGATAGAGTTAGTAATTGATTTTATTGTAGTCATGTTGTCTAATATACGAACAAGTGAAAAGCGGGTTGTTTCACGGTAAGTAGAAATTTTGCTGTAATGTTTATAGAGTTTTAATTACCTAATTGAATGGTAAAGAGAAAATTGGTTTTTGGTAAGTACGAGTAGGTACTCGTACTTACCAAAAACCAATTTTTAAATAGGTATTTATCGTAAAAAAGGAGGTATTTAGCGGAGCCGTCCCATAGATGGGAACAATACTCCATATTCGATCGCACCTGAGTTTTGTACAGCAAACAGCGCTGCTCAGGAGTGAAAAACCGCCTCACCTTATTGAGAATACCCAACTTCCGGGAGGCAGTTAAAATAGCACCCTCGATGTAGCATTTTGGATTCAGTTCCTGCCAATGTCCATGCCAAGAATGCTGAGGTACACTGAAATGCGTAACGGAGAGTTCTGAAGAGAGGGAGGAGTAAGGAAGGGAGTTACCTTGGACGAGAATGCACAAACCTGGGTTTTGATAGCATTGAACTCGACCAGGTTTTTAGATCCCCACTTAGAGACACGATCGAGAGTCAGGATTAGTTTGGCAACCAGTTCTTGCCTTTTCACCACGATATCAGCTTGCTTTGCCGCAGGATGTTCCAAGTACCGCTCATGCACCGTACTGTCATCCGCATAACAATGAATATTGCCCAAGGACAACATGTCATTAATATGCAGAAGAAATAGAGTAGGTGAGAGCACAGAACCCTGCGGCACTCCGGCATTGACTTTGTAGAACGCAGAGGAACTACCCTCACAAAGGACACGAATCCTCCGCCCTTCTAGAAAGTCTGCAACCTAGGTGCACAAACGGGGCGGCACACCGAAGGCCGGCAACTTGGAAAGAAGGGAGCGATGCCACACTCATCGAAAGCTTTGGCGATATCAAGGCTAACTGCCACGGATTCGCCATGCTTGTCCATCGCTTCACCCCACGCGTGAGAAACGTACGCTACAAGATCACCCGTTGATCGCTTTGGTCTGAACCCATACTGGCGATCATGGAGCAGCGAGTGATCCTCTAGGTAGTGAATGAGCTGGGAATTAATTATCCGCTCAAACACCTTGCACAGCACAGAAGTTACAGCGATGGGTCGATAGTTGGCCGGATCCGAGCGATCCCCTTTTTTGGGGATGGGTTGTATGTTCGCCTCTTTCCAAGACACCGGCACAATACCAGTATCGTAAGACTCCCTAAACAATCGTGTCAATACAGGAGACAACTCAGCCGCGCATCTGAGCAGCACAATCGCCGGAACACCATCCGGCCCGCTAGCCTTCCACACGTCGAGCGACCGCAGCACGGCACGTACATCACACTGCCTGATACGAATATCAGGCATGGTGGCCCCACAATGTGCTATAATAGGTGGAGCGGCGCCACAATCGTCGACGCGCGAATTGGCCGCGAATAGTTCAGCCAACAAGATCGCCTTCTCAAGCGGCTGGTAAGCTAACGAGCCATCTGGATGTTTCAACGGGGGCAGCGAGGGAGAGCAGAAGTTGGCCTGCACGGCCTTAGCTAGCCGCCAATAGCTACGGCTACCCGTAGGGTGCGAGATCAACTCCCGCCCCACCCTTGCCACTCTTTGTGCATCCGCTCCTGCGAGAGCCCTCTTGTTAGACTTAGAGGCCTTGTTGTAGGCCGCCTTCAAGGAGCTGGTACTAGGGTCATTCAGAGCGCAAGCCTTCGTCCAAGCACGATACGCCGCCTGCTTGCATTCAGCAGCTTTGCGCATGCGCGATTGAACCAAGGCCGTTGTCCGCCAACGCTGGCAAGATCTGTGAATGGAATATAATATTCCATACCCAACAAGATCTTATCAGCGATGGCAGAAGCGCACTCCGATGGGTCCTTTCCAAGTAAGTAGCTCTGGCCCCATGAGACGGATGCAAAGTAATCACGCAATCCGTCCCAATCCGCCGAAGAGTAGTGCCACAGACGACGCTTGGTCTTTACCGTTTTCGGTGGACCAACGCTGTGCGGTGCTGTGGCAATGACCAAGCAGTGGTCTGACGAGCCTAGAGGTGCAAGCACCGACACTCTATACCCTGCAGGGCGAATGTTTTTTTATGCCGCCTAATCGACCCGCCGATTTCAAGCTCGTAGACTCAGTGAGTAAATAAAATGCATAAAGACTAAGTAGTAATTTTCTAATTAGTAGATAGTTGTAGTAGTTCTAATGTAATTTAATGTGTAATGTTATAAATAAAACAAATGCTTCTTTGAAAAATGGTTTTATTTATACTGTCTTGGGTTTTCAAAAGAAAAAAAAAACTTATTTTTAGCTCGAGATTGAAAATAACGAATAGTTTCAATTGTAAATATTATGTATCAAGCTGTTAGCTTATTTTATTACGAAAACGTAGACTTGCGATACATGCATATTCCCTTCCTAACTTCTGAGATATGAAGAACGTAACGGGTTACGGGTAACGGGTGTCGGGACACCCAAAACGTACCCAAAAAATGGCTACCTGTGGGGGGCCTGCCACTTGACGCCATCTTGGTTTCAAGTGTCTGCCAATTGAACAGTAAACCTAGTAAATTAATAATGTTAACTACAGTTCAGCTCAATGGCGCAGCGGCTAGCGCGTTCGGCTTGCGATCTTGCCCGCTAAGCAACTTTCGCAATGCCGGGTCGCCTGATGGGTGACCTTTAAAAATATCTCGAGCTCCTCCGTGCTTCGGAAGGCACGTTAAGCCGTTGGTCCCGGTTGTTGTCGTAAGATAGCAGTTGTTAAAACCCACCAACCCGCATTGGGCCAGCGTGGTGGATTATGGCCCAATATCCCCACGTGCTATTGTTCACGTGGGAAGCCTGTGCCCAGCAGTGGAATGTTTATAGACTAATGATGATATTTCAGGTCTGAAACTACAGGAGGACAGCAAAAGCAGTCCTCTACCAATAGTTCACTTTTCACTAATCCACAAAAACTCTTATTTTAAGACAACTTCTTAATTTAAGACAACCTCCTCTTATTTTAAGACAACTTCACTTTTCTCTAATCCACAAAAACTCTTATTTTAAGAAGTTGTCGTAAAGTAAGAGTTTTTGTGGATTTGTGAAAAGTGAACTATTGGTAGAGGACTGCTTTGGCTGTCCTCATTGCCAAATCTCTGACTAACCCTTCGGGGATAATAGTCGTGATTATATGTATGTACAAGTATGTATCAAGAATGTAACTGTGGTGGAACAGTTGGTGCAATATTTACTTCGTCTTGAGTCTCGTTTTCCGTTTTTCTAGCTAGTACAGCATGATATAAAGTTGGGCCATACCACTCCCGCGGTATAGAATCGAGAGAGGAAACTTCTCCGTTACGCGTCAATCTGTGATTTGGTTGGCCCCCACACTCTAGGATAGATTTTATCAATTCAAGGTTCTCATAAGACAATGGTCGAGATATGGCTAAGTCTAAAGGAGTGTAGCCAAATGCCTATAAAAAAAGAAAAATTTAATTAAATATTATTTTGGCAAATCCTTTAACCAATTTGAAATTTAAAATCAATTTACCTCATGGTATACTTCGTTTATATCAGCTCCATAATTAACTAAATGCTTGACGAGACTAGAACAACCTGAAGCAATAGCTATGAAGAGAGCTGGTTGGGGGCATCTCACCAGTTTTACATTAGCTCCATCTTCTAGCAATTGTAGAATTGATAACATAATTCGTCCTATCCTGTGTAAAAAAATACGTTTATCCATCTTACAACCAACTAAAAAATGAGAACTCTTACAGAAAAAAACATACATTTCCATTTTTTGCTTTTCAACACTATCTATCGAACTGTCGTCTTTATCAGCAGTTTGCCACATCGTGTCTCTGCTAGGTTTCGTTGCGATTTTTTGAAGTTTAGACGGAACCTTTTTCGGTGCTTTGTCTGGCAACTTCTTTGGATCATCATCAAACAATTCAATTTCTTTAACCATATCGTAAACTTCAAACAAATATGGAATTGGGCTTATTCCGCTTGGACGAAAATAGATATCGTTGACTCGTATCAAAAACTCATTGTGTATGTTGTGGTAAAGTCTACTAAACTCTGTAAATGACTGGACGGAAGTGCCTTCCGTGGGTGGTTTTGCTGATACCATTTCAGTTTTCCTCCTACCGCCTCCCAAATCCTTTAATGAATGTACTGATTTTATTTTCTTAACTGATATGGATTTAATAATCTTACTAGGCACTTTCGTCAGTCCATTGCTAGCATTGGCTATAGGCTGGTCACGAACAATATGCCATTCAAATATATTTGGTTCTACGGGACCTGAAATCGACGATCAAGGTAAAGTATCTGGGTCTCCTTATGCTATAAAAATGAGACAACTTAGGCACGATCCCAAGATTATAGAGACTTGAACCAGCATCTTTTGATTCTGACAATTAGGATTAAACGCACTATCAAATAGGTTATTGTGATCTGTGGTAATATCCAACCCGTGCATGTTTATCAACCAACACTACTTACCTAACTATATGTCCGACTTTTTCTGAATTATAATTTTTCCGCAACAAAATATACGTAAAAATAGTTACATAAGTAAAGTAAAGTAATACAATACTGTCCTATAGCTGGGCAAAGGCCTCTGTAATTGAAATCGAGTCATAGTAAATAGGTAGGTACCTAATTATTTTGTAAATTAAGATAATGCAGTAATTGAAATGCCAATTCTGTTGACTTACGGGGTGCAGGTATTATGGGCGGCGGTAGCGCAGCCTGGACCATTCCACTTGGATATATATCTTTCTGGACGCATGCCAAACGCAAGATTGCTACGCCAAGGGGTGTGCAACATGAATCGTTGTAGCTATCCACGTTAGCTCCAGCTTCCACAAGAAAGTGAATTAAATCGGCTTGATCACCACACTTAAAAGATGAAGGAATAACTAAACCAGTGCTTTTGAAATATCCCCTTGTCTGTCAAGAAGACTCCTAGAGGTGCTAAAAATAGTCTAGTATTACTAAATTAATTTTACTAGTGGCATCTTATACATACACATCAAGTCAGTTCCTTCCTATTGGCAGAGATCATAAGTTTACATTTTCTACGATTCTGATACATTTCTTTTGCTGCCTACTCTGTTAAATTTTTTTATAAATGCTTTCCAGTTTAGGGCACTCTTGACTTGACCTTTACGAGAACGTTTTCAACCTAGCCACAGTTTTGGTTCATAGCAAGGTCTTTTCCTTCCACCTGTCCCGTTCACTCTCGCCCCACACACTTTTTTGTTAGTTTTATTTCTTTCCCTTTATCCATTATCGCTATATGACCAGACCATCTAAACATCTAGATATTTGAATAAAAGTCTTACAGTAGCATACATGACAGCGGTATTTCCTAGGCAATCAGCAACGTCAGGATGTACGCCTTGTTCGTTTACCAAATGTGCTACATTCGGAACATGGCCCAAAAAGCAGGCCATTAGGAGAGTTCTAAAATTATAACAATTATTTAGCAAAACACGAATTTGAGTTAGGATTTTTTTTTGACTCCTCATTGTGACTGCATCCTGCCTGATGGTAAGCAGCCGATGCAGTTCAAAATAATGAGGGCGCTCCTCACTGTGAAATAAGCACGGTAACGTGCGCACCCATTCATGAATGCCGGCATAAATGCCGTTTCACGCCCTGCTTAAAAGACCCGGGGACTGTAGGAGCTGGGAAACACATGCGCCGGCAAAGAATTTATATGGAGTTAAGATTCTTGCGAGAGCCAGTTTCTCAATATTTTAGAATCCGGGCGAGCTGCGCTTCCACTGTCGGCCTCTAGTATTATTCCCCGTTGTGGAATTAAGAAACATTATATTGAGCCTCATATGTACCTACAGAGATCAAAATAACAAAATGAAGAAGAGAATTAGATAGGTGTGTAATTAAAACCTGCAGTCGATTTCATGTTTGCCAGCCGGCCTGAACTGGTTTCTCGGTCCTGATAGTATATCAGTCAAACTGACTTCGGAAGTGTTCCTCTGCTTGTCGTGAGTGTAACTGTGCTTCATCATGTGAACCATGGCTCTATTGTTGTTCCAAGCAAAGTAAGTCACCATTTCAGGACGATCTTCTTCGTCATTTATAGTTGGATCCTTGTATATGAAAAACTTAGACAAATATTTAGGGTGTTGAGTTATAGGTACAGTCGAGGAAATTTCCGGTACCACCTTTCGGCGATATTCGCTTGCACGCAATCTACGCGCACACAACTGTTATGCGATTCTCTAAGCGTCACATAGACGCTGCGCGCATGGCTGTGATCATAGATGTTACAGCCGTCACATCTTTCGCTGATGCAGTAACGGCTGTGGTCAACGTTGAGGCTGTTTTACTTACAAAATACCGATTTTATACCTACAAGAAATGTCAAAGAAGTGATTTGAAGCTAGTGTCGAACAGCGCTGAAAGTTATTTAGCAGAATACCAATAGTACGCTCACCGCTGTTGCAGCTACGATGTTAGCGCTTAGAGAATCGCACTACTGTTTGTACGCGCGGTCGGCATGGAGTGCAAGCGAATATGGCCGAAGAGTGGTTGACCGGGAGCTTCCTCGATTGTACATAATTCCGCAACTGGGACAATCTGCAGATACATTAAGATGGGACAGTATTTGCCGCTTTGTATGGAACAACAGCCGACTGTTGTTGTAGGCAAAATTTTGAAAGGATCTTAAATTGTTTTTCTTCTTCAACAAAATGTTTTTTTTTAATAAAAGAAGGAGGCAAACGAGCAGGCGGGTAACCTGATGGAGAGTAATCACCGCCACCCATGGACACCCGCAAAACCAGAAGAATCGCAGACGTGTAGCCGGCCTTTAAGGAAGAAATAGGTTTAAGGAAGGTATAGGTATTGCGAGGGTGGCTCCGGAACCCTCACTGGCCGGAAGAAACACAACAGCACCAAGTGCCATTATTACACGCCGAATATTCGTGAGAGGGTGAAAGGTATTACCCCGGGCGAGCCGGCCCAATGCATGCTGCAACGCAGCGTGGCTCTACCACTGTCAGTGTGACTCATTTAGCACCACCCAGGGGTCACGTGTAGGATCTCAAGGGTAAACCTACGGACGCGAGTTTTTTAGGGGGTTAACTTTAAACTAAATAGTTGTTACATACATACATACAATCACGACCATTATAAGAGAAGGGTTAGTAAGTACAGCAAAAACAGTCCTCTACCATAGTCTACTTTACACCAAATAGCGACTGCACATGTGATCATTGTGACAGGCCGTGAGCCCATCGCCGCGCTATGTTGTTGGATGTATGTGCAGTCTTTAGTCCGTTAGTCGCCTTTTATGACACCCAAGAGAAGAGAGGGGGTGGTAGTAATCTTTCACCACTACGCGACACGGTTAAATAGTTGTTGTTGTTGAAATAAAAACGAAATAAACATTATTATTTTTAAACGACAGATCAAGTATTTCAACAGACGTGATCGGGACTCGGGAGTCATTTACCTCCGCCTTATTGGACACATTTGCCACATCTTCGAGCAAATGTATTTTCCCTTCATAATAATCACGTTCAAATACTGTGACTTGGCAAAGGAGGCTTGCTAAGTCCGTGCAGTTCCTGGGGTAGAGCCTCTCCCATCGCTCCGTGGCTGACATCGGGTCGCAACCGTGTTGCTTCAATAGGTCTATCGCACTGTTAGTTTCACCTGTCTGTAAGTTAAAAACTTACAAGTTCATTTATTTATGTCATTACTAATAATTCTAATTAAAAGAAACAAAACAAAACAGAAAGAAGTACAATATTGTACTCAGGCGCAGTGGTCCACAGTACCATTTTCTTTTAGTAAAAAGAACGTACGTAGTAACGTATAATGTCATACGTTAGTGTCATACGTATGCGTGAGACAGCGAATCGGTGAGAGAGACATGCGTATGGGTGTATACCGAGGCCAGGGGCGACCTCTGGTAATGTAGGACTCTCTCTACCTCCCCCGTACAGTTAGAATAGCTTGACGAGGAAAGAAAAACTGCTTAACCCTGTTGCGCTGTGTCATCAACCACGTGACGAGCTCATAAGGATAGCAATGACAGAAAATTCTTTCAAGAAAGTGCAGTGCATATTTCTACTAACTAAGTCTAAGTCTTGAACCTCGTGGACAGCAACACCCCAAGAGGGTCGACGTTAGCCCACCCCCAGCTGTTCAAGCGCTCTTTTGTTTCAAGAAAACACGGTGCATATTTCGACTAACAGTCTTGAACCTCGTGGATAGCATCACCCGATGAGGGTCGACGTTGGCCCTTCCCCAGGTGTTCGCGCAGAGGTCGGGCGCCACGCTGGGCGTCAGCGGCCGCCACGCCAGCCGCACCAGCTGCGTGCCCCGCCAAAGGCCCACGTCCTGCTTAAGGCACGCCTGGGACTCGATGCCGGGGCCCCACCGTATGTTGCTGTGGAATAAACCCTGGCAAAATGTACAAAAATCAGCGTGGTTTCAAAAGCTTCTAACCATTTATGTGGTTCCGTGTTCGATACATATTGTGCTCTGTTTGATTTTTGATACGATTTTTCTAAGTTCTGCGAACAATAGGTTGGCAAATTCGTACCTGACAGCCTTATGGTCTGCGGACGGGGGACGAAAGGTTGCGGGGGCAGGAAAGAAGAGCGCGGGCGGCGGGCAACTTAGTAAGAACGTCAGAAGTGTGCAGATGTCACCCTTTTCCCGTGTCCCGTAGCCCATGTGACTGTCACGTAAGAAAATGCCAGCATATTGCTACCACTATCTTCTCTTAAAACTCTATTGTGTTCTGTCTATTTAGTTATAATGAAACATTCAGTTTCTCGGTGGTTAATGCCCGCCTTCCACTAAAAAAGGGAATGAGCGGAAACTGAGCTGATGATTTGAGCGTACTGGAGTAAAAATAGTTGTGCACTTCCACTAAGACAGAGTTTCAGAATTTACCTTCCACTGCCAGCACGCTTCGCAGAGTGAGTGAACTGGGAAATAAGAGGGGTCAGACAAGCGAGTTGTTTGCCTTCCAAAATAGTAGATTATTAACCAAGGGGATAAAGCAGTGTCTTCTGTCGCGGGTAACGATTTAAATCGCGAGCGTAACGAAAGCCTCGAGGTTTACTCCCGAGCGCAGCGAAGGTGTTAAAAACTTTAATCACGAGCGAAGCGAGGGATTTAAGACGTGTCCTGAATGTAGCGAGGGATTTAAGTTCACCCAAGACTAAGACAGCTTTATCACGGAGGAAAATACTCTACTTTTCGTACCATTTGCGAAAAAATTAAAAAAAATGTCTTAATAAATTCCTAGACTAAAATTTTTTTGTCGGAAAGGCAAAGGCATCAAGCTCATACGGCCTCGTCGGTTTTCGTAATTTTATTTAATAATCATAACTGCATAATAAATGCGTATTCACACAGCGCAACAGGGTTAAGCACTTTTTTGAGCAAGTGGTACGAAAATATAATATTCGTACCACTTGCTCAAAAAAGTGACATTCTATGCCACAAAAAGCGAACCTATCAATAGTCATTTTTAATCTGTTAAAAACAGGGAAAGAAAATTGTACTGAATTTCATTCATCCTCTAGGGGGAGAATGTGATTTAAATTTGGAATACTTACCAAAACTTATACTGAACTACATCTGTGTTTACACCATTGAGTTTGTATATAAATCATTATACATCTTTTTGAAAAAAGAAATAAATCAAACTAAAATTATTTTTTTTAAATTGCAAATCAACTCCTCAACAATAAATGTACCAAACAAAAATGTAACTCTCTCGATCAATAATTGGACCAATGTTTCGAATGTTAACTTTTACTTTTAATTGTCATTATTTTTAATAAATGCTTATCTCATATTATTATTGTGTTAATTTTTTCGCAAATGGTACGAAAAGTAGAGTATTTTCCTCGGTGATAAAGCTGTCTTAGTCTTGGGTTAACTTAAATCCCTCGCTACACTCAGGACTCGTCTTAAATCCCTCGCTTCGCTCGTGATTTAAGTTTTTAACACCCTCGCTACGCTCGGGAGTAAACCTCGAGTCCTTCGTTACGCTCGCGATTTAAATCTTCACCCGCGACAGAAGACACTGCTTTATCCCCTTGGTTAATATTCTACTATTTTGCACTGTTTCAATTAACAGCTCCATGACGACACGTTTCGTAAGCGCAGGTGCGCATCCTGAACTGACTGACAGACGAAAGCTGGCAGGGACGTCGAAATGGGCGGTGGTGTAAGCAGAATCCGTTCAGGGCTCAGACGAGCGAGTTCTTTGCCTTCTATTGCGAGGAAAGGGGCAGGGACAACGAAGGGGGCGGAGGTGTAAGCAGAGTCCGTTCAAAACTAGCGTATGACGTCATGGCGCAGCGGACCCATTTTAACTCGCTTAACCCGCTCCATTTACTCGCTTGCGGTGGAAGCATTTCTATGAAATTTTGAGTTCGGTAGAAATCCGCTGAACTCTGACCACTTTTGTAACACTTTGTACTCTTTTGATCCGCTCCGTCCGCTCATTCACAGTGGAAGCACTTCAATGAAGAAGGCGTGCATAAGGGTTCCGGTAAAGTATGCGTGTATCGCGTTCCATTGAGCCAGGTAACGCTGCGTAAAGACTACTGGGTATTAATAACGAAAACTGATATCATCATCAACATCATCTAATCAGCCTATAAACGTCCCACTGGGCACAGGTCTTTCCACATGGCCTACGGTACATGGAGAGATACGGATATAACAAACTATGCGGGCTCATTGCGGGTTGATGGGTCTTCAGCCATTTTGGAATTACTATTGTAAGAAATAGTTAATATGGCACAAAAGTTGTAGGATTGCTCCGTGCCAAGTTATACAAGTTCGAAGATTCATCATTTTCATACATATATTGATTCCTAATTTTTTTTTGTATGAACGGAACAGATGATGACCCCACAGCTTTTGCGCTGCAGTGACAATTGCTTCAGATCATTAGTTCTAGCAATATCTATCATTATTTTATGATTCCCAGTTCCAGCACTTTCAGAAATCAATAAATGTATGAAAATGATGAATCATCGAACTTGTTTATCTTGGCTCAGAGCAATCCTACAAGTTTTGTGCCATATTAACTATTACTCCAAAGTTCTAACAATACGTGCTATTTTTTTTGTTGGCCGGCACTTTCAGAAAAGGCTCATAAATGTATGGAGCCTGGATCTCCTTTGTAGACTTACTGTGAAAACCTTCCCGTCAGGGTAAGACATGGTTCCGAAGCCGTGCATGCGGTTGCAGTAGAAGTAGCCCTCGTAAGTGAAGTGTACGCCTTCTTGGCCCAAGTGTCGCCAGCGGTATTCGCCAGGACCGTGCATCGTGTCTTGGAGGAAGTGGCCGTTGTACCATTCAAGGGACTGGAACGTTAGGATCGGTAATACTACAACCATACCAGACAGAGTTATTGTAGGGTGCCTCAAAAAAAAGGTTTAATGATGTCTAGTTGTCAGGATGACCTGAAGGTAGTGGATGATTTTCGCACAGGACTACATAGACTAACATACTAATACCCATTACTTAAAATTAAAACTCAAGAAGCCTGCCATTCGATGTAAACAATAGAGTCTGCTCACTATTTTTTTTAAAATGTTTCTGAGCCGGAAAATGGACTGAAATGAGAAAATGAATTTTTGAAATCGAATGATTAGTTTCGAACTTCCTGCTGGCTTAGGTAGGAGGTACCTTCAAACTTTACTTATTTATTATAACTAATGTGGACTAACTCTACTATTAGTTTTATTTGTCAAAAAGTAATAGAAAAGTATGAGAAACATAAAAACTTGAAAATTATAAAATATCTTTATTTAACCAAATCCTAGTACTTACTATAAGGTAAGACTCCTGCTACCACGAAAAATTTATACAATAATGAAAGTTTATGCCTATAGTAAAAGCAAGAAAAAGAAGTACCTTAGCACTCGACCAGTGGTACTCCCCGTGTCCACATTTTCTCTTCTCGTTATCCTTTTGACCAATGTAGTACTCGTCATATAACCAGGTCTTTTCAACATTTTTAGGGATTTCACAGGATAGATTGCTCATATCGGGTTGTTATCACGAAAGGGAAGCACGAAAATATATCTTTAAAACAAATTATCTCCGTTCCTATATATTACCAAATTGAATTGTTAAAAATGGTCATCGTAACGAATTTAATAAAAATAATAGCTAGATTAGAAAATAAAAGTTAGAGTAGATTATCCGGTATACTTATTTTGTGACAATAACGTCAAACTAATCCTTGCGTCAAACCACCGTCACATGGCATAGAGTCAGTCGCGTTTCGCGGGTCAGTTAATTCATGGTATAAGGCCTTAAGAGGCCTGGGTGACCTTGACGATTCGAAGCTCGCATATTCTTTTGCCGATGGTGCCGCCGTCTAGCGGAAACGTACGGTACTGTTAGGAATAGTTCAATGACTAGTGAATTGCAGAGAGAATAAATATTATGTTCTGGAATACTGCCTATTATATATGAGCATCACCGAGTCATGAGCGTGTACGGTGTATTGTGGATGCTAAGACAGTCGTCAGCCGAAATTCATTTTAGGTACATACAAGCTTTTTCATCCCATCTATTCGAAAAGGACGACTTGGTTCGCCTTTAAGTGCACCAAATAATGGTGTTTTCTATAAAAAAATTTTAGCGGGCAGTAATGAGTTTGTGCGCCGCAATTATTTTGCCGCACACTTTTTGTACTTAGTATTATTTTGATGAGCCCATCGCCGCTCCATGCTGTTGGTTCTATGACGTGCAGTCCGTTAGTCGCTAGTCGCTTAGTCGCTTTTAAGACACCAAAGGGAAGAGAGGAATTGGTAGTATTATTTTGATGAGCCCATCGCCGCTCTATGCTGTTGAATGTATGTGCAGTCTTTAGTCTTTAGTCTGTCGTAAAAGGCGACTAACGGCGCCTTTTACGACACCGAAGGGAAGAGACGGATTGGTAGTATTATTTTGATGAGCCTATACCCGCTCTTTGCTCTAGGATGTAATATGTGAAGTCTTTAGTCCGTTAGTCGCCTTTTACTACACCCAAGGAAAGAAAGAGGTTGGTAGTATTACCGCCCTAGGGAGAATCGTTTTTCTGACAGGTGTAGTTGTTACTTATTATTAAAATAATACTAACAACCCATCTCTTCCATTGGGTGTCGTAGAGGGCGACTAACGAACTTAAGACTGAACATACTTCCTATAGCACAGAGCGGCGATGGCTCATTGAAATAATACTACCAACCCCTTTCTTTCCTTGGGTGTTGTAAAAGGCGACTAACTGACTAAAGACTGCACATACATTCAACAGCATAGAGCGGCGATGGTCTCATCAAATTAATTCTACCAACCTCTTTCTTTTCTTCGGTGTCGTAAAATGCGACTAACGGACTAAAGACTGCACATACATTCAACAGCACAGAGCGGCGATGTGCTCATCAAAATAATTCTACCAACCCCTTTCTTGCCCTTGGTATCGTAAAAGGCGACTGACGGACTAAACATACATTGAACAGAATAGAGCGGCAATAATCTCATCAAAATAATTCTACCAACCCAATTCTTCGCCTGCGAGTCGTAAAAGGCGACTAATGGACTAAAGACTGCACATACATCCAACTGCATAGAGCGCGATGGGCTCATCAAAATAATACTATCAACCCCTCTCTTTTCTTCGGTGTCGTAAAAGGCAACTAACGGACTAAAGACTGCACAGGCACATACATCCAACAGCATAGAGCGGCGATGAGCTTATCAAAATAATACTACAAACCCCTCTCTTTCCTTCGGTGTCGTAAACGGAATAAAGACTGCACATACATCCAACAGCATAGAGCGGCGATGGGCTCATTAAAATAATACTACTAACACCTCCCTTCCCTTAGGTTTCGTAAAAGGCGACTAATGGACTAAAGACTGCACATACATTCAACATCATAGAGCGGCGATGGGCTTATCAAAATAATACTACCAACCCCTCTCTTTCCTTTGGTGTCATAAAAGGCGACTAACGGACTAAATACTGCACATACGTCCAACATTATAGAGCGGCGATGGGCTCATCAAAATAATACTACCAACCCCTCTCTTTCCTTGGGTGTCGTAAAAGCGACTAACGGGCTAAAGGCTCACCACCTAAGCGCATGTGCAGCCTGTGCAGTTGTTTCTTGCTGAAGCGTGGACTGTGTGGGCGTGGTTTGTGTTGTCCATAGATTCAAATGATTACTAATTTTACCATAAACTTTAAATAAATATTTCAAAAAAAATGTTTATTTATTGAAAATAAAATTCACACATTTTTTCTTATTGTTCATGTTTTTATTTTTAGTTAGGTACTTTCTTTGTATTCGTAATTAAAATCAGTGTTTACCTCTTGTGAAAGACTTATTTAGTCCCTTGAACTATTAGCACAGAATAATACTATTGGCACTAGATATGGGCGCCGTGGGCCAAATCCACGGCGGCGGCGTGGACTTCTAATTTCCACGGCGGCGGCGGCGTCGCGGCGGCGTGGCCGTGGTCGTCAAAGATTTGTTAAACTTTAAATAAAACCATTTTTTGTTCGTAATTCATAATATTTCAAAAGCATAGTAAGGATCCAAAAGCTTATCAAAAACAAAGCTAATATAAATACCACATCAAGTGAACTTCTTTCTTTGGCGGATAACCCTAATTTAGCGGTTAATCTTGTAAATACTTACTTTTCTGATATAGGTAAAGATCCAAAATTACTACAAATCACAAACCTCAACAACGTAGTTTAAATTTCAGTTATTTAAACTCTAAGGCATGGTTTATTACCGATGAAGATAAGGTCGAGCGAAACACTTCTAGTCTCAAAACTAACTGTGCTGTGAGTTGGATGGGATGGTATCTTCGTCAGCTTACTTAAATCTGCTAAGGACGTACTAATACCAATTTATTCTCACTCACGTTTTAAATCTTTCCTTAACCACAGGTATATTTCCGAGTGTTTTCAAGAAGGGTATGGTCAATCCGATTTTCAAACATGGTAACAAAGCTAGTTTCAATAACTATAGGCCGATTTCTGTTTTGACTTTATTTTTAAAATCTTAGGAAAAAACAATAAATAAAAGACTCTTACAATATTAAGATAAATTAAATATTCTATCAAATAACCAATATGGTGTCAGATCTAGAATAAGCACTGAAGATGCGGTTCTAGAACTTTCTGACAATTATGTCAAGGGCTTCAAGAAGAGGACTAAAATCCTGGGCGTCTATCTTGACTTATTAAAGACTTTTGATACCATGTCCATTCTTACACTTATATCTAAACTTCAATCCATAGGTATTAGACAGTCTCACAGGCCAACTATCTGATTTGTTTGAAAGTTATTTAACGGGCCGAACTCAATGTGTTCTAATTGACAGGTTTGTGAGGAAAAATCTGTTAAGTTTGGTGTCCCACAGGGTAGTGTTCTTGGACCTACCCTGTTCCTTATCTACGTAAACGAGCTCTGTAACCTCTCACTTGCAAACACGAATATAATAGAATGCAGTTTTGCTCGTCCAGGGTATTACTTTTCCTGATGCAGCCAAAAATGCGGAATCAGCACTATCTTCCGTCTGTTAGATGTCTTTTAATTTTGTTTTGTAAATATCAACACTAGTCGAAGTATCCGCCGCCGCCAGTGTAAACGAAATAAATACGCTATTACGCACACAACACACTCATTTAATGAAGTTCTAAACATGACTTGGTGGCAACTTGGTTTCCATCCTCGGATTGTGTTTCGGCTACACGGATCTCTTCCACCCGCCAACACGCTCGCGAAACAGTCGTGAGCGAGCGGGGCTTAGTAGCAATCTCTGTGGGTCCAGAAGCGAAAAGTCCTGTGGGGAACGTGAGTTTCCCTTTAAGTCGGCAGCTTTGTCCGGTGGTTCTCATTGGACATCGCTGTCGGCATCTCCGGTACTAGTCTGGAAAACTAGTAGAGGCGGCCCCTTAAATGCCGTAACCTCCAGTCCAGCCAGCCGCGTCAGACCTGGGAACTGGCTAGGCTCCCGGATGGGTTCCGAGAAGTGAGTGTGCTTACTACTCCGCGATCAAGGTGGACACTTGGAAGTTGACTTTAGAGTTGACGAACCGAGCAATGGCAACTGCGAGCTGTGCCCTTTGTGCAACGAGAAGTAAGCGTGACAGCTCTGGTTACCTATCTGGACAATAGGCAGTGAACTACACGTGTTCTCGGGGAAACTCTCCCGAGACACTATTCTTTTGAGTACTGAATGAAGAGCGCGCTTCGGCGGGCACTGATTTGTCGTCATGACCTAACGCAGATGATCTCCTGCGCGAGTAGTTTACTGGCGCAGGGACGTCTGGCATTTCTTGCATAACCTAACGGTTGGTCTCGAGGTGCCAGTACAAATAAAACATAGTGAAGTAAGGAGAGGGGATGTCCTAGGTGAGATGTAATCCGCCGGCTACACGGGTGTAATCCACGCTCTCCAACTGCGGGTGGTAACTCACGCCCGTCCACCAAGGACGATAAAGGTCATATTATTATTTGGATTACATCTGCAGTCTACATGGATGGCACCAAGCAAGGTCGCCCCTGTTTTGACGCTGGTAAACATCCGTCTGGCACATGCTTTAGACCTTGTCCAGAAGGGGGCGAATTCGCTGCGAATTCGTCGCGAAACTCGCGCGATGCTTGTGGACGCAATGTATGGGTAGCCAGTACCTCGACAACGTGCGTATGCGTTCGTGCAAAACGATTCGCGGCGATTTCCCCCCTTCTGTAGGCCTAGCATGCGCAACACGAGATATGTCGCGGACGAGGGACGACAAATCATTTTAAGTTGTCATGTTAAGGTTTGTAGACAAAAATACCGTAGTTTATGCAAAAACTACTATTAAGTCAACTTTTGACATATTATGTAGGTTCTAAGCGCATCCATGTTGTATTAGTGTCGATAGACATTAGAGATAAATGAATAAAACACGAGAAAACGGGTCGAGAAGAGTTCTCGTGTTGCGCATGCTAGGCCGGCTGGACAAGGTCTTACTCGCGACGACGGTGCGTCGAGCTTTCGGCGCGGCGGCGACTCATGTGGCGGCGGCGCGCCGGCGCGGCGCCCATATCTAATTGGCACCCTCGCTATAGGCGGGGTAATTTCTGTTTTGCCTATTTCCTGTAACTATAGATATAAGAAATTGACCATTTCAATAAGTAGTCCACTCTTATCGCGGCAACAAATCACATTTCACCTCGCCTAACAGAATTTGTATGAAAGAATAGGTGCAACAAATTTAAATAGTCCTAATATAAAAATAAACACATTAAAGTAGGTAAACATAATTTTACTGCTGACCGCTTTTGAAAATAATTTGATAGGTATCTAGTTAAAAAACAAAATGCGTAATTTATCTATTTTTTGAGTTACGACCAAAAACGTTTTCCAAACTTTAAAGTCGTTTTACTAAAAATGATAGTTTTTAAGATACTTTACATAGGTGTACCCACGGCAGCACAGCACTTTACAGTTTTAAAATGTCTGATCTTATTTATTCTATGATTAATTCCAAACAATAATTTAGCATAAAAGCAGTATTTACAGCTATTAACATAGAGGTATCAACTGAACTAAGTATTTCTATTAATATGTATGTGTACAATTGAGTGTAAACTCTTCAAAATCTATAAAATGTTATCTGAAGTCGCTCCGAAACCGGCGCGCAGTCCACTCTCCATGAAATACGGAAACGGACTGCCGGCAGGGCTAGCGGGGGATTACAGGGAGACGGGGCAGGCACTCTCGCGCCGATAAACTTTAATTTTCGTATTTTAATTAATTTTCACCAGTAGAATACGGAATGAAAATAAAACTCTCAATTAAAATTATTTGCATTATTAAGACCTTTCGTTTAGTGTAAAAACTAAATAAAAAGCTTGAGCCGATTTAGAGAAATTTTGCAATTTATGACTGAAATAGGGATTTCTTGGGGATTTTTTTTCTAAAAGTGGTTTATGAAAATACATTTTCATTCAATTAAAAATGTTTATTAGATATTCGTTCGACATTGACAATTTTTTTATTCGAATTAAATAGACAGTTATTTGGATATTTTGTTTCAAACATGCAAATATTTAGACATTTCACCCCTTCCCTTGGAAAAAGATGTAATCTGTTCCTAAATCTGATCATTATAACGGATTACTGGTTATTAGACCGGATCCATTTAAGAGGTCTGAGGGCCTCCTCTATGACCTCTGAAATGGATCCGGTTTTTGGACTTTTGGATAAAATGATATGGGGTTAAAATGGTCGCAAAATACCTCTCTTTTGCGACCATTTTAACCCCATATCCCTTCGAGTGGCAGATGTCCCGCTCCGGGACATTTTGGAAAAATATTAAGGGTAGGACGCCATTTTGAAAATAGTGGGGTTAAGTGCATTATTTAATTGCCTTACCCTTTAGATTTCAAAAAACTGTAATTTTACTGATTTTTTATATGAAACCTATACCATAAGGTTGCATTTTTGTAATGAAAATAAAAAATTTAAGGAAATAAAATTTAAAAAAAATATAATCAAAACAGCATCGTAGTGCAAATATGGCCGTAAGATTCATGCCGAATTTCGGTACAAAAACTCTTATAATTATAAAATTATATTATTTTAGTTAATACCTTACTATTAAATACAAAGCTAATATGTTATTCTAAAACTTAAAGTAACAAAAAGATACATGCGCATATATTTTTTTACAATTCTAGCTTTACACACCAGCCGGACGTAAACAACGCGATTCGAGCGCGTCGAGAGCGAGACACTTTTATAAGCAACTGTCTCTGTCGTTGCCATTTTCTGTAAACCCATAGTCTGTCTCTGTTTTATGATCTAACGTTCGTGTGAGTTAAAAGAGTGCAGAACCTGTTTTGTTTACATTTATTCAGCCAAAACCGACGCACTACGTCATCGTCCCGGAGCGGGACAAATGCACATGAGTGCCTAAAAATGTCATCCCGGAGCGGGACAAATGCACATGTCCGACAAATGCGAAATGGCGTTTGCCACTCGAAGGGTCATATTATCCAAAAGTCAACCATTTTCGTGATAATTGAATAAACCAATTTAATTCGTTCAAAAATTAATAAAAAAAAACTGAATGCTCTGATTTTAATTTTGTTTACAGTTTATAGATTATACATCCCGGTTTTTAATAAGAAATTATAAAATCATAATAATTCGAATCCATACAGAAAATACAGGCCGTAGTATTAAAAATAAATAAGGATTTTTAGAAAACAGTCTACTAAAATGTATGTTTTCTCAAAAAAAATACTAGTTTACTTAGTCTGCAAATTATTGAAAAAACCTCTACACAATTCTAGCTATCTAACGAAGTAAAAAACACTACCCTAGGTTACACATTTGATGAAAAATATGCGGTAACGGAGGACTCAGTAAACAATCCAAAAATGTGATTTTTGTCTCGTTATAATAAATGCGCCATCTCGCTTTCTTCCCTTGCGTTTCGTAAAAGGCGACTAACGGACTAAAGACTGCACATACATTCAACAGCATAGAGCGGCGATGGGCTCATCGTAATAATACTACCAACCCCTCTCTTCCCTACGGTGTAGTAAAAGGCGACTAATGGACTAAAGACTGCACATACATCCAACAGCATAGAGCGGCGATGGGCTCATCAAAATAATACTACAAACCCTTCTCTTCTTTTCGGTGTCGTAAAAGGCGACTAAAAGGATTAAAGACTGCACATAGGTACATCCAACAGCATAGAGCGGCGATGGGCTCATCAAAATAATACTTCTAACCCCTCTCTTCTCTTCGGTGTCATGAAAGGCGACTAACGGACTAAAGACTGCACATACATCCAACAGCATAATGCGGCGATGGGAATTGCGAATTTGTTTTGTTTTATTTTCCATAATTAAATTCATACTCTTAGTTTGAGATTTTACTGCCTAGTTCTCGTTTTATTTACACATTTATTCTTCAATTATGCAACATGGGTTAGTGTTTTTTACCTCGTTGGATAGCTAGAAATGTGTAGATATTTTATCAATAATTTGTAGACTAAATTAACAAGCATTTTTCTGGAGACCGTTTTCCAAAAATCATTATTTATTTTTAATAGTACGGCCTGTATTTTCTGTATGGATTCGAATTATTATGATTTTATTATTTGTTATTAAAAACCTGAATGTATAATCTATAAACTGTAAAGAAAATTAAAATCGGAGCATTCGTTTTTTTAAATTAATTTATGAACGAATAAAATTGATTTTTCTGAAAAAAACCTTAAAATTCAATTATCACGAAAATAATTGACTTTTGGATAATATGATATGGGGTCAAAACGGTCGCAAAAGACCTCCCCTATGACCTCTTAAATGGATCCGGTCCGGTCTAATACAGACCGATAGCGCTAGGCTATTTTGGGGTCATAAGTTTAAAAAATTCTAAAGTTACTTTTTTTCTTGCTTGTCGATACAGTCGTACCTAAGAAGCATAATAGTGCGTTTTGTGTCACATCTGTCACTTGCATTTTCAGCAATTCGATGTTTTGTGGTTGATTCTTTTTATTCAAAGCAGAAGTGACAAAATTAATTTAAAGTTTAAAATAATTATGGTATCATATCTATGATAGCCTGCGGAGTGTGCAAACACAGTTTGTGTCATCTTCGTCCAGTGCAAACTGAATTAGGGTCAGTATGTAAAAACATTGCAAACAAAAAATTACAATTGATGAAATAACTATTTCCTATCTCAAATCACTTTCATATGCCCACTAAATAAATTTGTGCCAAATTAGGCCACGCAATTGTAAGATTTTTTATTATTTTGTTTTTTCAAGCTACAAACACATAAAAAAAATATTACAATGATTAGAGTTCACATATTAAATTTCATAAATGCGTGAAAAATCGACTTTGTAAATTTGTGTCATTTTCATGCACGATATTTATTACGGGGGGGGGGGGGGGGGGGGGTTCGTTCATGTAAATTACATACCTATCATATGAAGTATTGATTGACTCTTATTTATCTCCGCTACGTAATTAACAAATGTGTACCTACCTATAGAGATTACAATAATGACGTGCTAATTTTGAACAAAGCGTGTCTGCAATCCCATTACCGACGAATGGCAATGGTCAATGTGTCAATACTTTGCTCTGATGCTACGGCCACACTAGACGGCGAAAATAATGGTTCCGTTTTCGCGATCAAAAAAACTTCGTGTTCCGTTGTCGCGATAAAGCTTAGCCACATCAAAAAAAACTTAGCGACCGACGCCGACGTCGCGATAATCTTGAACGTTGTCGCGTTATTGCAATTTAACTACCTAGTGGTGGGTAATATATTCAAAACATATATCGATATTTGATATCGGATTATTAAACTATGGTAGGTACATAATTATATTTTAATATCGGTATCGACCATATCAGCGGACTATTAAAAATTCATGCTATATCGTGTTTTTTCCACTATTTAGTTTCAGAACGCATCGAAAATAAATATATTAATTAATAAATTTCTTTTCAATGGAGTTAGACGACTCAGTCAGTTTACCCACGTTCTAAGTGAGTGAGTGCCTATTAATTAAGAGATAATGATTTAGTTAAGTAAGTTGAATTTTTCTAAAATAAAATGTAGGTAAGTAAGTAGGTACCCATAATAATTTTATTTCATTAAACATTTACAAGCACAGTTATTTGTTAAAAACTACCGATCAATGATAATTTCAATAAATATAAGCGACACGGTACAATATTCTTTGATCGGACCACGTACAATATAGTGATCTCAACGCACACCGCATTCCTAACGCGATATAGTGTTTTCCAAAATATATAGATTCAGACCGCATCGATATCGGATTTGACGAAATTTGATGCAATAATTATACGTTTCAATAACTATATACGATTTGTATCGCCTACTTCTAATTTCAACGGAAAAATTGGAAGAGGCAGTTGCGCTTTATTACATGTCGGCAAATAATGATTTACTGCATCTTTATTACTTGAACAAAATAAATACAAGGGTGAAAATAAAAGACGATGGTGGATGTTATCTATCTATACACAAAAATCGGACAAAGTTAGTACTTTTATATTGTTTAACTTTGCATAAGTTTGCTAGTTTTTAATACTAGTTTAATTGTAATATTTGATTATTTGCTTACAAATAAAAACTTTTTAAAATGTGTTTTTAAATTGGGAATATGAAGGTTATAATTTCTTCCTAATGAACTTGGAAAAGAGTTTGAATAACTATTCGCTAGTTATTTTATGTACTCTATGGATTGGTCTATGGTTTTATTTGTTTTGCCGTCACTTTGATACTTCAGGTGTTCGTGATAACTAACTTTTGTTATTGTTACCACTTAATTCTTAGGAGAATTCATTTGCTTTAATTTTTATTTTATTAAAATTGATAACATATTAAAAAGTTAATATTTAAAAGGCGGTTTGATGGCCGGGTGGTCTAGCGGTCAGCGCCAAATGCTTGTGTGGTGAGCACGAGCATGTGTGACCTAGGCATGGATGTTTATTAGTATTTATGTATGTTTGTTTATCCGTTATTCAGTCACCATAGTTCGGGATATGCTTAGTTTGGGGCTGAATAATTGGTGTGATAGTTGTGATTTTTTTGTGATTTGGGTCTTGGGGGTTCCATAAAACCGGTTCTAATTCGTAATATTGTATTACTTCTAATACTTTATCGAATCTAAATTAATCCATAAATTATCGAAACCGAATAATTTCGATAGTCGTATTTGCAACACGTTTACACCTCTAGTTGTCTCGCAGTCAACTAAAGTGTGCGATGGAAGTATAACCGCACGAAATTTATCGCGACAAAATCCTTTGATGTGCGGCAATTAACCGACAGCGGCGCGTTAATGCTACGGCCACACTATTTTCAAGATTCGCTTTGTCGCAACACGTCTGGCCAAACACTTCGTCTTAACGCGATGCATCATTGCGTTAACGCGCTGCTGTCGGTAAATTGCCGCTCATCAAAGCATTTTATCGCGATAAAGTTCGTGCAGCTACACTATATTCGCACACTTTAGTTGACCTAAGAGGAGTTGACTGCGAGACAACTAGAGGTGTGAACTCTGTGAACGTGTTGCAAATACGACTATTGAAATGATTCTGTTTCGATTATTATGGATTGGAGTAACGATAAAGTATTAGAAGTAATAAAATATTACGAATAAGAACCGGTTTTATGTTACCCCAAGACACAAAACACA
Organism: Scoparia ambigualis; assembly: GCA_963921215.1. Taxonomy (NCBI): domain Eukaryota; kingdom Metazoa; phylum Arthropoda; class Insecta; order Lepidoptera; family Crambidae; genus Scoparia; species Scoparia ambigualis. The sequence continues at coordinate 35,178,468 of OY992504.1, forward strand.
AAAAAAAATTACAACTGTCACACCAATCATTCAGCCCTAAACTAAGCAAAACCCGAACTATGGTGACTAACTAACGAATACACAAACATACATAAATACTAATAATCATCCATGGCTCGCTCACAAAATGCTCGTGCTCACCACACAAACATTTGTCGCTGACCACTAAACCACCCGCCTGTCAAACCGCCTATTTGTGCAACCCCGTCCTATCACTCTGCCTCCTCAGTGAAGGTAATTGCCATAAGCTTGGCAATGTCCGTGAGGGCGAAGAGCCTAAAATCAACTGGTTTCGGGTAGGCCGATCCCAGAAGATTCATTCTTTTCCTGGCAAAAGAGTCGCAGTCACACAGTAGGTGCTGCATGGACTCCGTTTCCCCTCCACATGCCCTGCACAGGTTGTCTGTTGCTAGTTGCATTTTGTGGAGCATTTGTTTTATGGCACAGTGCCCAGTCAGGGCACTGGTGATTAATCGCGCCTGCCTTTGCCTATGAAGGATTTTGAGTGTCTTATGCCGGGTAGCTCTTTCCATTCGGTTCTATGCCTGTTTTGGATGTGGTCCTTGAATGCTTTGTTGATGGTACTCGATGCTAGTACCACAAACAGCTCAGGACCAATATATGGGCGCCCTGAGCCCTCCCTAGCAAGTGCATCGGCCATTTTATTGCCTTGGATTCCCATGTGGTTCGTTAAAATCAACGTATCCAGATCAACCTCACCCTGTTGTGCCTACCTAGCTTGTTTAAGGCTTTCGTGGTTTCAAGCACAAGGCTAGAGTAGATTCGAGGCGACATAAGTGACTTGGGCGCGGCTTGGCTGTCGCTCAGGATGAATATGTTACGCTTCTTGGGAGCAAGTTCTAGATTCTTTTTAACGCACAGGAGAATTGCGAAAGTTTCTGCCTGAAAAACAGAAGCGACCTTTCCCATACTCTGACTGTGCTTAAAGTCATTGCTAAAGATACCTGCTCCAGTGCCTAACTCCATTTTGGATCCGTCGGTGTACCAGATCAGGCTGTTTTTCTCTGGAGACAGTGGTCGGTGTCCCGAGTTGGGACATGTATTCTGAATTCAGCTTTTTATGACTCTGTCTCTTTCATATCGCAGTCATGCGCGCAGCGTCTATGTGTCGCTTAGAGAATCGCATAGCTGAAACTATATATTTTAAAAACACTAAGTATCGCGTCAGAAATACGGTGTGCGTTGAGATCACTAATTTATATTGTACGTGATCCGATTCAAGAATATTATACCGTATCGCTTATATTTATTGAAATTATCTTTGATCGGTAGTTTTTAACAAATAACTGTGCTTGTAAATGTTTAATGAACCTACTTACCTACATTTTATTTTAGAAAAAATCAACTTACTTAACTAAATCATTATCTCTTAATTAATAGGCACTCACTCACTTAGAACGTGGGTAAACTGACTGAGTCGTCTAAATCTATTGAAAAGAAATTTATAAGTACCTGTATTGCATCAAAATTCAATATCGATTCGATGCGTTCTGAAACTAAATAGTGGAGAAAACACGATATTGCATGAATTTTTAATAGTCCGTAGAAATGATCGATACCGATATCACCGATATTAAAATATATGTTAGCTGTAGTTTAGGAATCCGATATCAAATATCGATATATAGTTTCGAATATATTACCCACCACTAGTTAAAATGCATTTTCGCGACAAAGTTCACAATTGTCGCGACGTCGTCGCGAAGTTTTTTATGATGTGGCCAAGCTTTATCGCGACAACGGAACATAAAGTTTTTACCGCGACAACGGAAAAATAATTTTACCGCGATAGTGTGGCCGTAGCATAACGCGATGATGCATCGCGTTATTATGACGAAGTGTTTGGCGCGACCACGCGAATCTTCGCACTAGCGCGATAGTGTGTGGCCGTAGCATAAGGGTCAATATTATTTTAGATTGAAGGATGAAATATATTAGACCGGGCCGTGCACGGGGCGTGCCGTATGCGTGGCCTGGACGGAGAACTGATTTGAGACGTTGCATACAGCATACATTTTGTATATAAATTAGGCTCAGGGCCCTGACGCGAGCATGACGCTTCGATTCGCTTCGAATTTTGCCCGCCGCGCGCCGGCACCGCCGTCCGCGCCCGCGCTCTTCCCTGCGCTCGCCCTACACGTGCTTAGAAGTCTGTTTTTATTAAAATAATAAGAATTCGTGGATAAAAACGACACAAATTATGAATAGTGTTTTGTTACACCATAATAATCAAAAACACTTAAACTCTAATAACTTGCACTTTTTTTTGTGGCTTTTACAGGGTTTTGTAATTATTTTTTTTCTTTTTTTTTTTTTTCTTATTTAACTATTTGCGATCGGTCGCCAGACCATAAGCGGATTATTTGTGGTGATTGAATGATTATTTTTAGCAAAGCCGCCAGCGCGGCCCTGCTTTATTAGAAAATGTGGCTTCTTTTTAAGCGCTTCACTATTGCTGATTGATCTAACAGCTCAACAACGAGAGGGTTAGGGTGGTGAGACAGACGCTCTCTGTGTCGATGCCGGAACCGCTCGATTTCCGATGTCACGGTCGGCATGTTTAAGTATTCGTGAATTTCGTCATTCTTCGTGAACCAAGGAGCATCAACGATCGTCCTCAAAATCATATTCTGCACTCGTTGGAGACAGAGAATGTTGGACTTGCTGGCTACACCCCACAGTTGAATGCCATACGTCCAGACTGGCTTTAGGACGGAGTTGTAAATAAGGAGCTTGTTATCCACTGATAGTACTGAGTTTCTGCCCATAAGCCAGTACAAGTTTCGGAACTTTAGGTTGATTTCATCTCTCTTTTTCTTGATGTGGTTTTTCCAGGTTAGGCGCCTATCTAAGTGGAATCCAAGGTACTTCACGCAGTCAGAGTGTGGTAGAAGGTCGTTGCCAAGTTTTACAGGGGCGCAATTACCCTTCCTCAGTGTAAAAGTGACGTGCTGAGATTTAGTGGCACTGGCACGAATTCGCCATTTGCAGAACCATTTGTGTGTGTCATCAAGTTGATGCTGGAGAGTGTTGCTAGCTATTATGGGGTCAGCATCAACTGAAAGGAACGCCGTATCATCAGCGTAGGTCGCAACTGTGATGTTATTTGATACGGGTAGGTCTGACGTGAATATGGTATATAGTACAGGACCGAGAACCGATCCCTGAGGAACTCCAGCTTCGATGTTGTGCAGTCTTGATCTGGCATGCACCTGCTTGACTTGGAAGGAACGGCCAGAAAGGTACGATGCTATCAGAGGAAACATCGAGTGTGGTAATTTTTCTTTCACTTTTGCTAGCAGTCCCTTGTGCCAGACTCGATCGAATGCCTGTTGGACATCGAGGAAAGCAGCGGAGCAGTATTTCTTGTGTTCGAAACTCTGACGAATCGTATGGTATACTCGGTGGACTTGTTCGATGGTTGAGTGAGCCTTACGGAAACCAAACTGGTGAGATGGCGTGATACTGCATTCGTTCATGGCTGCAGTGAGTCTAGTGAGGAAAATTCTCTCCCATAGTTTGGAAAGCAATGGAGTCAAACTTATGGGTCTATAAGACGAGGCTTCTTGTTCAGGTTTCCCAGATTTATGAATCATAACCACCTGTGAGATCTTCCAGAGGGTCGGAAAGTGACTCGTTCTAAGGATAGCATTAAATAGGCAAGCTAGGAATGTAATGCATTGTTTTTGGCAGGTTTTTCAATAACGTGGGCGTAATGAGGTCAAATCCGGGAGCCTTTTTCAGGTCAAGATTTTTTATTTCTTGCGCAATTTCCTTAGGTGATACAGGTTTAATAGGCAGGCATAACTGAAAATCCTGACTTAGGATCTCCTCCACATCTGATTCGTCCGCGAGTTGATCGTTTGGTTTAAAAACGTTAGCCAGGTGGCTTGCAAAAACTTCAGCCTTCTCTGTGTCAGTTCTTGCCCATTTTCCACACTGAGATCTAATAGGATTAAATGACTGTTGAGGTTTTTCTAGGGTTTTAGTTGCCTTCCAGAGAGAGTGTTCGCCTGAGCCTGAAGGGGACATCTTTTGCAGGTTCTTTTTAACTAAGTCATTTAAAGATTCTCTGATTATGCTTTTTAGTTCTTTAGCTGCTCTATTAAGTTCAGCCCTATCTGAGGGATGGCGCGATTGGTGCCATATTCTCCTAAGGCGACGTTTTTCTAATATTTTTTGCCTTATGTGCAGAGGATGGATAGGGCTATGAGTCTTTGCCTCTTGGTAGGGAGTGTTGGTCCAGGCTGCCACCTGCAGTAGATTAGTCACATATAGACAGGCTTCATCCACCTCAATCGGGTGTTTTAGAGAGACAGCGAGAGAAAGGTTTTCGTCGATGTAAGACCTAAACCCATCCCAATCCGTTCTGTGACTAGTCAATGATTCGGCCGATTCTTGACTTATCGGGTTGGTGCTTATTGTCAGTATGACAGGTGAGTGATCCGAGGATCCATCTAAGCTGGACTCAGTGACAGTGTGCAGCGAAGCTATACCCTTGGTTACGAAGAAGTCTAGGAGGTCAGGCAATTTTCTTGGGTCTGTTGGCCAATATGTTGGTTCACCCGTTGAAAGAGGTTTTAGGTAATTCGAATCAATACATACTTTAAGTCCGCGACCTCTTGTATTTGTGCAACGGGATCCCCAGTAATGGTGCTTTGCGTTCCCCTGCCACGAATCTAGGACCCAAAGTCTGGAAGTAGGCAGAAAACATGCTAGCAGTTATCTTATGTCTTGGTGGGCAGTATATCGAAGAAAGAACAAGAGAGCCAATACGATCCTCCAGTCTGACCGCGGTAGCCTGAAGATGGACTGTAGTAAATGGTTTTAATACTGAATGCTTAAGGTTGGACCGGATTACCAGAGCTGTTCCTGCATGGGCACCACCATCAGGATGAGGGGTGAAATAAATGGAATAGCCTTTTATGTAAGAAGAGCTCCTGATTGTCGCATGGGACTCTGATATCAATACAGCATCCAATTTGTTGGCTATTAGAAGCGACTCTAAATCGGTGATGTTTGGAGTTAACCCGTTAATGTTCCATGTAGCGACTCGTAGCGAAGCCATCTACGTAAGTTTGGCAATGACAGTAGTCAGTAGACCCATCAGGGTACTGATGTGTTGAAGGAGTTGGTAAATTTTTTCATTTTGTTTAGTTAGTATCTGCTCCATTGTCTTGCTTTGACAATTATGTGAGTCGTCAGCCTGCTTGTTGATTGGGGGTGCTCTAAAACGACCTGCTGTAACATCGGAGTATTTGTGTTGTGTTTTGTCTTGAGTGATTGAGTCAGGTGGTGCGTTGAATCCAGGAATAGTTTTGTTACTATTACCTGTGCTGACTGTTGGAGCTCTCCTAGGGGTCTTAGGTGCAAGTTTTTTGGGATTCATCTTTCTTGTAAGAATTTCTTTGTAAACTTGACACCCCTTATAGTTTGCAGGGTGATCACAGGAATATAGGGCGCATTTAGCTGGAGAGTTCCTATCTTTTTTGGGGCAATCGGAAGTTTTATGGCCTTCCCCACACTTGACACACCTGAAAGGCCTCATGCAGTTATTTTTGGAATGGCCATATTGTTGGCAACGGTGGCATTGAACAATATTTTGACTTCTGCGTGGATCTTCTATTTTGACGCGTTGGTGGAAAATATATTGTATACCTTTTACCAGTTTGTTGTTGCTGTCAGGTTCTATATTAACAAAAAACGTTGAGGTTGGAATCTTATCAGGACCATATCGGCAGTTGATGATTTCACCTCTAACTTTATTGCCGGTTTTCTCTATTTCTTCTATTATGGCGTTATGTGGGGTTGTGTGGTGGAGATTTTTTATGACAACTCTGTAACTTTTGGTATCCTTCCGGGTAAAAGTGTAGCCGATTAGCCCTTTCTGACGGATTACATCTATAACCTGTTTGTAACTTTCCGGAGTTTCAACCATAACACGCAACAGATTTTTATTAGTAATCCTGAATTTAAATTCGGTGGGTCCTACAACAGTTTCAATGAGTTTGGTCAGTTCGTTGAGGTCTTCAATCCCATAGAGAACAATTGGAGGAGGCTTGTTAGGCTGTTTATGGTGATTGACTATTTCTGAGGTGGAGTCTACGGGCAGGTTGGCAAATCTATTTTCAATTGGTGTCGCAGTAGGTGATAGCGAATGTTCGCGTACCTTGCGCTTTTTTGACACAGGCACCCGTTGCCATGGGGGTGGTGCTACTGGTGACTGAACTGCACTTGGTTGCACTGGAGCTGAATCATCTAAAGTTATGGAATTGTGTGAATTTTCTATTTCCAGTGATGAATTTGAAGATGGTTTAGACCCAAATGAGGAGCTTCTAGGTCTGCTTAAGAACAAGCTAGGGTGAAATGCTTGCTGCACTAATACTTTCTTTCCAGTAGCATTCACTACCGCTGGAACCTGGTCGCTCGCTCCAGCGGTCTTCGGTAACAGATTTCACACTCTCTGACCCGGGTACCAGAGAGCGCCGGGGGTTAGCCGGATCGCATGACAAATAGCACTCTTGATTCGACATATTCATAATAAGGGGGGTTGGGAAAATACAAACAGCGCTTTCCCAAGGCACTGTTGCCACTGTGTTGAAAGGGGATTTAATACCTTATGGCTTGTGGTAGCCAGGACAGGTTAATTGACCGCCGCCTGTGACTCGGCGTTGTTGCTCGTTAGCACCACCCAGGGGACACGTGTAGGGTGGGCCTAGGAGAAGGTGGTAAATCCTACGGACGTGAGCAACTCGTCCCCCAAACTCGTCCCCGTTTTTACCGCGACAACGGAAAAAGAATTTTACCGCGATAGTGTGGCCGTAGCATAACGCGATGATGCATCGCGTTATTATGACGAAGTGTTTGGCGCGACCACGCGAATCTTCGCACTAGCGCGATAGTGTGTGGCCGTAGCATAAGGGTCAATATTATTTTAGATTGAAGGATGAATTATATTAGACCGGGCCGTGCACGGGGCGTGCCGTATGCGTGGCCTGGACGGAGAACTGATTTGAGACGTTGCATACAGCATACATTTTGTATATAAATTAGGCTCAGGGCCCTGACGCGAGCATGACGCTTCGATTCGCTTCGAATTTTGCCCGCCGCGCGCCGGCACCGCCGTCCGCGCCCGCGCTCTTCCCCGCGCTCGCCCTACACGTGCTTAGAAGTCTGTTTTTATTAAAATAATAAGAATTCGTGGATAAAAACGACACAAATTATGAATAGTGTTTTGTTACACCATAATAATCAAAAACACTTAAACTCTAATAACTTGCACTTTTTTTTGTGGCTTTTACAGGGTTTTGTAATAAAAAAATTAAATATCTATAAATGTCGTGGATGAATTCGACACAAAATATTTTGAACAACAGATTTCAGTACTCTAAAACGCGTAACACCTATTTAACATATTGTAATATTCTTTCAGAGCTAGTTGGGCGACGTGATAAGTACTGGTTAAATATCAGGATTTTCGTGGACAGAAATGACACAAATTGCCTATGTACATCAGTTACTACTTCGTTATTATCATGACAGTAAAATTTTCATCTCTAATTTTCTTTTCGTCCAATACTGATCGAAGCGGCAAATACCTAAATTTCTACCTACGCAAGTACCCAGGATGACACAAACTAATATATTAGGTTGGGCAAAAGGTCCGGAAACTATATGTGAAACATAAACAACTTTAATATTTTTGAAACCTCAAAACCTAGCGCTATCGGTCTAGTATAATACGGATGTCATTTAATGATGGTGGTCAGGGATAGGTGAGGAGATTGAAAATAGATTTTTAAAGAAAATAACTTCTAATATTTATCAATTTTATTAAAAAAATATAAACACTTTTTTTGCATTGTTTGCAAAGTAAAAGAAAAGATTATTTAACAATACAGTATCCAGGTTTTATTTATAATTATGTGAGCTTTGCATCCGGAAGCTTATTTTTCACCATTTTTCACAATGTTTGTAAATCACTTGGTTCGAGAAAATAAAACATTTCTTTAGCGCCGGTCTTGTACTATAAACAGTTGCATCGCATACAGCTAGATTTGGCTCTCTCGAAGTAGGTATATTCCTGAGAAAGAGAATGAGAAATTTTAAAACGGCAGCACCAAACGTTGATAAGGCTACTTAACGGACGAGTAAAAAAAGTCTTTTTGATTTTTTTATATATTTTAGCGTTTTATTAACGCTTAAATATACTTAAGTAAAATTTTAAACACTGAAAAAAGACGACAACCTCAGGCGGGAATCATATATAAGTATATTTAAGCGTTAATAAAACGCTAAAATATACAAAAACATTAATCTATAAACGCATATTAACCGAATGTTTAAATATTTGTAAAAATATTTCTTTCGGATCTCAGAGGTGAAAACTCCTAAGATTTGATGAAGCTATGTTGACTAAAAACATAAGCATCAAGCACTGACAAATTTCGACGGGTGAAGATCTCGGTAGCCAAGTGGTTAAGGCAGCCGCCCGGAATGCGGAAGGTGCGTTGTTCGATTCCCGCCCGAGGTTGTCGTCTTTTTATCAGTGTTTAAATTAGGTCTTTTTTACTCGTCCGTGGTGCTAATATAAATTGAGGAGATTGATGGTGCAAGACGTTAGGTTTTGATCTTACCAGTTAACTTTCGCAATGCCGGGTTACTGGATGGGTGATTAAAGGATGATTCACAGTAATTCACACATATCAGTGAAGTCACAGTTCCGTCAACGTGTTCGCTCAATTCAGTATCAGGGCTATAGTGTTGCGTAAGTGATTCTATTCACACAATATGTCAGTACCCAGTTCACGGAGCTTTAGTGAAAACGCTCTGTTTATACTACGGAGCTAGCAATGATAGCTATTGCTTTAGACGAAGAAGAAGAGCAGCATCAACACTGAGAGCACTGTGTTGTCACCTCAGAACAATTACTGTTGTTCTGAGGTCGTCACTGACACTGGCAAGTGGGTATGCGTTCATAGAGAATTTTTAAAAGAATATTTCACACTGTGCCTGTACCTCAGAATAATAACCAGGGAAACCAACTATTGAGGACACATAGCGGTAATTTTTTTCATTGGTATAAATTAAGTTAAAGCTGGAGATAATAGCGCACTTTACCCAGATAATCCTAAAGTACTTATTCTATGGCCGCGTACTGTGTCGGAACTGTAACTTCACTGATATGTGTGAATTGACCTTAAATTAAAAATATCTCGCGACAGTTTCTCCGTGCATCGGAAGGCAAGTCCCGGTTTTTGTCGTGAGATGGCAGTCGTTAAGGGGATTTAACGACTGTCATCATCTATACTTTTCCCCGGGTTGGCGGGTGCCGAGTACCAATCCGCATTGGGCCAGAGCGTGGCGAGTTTCAAGACCCAATCTCCCCATATTATTATGCTTTTGTCCATGGGGAAGTCATGTGTGTATTAAAGGATGAATACAAAATGTATTATTCATTTTAGCGATTTGCACTATTATGACCTAAGTTCACCAATAGATGTTTAAATTTTAAAGAGCTGTGTACGTCATAATCGGCTGTTTAACCATATTTTTCTGTTCACTTAGCATAAAACATTGTTTAAGTTCAGTAATCGGCTGTTTAGCTTAAACATGGAAGGCAACTTCGGATAACCATTGGTTACCGTTTCATATCGTCAAATTGTCAAATATGTACCCAATACATAAAAACGATTTGACTTAATTTGAAGAGGATAATGTATAGAATTTTTTTTAACATATTGAAATAATTTTGCGCGCTCTCTGTGCATTCTAAAGTAGTCGCGAATATTTCGTAAAAGTATTTTTTGATTATTTGACTGACAACAATTCAGTATGCATTGACAGTAGAAATGATGCTAAATAACAAAGACGTTCACACTATGGACATGGCATTGACTATACAGGGATTTTATTTCTAAAGCTTGCTGGCTCTATGCAAAAATGTGCTGATACACAGACATCTTTACCAGTAATGTTAACACCATTAGATATTTTTTGATATACTTATTCATTCAAAAACATTTGGTTAGTAGATAGGTATACAATTAATAAAAAAATCCTGGTGAACTTGAAATAAACGCTGTTTGTATAAACAATTGTTACAAAATAACCGAATGATTATAAAATCCTTGGTTACGTTGTAGTTCATGAACGCGACCATAGTAGAGTTAAAACTTTAGTTGTCTCTGAGTGTGAGAGTAAATCATATTTGGCCTACTTCAACCTCAGAACATTATTGCTAATAGTTATTGTTCTGAGACTTCAACAAAATATAATACTTTGACACTGTATACTACTACAAAAATCAATGAAACTTCTTACGAGTAGGAAACCGGCGGCTAAAAGCAGTGCTTTGTGCTTGGGCTGCACTGTGCCCTCGGAGAATAGCAGCGTGGTCGCGAAGCTGTTCAGGTCGCGGTCCCAGCCGTGGGTGATTTTGCCCACTTCTCTCAAAGAGTCTCCAGATAAAATCTGTGGAAAGATACAATTATTTTAATTTGCTTACTGAAATAGGTTCTCAGTATTTTACTACTTTATAGTGCCTTCGTCATGAGGTGTCATGTAGGGTGAAAGGAACCAAAATCAAAATATCTTTATTCAGTAAGTTTAAAATAAGCATTTTGAATCGTCTAAATTTATTTTTTTATGGATGGATGGATAGGCACAAGAACCCACCCACCCACCCCATTCATTCAGGAAGTCTTTTAGCTGTGGAGAAGAACGGGCACAAGAAACTCCACAGCTTTATAATAATATAGAAGTAACGACATTTACAAAACAATATGTCGTTACCAAATTATACAATCAATAATCATAAAACAATTATGTAATAAAATAAAAGAAAAAAGAATTGAACCCAGAACCTCTGCCATAGTGACTCACTGTGTTAACCAGTTGACTATAGAGGCTCGTACACCCTGTGTTTTCTTTTGTATATTAAGTGAGACAAATGATTCCTTTCTACATGATAAAAAGTGGAAGTGAAGTCCAGGCGCGAAGATGTCTGGTGCAGCGTAAGAGACGTAGCATCAGTCACTCTCACTCACCCTGCCGGCCCACACAGGGCCTCTTCTTCGTTTGAACACACAATAGCACACGTTGTGCTGGTAGGTTATTCCATCTTTTAAAAAGTTGCACCAGCGACCTGCTCTAGCCTAAATTGCACGTGACTGAAATCCTTAGGGCCAGACACATGTAACTAAAACTCCGACCAGATAGCACGTTCTGTTCTGTAACTCACCCCCCGCAGGTGCACCAATAAGAGAGGCATGCACGTTAGACCCTCTCCCATCGCTTGCATGTGGGTGAAGTCGGTGTGTTGGTGGCCAAGTGGCTCGACATCCGGAGGGTTCATTCCCAAGTCAGGCAAAGTGTGTTTTCGATGCATAGTCTGGGTTGGTGATCGATCACCAACCCGCATTTAGCAAAGTTGGCTTAAGCCAATAATATCCATCAATTGAGACGTTGACTTGATTTCAATGATGGATGCCTTGACCCTGCAGTAGGACAGGTACAAGCTGTACTTTACTTACTTTTCTTAAGATTGTGAGGACAAGACAAGTCTTAATAGGCCAGCATAAACCCCACTAGAGTAGAGCGCTATGCTGGGCTTACGCCAGCTGCATATTAGAGAAGCAGTATCTACGTCCATCGTTAATCCCACACGGCTCGCACACCATTGAAATCTTTAGGTAGGTACGAGGAGTGTTAGTGTGTTTCCGTTTTGTGGTCCTGAGACATGTCCATATAGTAGAGGATCCGAGTATCCAACGACCTTCACCGAGCGGTTAATGGATGAAAAGTATTTTATATCAAATTTAATGTGTTAAAAAATATATTGCGAGTGGGTTGGCTAAAAAATTTCAGTCCAGTATATGATTAATTAAATATTTAAAAATATTTTTTTTTAAATAATGTTCTTATTTCGTTATTAGATAAATTACATAGGTACCAATAGAAAGTATGAGGCCTCTATAATATGCAAACGTTAATTGACTATTTTTTCCTGTCATAACATTGGGTAGGCAGGTGTAAACAGGCAAGTCAATATTAGTAATTTGCAACCGTCTGGTTAAATAAATAAAATTTATGTTTATATAAAGATAAGCTTATTTCAAACACACACACACCAAACCAGTGCAATGTAAAAAAAATATTTTTTTTAATATTAATTTAATCATTAATGGTACTGGACTGAAATTTTTCAGCCAACCCACTCGCGATATATTATTTCACATACACTCGGCGTCAAAAAAATCGCACCTTTTAAAAATCATCTTTAAAAATTCTTAAACCTTATGTAGAGGATAGTGTTGGGTATCATTAGAAAGGTAACAAAAAGGAGTATCAAAAAACAATTAAATTTAACTTTCTGTTAAATTATAATTATACAAACAACATTAAAATTAATAAAATAATAAAAATCCTTAATTAAGTCCTAATTAACAACAGATAATTTACAAAGAAAAATGTACAAAAAGTGTCTTAAAATTAACTTAAAATCTAGTGTTACCCCCCCTTGCCCTGATCACGGCTTCCATACGGTCCCTCATGGACCTCACCAACTTCAGGAGCTCTTCTTGAGGGATAAGCCCCCATTCTTCAATCACCGCGTCTTGGAGCTCCTGTAGAGTCGAAGGAGCTGGATCCCGAGATCGAACCTTACGTTTAAGATGGTCCCAGAGGTGCTCTATAGGATTCAGATCCGGACTTCGCGCTGGCCACTGCATCACAGAGATTTGGGACCTCTGCAAGAAGTCGCTCACGATGCCTGCAGTGTGAGCGCGAGCGTTGTCGTGCATTAATGTGAACCCCTCGCCAAAAGATTCGGCAAAGGGGACCACATGCACTTCCAGGACCTCAGTGACATAGCGGCGAGCAGTCAGCGACCCTTGTCCGCGAGCACCTCCAGTCCGGGAGACGCAGACAAGGTCGGTTTTGCCGGCAGCAGACATACCGCCCCAGAACATGCAGGATCCGCCACCATATTCCACCGTCTCCTGGATGCAGGCTTGGGCGAAACGTTCACCCTGCCTCCGGTATACACTTCTCCGTCGGTCGTTGCAGAAAAGACACACTTGCGTCTCGTCTGAGAAGAGAACAGCTCTCCACTGCTCAAGGGTCCAATCGACGTGGTCACGAGCAAACTGCAAGTGGGCTCGCCGATGCGCTGCAGTCAATTTTGGACCCGTAGCAGCTCTGTGGGCCGCTATCTTCTTCTCCTTCAATCTTCTTCTAACCGTAGATACGCTTACGGTGCGTCTGCGAACTGCCTGGAGCTGCTGTTGCAACTCAACAGCGTTGGAGAAACGATTTCTCAAAGAGTTCGACACAACGAACCGGTCGTCTCTTTCCGAAGTGCAGCGACGTCTACCCGAACCGTGTCTGCGGATATAGCCACCGGTCTCTATGAAGCGCTGGTACACTCTTCGAACGGAATAACGGCTCAGGTTCAGTTGCCGGGCGACATCACACTGCCGCACCCCTGATTGCAGTAGTGCAACCACTTGAGCGGCTTTATCAGCTGTGGTATCCATCAAAATCTGTGCGTGTGTCCTCTTCAACGGTTGAATAGCGAATGACCCACATTGAACCCGTGTTGACCGTTTTATACCCACAAAGGAAGCGCAACTAGCAACTCTCACGGGTAGCAAAATTTGCATCGAATTTTTGTGACACTTTATTTGTTGCATTAGGTTTTATTTGATAATGAAAAGTAATGTTTTTTATTAAGTTAATTAAGTAACCTTGTAAATAAAATCATAATTAATGCGACTGCATGTGCATATCAAGAGTAAATGACATTTGAAAGTGATTTTCTAAGTGGTGCGATTTTTTTGACGCCGAGTGTATTAAATTTCATATAAAATACTTTCATCCATTAACCTTCTCGGTGAAGGTCGTTCTATACTCGGATCTTAGATAGCATAGAAAGGATGGTACTAGGTTTTTAGTGGGTAGGGCTTCCCTTTCCCTCGTTGAGTTGTTCTGACTGGGCGGGGGAGGAGAAAGGGAGTCCTACATAACCCACGGGGTGACCACGGACCCCAGGCATCGGTGTATACGTAAAGCATTTGAAAAAAAAATGCCCCATGTCTTTCCTTGGGTGTCCTAAAAGGCGAATTACGGACCAAAGTAGGTACTGCATATACATCCAAAAGCATAGACCAGCCATGGGCTCACTACCTGTCACGTTGAGCACATGTGCAGTTGTCAGTTGGTGAAACGTTGACTACCCTTAGGGGATAATAGTCGTGAATATATAATATGTATTGTCGCTTGAACCTTGAACTCTGACAGCAGCAGCGCGCTCCGCTGCATGATGGCGGGTCCCTCGACGACGAACAGCACCTCGTCCCCTGCGCCCCGCACCAGGTAGAACGGCACCACCCACGTCCAGCGCTGCTGCACGCGGCCCACGTAGTCCCCGGGGGGAGTGATCACTTTCATTTCCTTAAAAAATATGAAGAAACAAAAAAGTTTATGGTTTTTGAACTGCGTTAAGCTTAGACTGAACAAGAGACATTCGTAACAGAACCTACTTCGTACTCGTACATCAACAACATTCGTCAGTCTTTAACTGAAAAGTTTATGAGTAAGACTGTAAAACAAACTTAGTCCAATGTTCTTAATGAGATCAATTGCATTGTGCCTTGTAAGGAAGCTCCTAGTGAGTTTCTAAACATAAAAGGATATCTAAAAGAATAATAAAATACACGGTATCTTTCAAAGTGAAAGAGAGAGGAGAGCGGATGTGTGGTAGCAACACATAAGCGAAGAGGAAAATAACTTAATAACATTTATTAAATGAGGTAGGTAACAACAAAATCTTGTTTGTTTTCTGTCATTTCCTTTCGTCTCCGCTCATTTCCAATTAGGTGCACTAACAGCTATCTCACCTGAAGCCGGCAAGGGAAGCAGCAAGAGGCCGCCGCCAGCCGCCTCTTGAGCATCAGAGCCTCCTGCCTGGTGTTGTCGTGCAGATGCATCACGAACGAGCGCCCGGAGCCGCACAGGCACCGCTCCGTGCGGTTGGACACCTCGCTGGCGATGTACAGCGCCTCCCCGTGCGGCACTCGCACTATGTACCGGTTTTCGGACTCGATTTTTGATGATACTGCAAGAAAACAGCATTTTCATTGAAATGAAAAGACTTTACGTCCAATCTCCGCGTTTTGAGTCAATCTTATTCTCCATGTGCTGTTACGCATGTGACAGGGGCCTGTGCCCAGTAATAGGACGTTTATAGGCTGACAACAATGGTGAAACACTTTATACGGACCTAATTGGATTCATTTTACATGTTATCTAATCTTGCCGTTTCGAATGTTCGGAATTTACCAACTGTAAAATATTTGCGTAAACTATGAAAAACAATATTTTTTATTTCAAAGTAAATATTCGTAACTATGATAAAATACCTGTAGCTTTTAGGACTCTGCTGATCTAACTTTCTGCAACGTTCGGTTTTGCGTTACCCTGTCGCCACTCGAAAACCTTTCTGTCCCTAGATTGACAATTCAATGAGCTGAATGTACTATCTCACCTCGCAATGACATAATATTAGGACTTAAAACTAACTTAATTATACTTAATAATAAAAAGTAATGTATCTTATTGGAATGTCTTACGATCATTCAGCTCGATGGTTTGTTGTATCAAGAGCCTGGAAACGCCGATGAGGAAGTCCAAACCGTGCCTGGGGATAAACTGGCCCCGTGGGTTCGTCTGCCAGTCCACTGTGGTCACCGGCAACTCAGCGCGAGAGCCTGGTCGAAACAAAAGAAAAAACGACTGTAAGTATGGTAATTAAAGAACTTATAGATTTGTTTTGAGGTTATCTCTTTCTTGAGATTATTTTTCTTCTACTTAGCTATTTTTAGATACCAGCTCCAAACTATAACTTATGTTCACCTGTGATGTTTAAAAGATACTGTTTTAATTTTGTGTGTTCTCTTTCCCATCCATTTGATCATTAAGTTCAGTCACTCCTCAATTTGTCTACCAATTATTCCTTTTCATAAAGCAGCATATTTCAACGACAGTTAAACCTAATCATGTCTTAGTTGCATTGTTTCTTTCATAAACATATCTTATCAATCAACAAAACCCAAAGAAAATCATCATGTTGCTTAAAAATAACGATAATTAGTGCTTTCTAAAATAATTTACTTACCGATCGATTGCGGCTGGATGCTGATAACCAAGTCTGGCCTCGAGTTGGTTCCATCATCTATGGACACGAAGAAAGTCACTACTTTACTTGAAAGAAGTTGTAAGTTTGGGCTATGCAGTAATTGTAAAATAGAGAACTGCGAGATTCGACTTTTAAAATTTAAAATCACAGTGTGGCGTTCGTTCTTTGTTTCCACGTTTTATCACTCGAAAGTCTTATCAACAAATTAGTTCACACCTAAAGCACTCAAATATATTTAAATAGTTATTATAATAAACCGCGTAAATAGAATTTTTAAAGTCGGTCACTAACAGTTTTTTCAATTTTAAAGTGGAGGGGGAACACGGGTATCCCCCGATTATATATTTTTTTGAGATGTCAACATACTGCAGGAAACTGTTATTTTGTAGACTTATTTGTAAGTACGGACAACAACATGATCAGAATACCCCCAAAAGCATCAAAATTCTTCAATTTATTTTGAACTCAACATCTAACTTCTTCTACTTCTTCCTCCACTTAAATTCTCCTCATGACCTCTTCCCACTTCTTTCCCGCTGTCTTATCAAAATCATCAACCCATCCGGACGCTTCTTTTGCCCAGTCTTGGCCTCAAATCCAGCTACATCCAACAGATAAAGAATTAGATTTTAGAATTTTGAGTTTTGTATAAGTATCCCAAAGTGCTTTCGTGTGCACCTAAGTGTTCAGGATTACAGTGTGCTATTTCGCTATATTATACTCGTATACGTGATATATATTTTACACTTCAACATCAATTTAATGAAACTTACCATTGGTTGCGGATGGATTATCAACACCAATATCACCTGTGTTACTACTCATTATACTGTAAAATAACTAGTCACTTCATGAATATTTTTTTTATTTGTACACCACACCGATGTTGTAGGTTGTCAACATTTAACGATACTGTATTATCGATGTTCACGCATCGTTATCGAGTTATCTACAGATAAATCCGCCTATGTTGTGATGCGTGATTGTGTTCAAGATAATATGTCATCGATATTTTAATTGACTTGTTTGCACACGTTAGTTTTATGATGACATTTTCTTTACCATGAAAATTCGTAAATAATAATAATATAATTCATTTTAATAATAATATATTTATTTTACCATTCAGTGTTACAAACATAACTTATTCTTATGCTTTTAGTATACAGTCAAACAAGAGGTTAAAGTCGGCAGCTGTACTAGTATTAAACTGGGTCACAGCTGCCTGCGTCTTCCACCATCTTCAGTGTACCACAATGAAGTTAATTTATCTCGTAGCGTTTAATTACACAAATCAAAAATATCAGCAAAAAAAAACAATAAGCTTAAAATAAGTTATACCAAAAACTCCGATTGTCACAGTCAGTATACATCTCAGAACAATATTGTTCTGAGGTGTATACTGACTGATCATCTATCTACGGCCAAATTCCATAAAGAATGTTTGTAAACAAATTATTGACATTTCTTTGTGCAGATATCTAATGTCACTCGGATTTTTACTCTTTCTTGAGAGTTTCACGAGACACGAGTGTGTTTACGTCTTAGAGCATTTAGTGTACGTGTATGAGTGTGAGAAGAAAAGAGTCCAAATGCGCAGGATTACTTCTATCGAATGTAATGATTGCAAAGATTTTGCTGTGCTACAATGATATCAGCATCAGTCTGTAATCGTCCCACTGTTGGGCTCGAGCAGTCCCGGATTCTCAGCACATAGAGATTGGTCCATAAACCACCACGCTGGCCCAAGGTTTATTGAATAATAAACATTGGTTATTGAATAATAACTTTTTACACTCACATCAATAATCTAGCCCAAATTAAGCTTCTTTCGAAACTTGTTTAAATGGTTAAACATAGAAAACACACAAAGCCGAAATCAATTTAGAAATACAGTTTTTTCTCACTTGTGTCGACCACGGAGATCGTCAAATTCAAGTCGTCAAGTCCATTAGTAAATATAATTATTACCTATATCGTACATTAGTCCATTGATCCAATTTCGTAACGGATTATCTATGATTGTATCATCCATTGATACCATAGGAATACCAAATATACAGGACAGCTTTCTCACTGGGCGTAGCATCAGAGTCGCAGTCGACGGTTCGTGCTCCGACATGAAGCCCGTGAATGCTGGAGTCCCGCAGGGGTGTGTGTTGTCCCCTACTCTATTTCTTCTGCATATCAATGACATGCTGCATAACAACAGCATTAATTGCTATGCAGACGAAAGTACTGGGGATACGCTCTACACCAGGCGAGCTAATATTTCTCTGGAAAGCGTCATCGAGAGCCGGAATAAACTTGTGATTGACACCGAGAACATGTTAAGTCATGTCTCGGATTGGGGCCGACATAACCTAGTCCGCTTTAACCCCTCCAAAACACAAGTTTGCGCATTTACCGCGAAAAAACATCCCTTCGTCGTACCTCTGAACTTTGAGGGAGCTCCCCTTGATACCTATCCGACTATTGGAATCCTTGGCGTCGATATTTCGAGTGACGTTAAGTTTCGTGGTCATTTGGAAGGTAAAGCTAAATTAGTTTCGAAAAAGCTGGGTGTGCTTAATAGAACGGGTAAGTATTTCACGCCGGCCCACCGTTTACAATTGTATAAAGCACAGGTCAGGCCGCATAATAATATGGAATACTGCTTCCATCTCTGGGCTGGAGCACCCCAATACCAACTCCTTCCATTTGACCGCATTCAACGCAGAGCTGGTCGAATTGTCGACGACGTGGTTATTTCAGGACGGCTCGATCCACTGGCTCTTCGGAGAGACGTTGCGTCTCTCTGTATATTGTACCGTATATATCATGGGGAGTGTTCTGAGGAATTGTTTGGCTTGATCCCTGCCGCTGATTTCCTTCACCGCACTACACGCAATCGACTGTCATTCCATCCACATCACCTTGATGGATGGCGGTCTACTACTGTGCGTTTTTCAAGAAATTTCTTGCCTCGAACTACAGTGTTGTGGAACCAGCTCTCGGCGGCGGTATTTCCGGACCGTTATGACAAGGGATCTTCAAGAAACGAGTCTATTCCTTTCTTAAAGGCCGGTGTCCATGGGCGGCGGTGATTACTTTCCATCAGGTGACCCGCTTGCTCGTTTGCCTCCTTCTGCTATAAAAAAAAAAGGATGGGAAAAAGATCGTGGTTGGTGGAAAAGTACCCTTACCTGTTCAAACCTGGTAGGCTACTCTTGAAACAGAATTGCATTAATTAATTTCCAATCACAAATCTAAAAAATGTCAAATGGCACTTTTGTAAGCGACAATAGCGCCACATTGGAATTAAATTGCTTGGAAATTGATTGAACAAATTATTATCGAGATGGCGTTTCGGAATTATCTTTACTTATCCCAATATCGATATATATTAATCGCATTGGAATTGTATTAAGATTGAGTTTGCGTTCGAGAGTAACCCCCCAGAGCGGTATTCGCTGCCGCTGTGGCTAAGGTATATACCGCGCGGTTGCCGCGCGGGTTTTGCTCAGCGCGCGTGTGGCCGGCGCTGATCAAACGCGTGGCTGTAAAATCAGCCTGGTATAAAGTTCCGCGGCTAGAGCTACCTGCGCGGTATTTTTGCTGCCGCTACCCAAAGCGGTAGCGAATACCGCTCAGGTTTAAACAAACCAATGATGGCAAATTTCACTGAAAAGAAACATTCCTTAATTTTCATAAATAATTAAGACTGCAATTAAAGATTATTGAAAAATCACCTGCTTGAGCCGGGAATCAAACAAGTGAAATGTGAAAAAAAAACATTCTGTATTTTATGATACCAACCGAAAGAGTCAATCATAAGGATCATAATACTACTATCTAAAGAAAATAGTTCACATTTTGATTATAACATGCATTGATAACATGTAAGTAAACGTATAGTCAAAGCTTATGAATTGATTAAAATGAAACCCATTTTTACGTATGCACAGACGTAGGTATTCTTCGACTGAATTCGTTATATTTCGTTATTTTTCTTGGTCTTTCTTTTATTTATGATACTATATTGTTCAAAAGAAATAGATCCTTAAGAATGACTCTTTCGGTTGGTATCATAAAATACAAGATGTTTTTTTTTCACATTTCACCGGTTTGATTCCCGGCTCAAGCAGGTGATTTTCCAAAAATCTTTAAATGCAGTTTTAATTATTTTTGAAAATAAAGGAATGTTTCCTTTCAGTAAAATTTTCCATTATCATATTAAGGTTACTTTTCCTCCAACCACGGTTTTATTCCATCCTGTAGATACGATTCCTCATCGTAATCTTCAGCCTACAAAATACTTGTCACAGCTGTACTCAGTCCTTTGAACATCAACTATGCACGTCGAGAGATAAGGTCATAAGAGATT
This sequence comes from Scoparia ambigualis, assembly GCA_963921215.1. Lineage (NCBI taxonomy): Eukaryota > Metazoa > Arthropoda > Insecta > Lepidoptera > Crambidae > Scoparia > Scoparia ambigualis. Next base: position 35,199,053 of record OY992504.1, read on the forward strand.
CACCACGCTGGCCTATTATAGGTTGTTTGTTTAGTTTTACCATTGACCTAAGTTTTACATGGTGCTTAGTAATAGGTATTATCGTCAGCCTATAAAAATCCCACTGCTAGGCACAGGCCTCACACGTGGACAACATCACAAGGGGATATACATAATATGTATGTACACTGTAACTTCTCAACCTGACCTTATTTTTAAACCTTGTAATACATACACACACTCATCGCAACCTTTACCTTAGCTTAACTTATTAATCTAATTCTTAAAACTAGTTAACCTACTTTATCTAGAATCTAATGTTTGTGTCTTGATGTTTTGTTGAGTGCGTAGTGTTTGTATGATAATGGGACCTTAACGTAACTTAATTCTATTAGTAATACCTTTCAGTCAAGCAATGTAATATTATAATAAATACTATTTTGGCCAGATCGTCTAGTGAACCCTCCGTTGTTAACCGCATCTAAGTAACTCAAGTTCTTTTCGTGAAAGTTTAGTAATTGGCTTATCCCTGTGTTAAATTATTTCCTCCTGACCTAATTACCTATCCGTCAATAACTAATATCCTAGATATGTGTAGCCTATCAGTGACTCAGTCTGAACTGTGACCTAAATCCTTCACAGCAGCTGCAGAAAGGAATGTTAACCACTCAAAGATAATCAGATTGAGATGGCGCCACTTGCCATGTAAACAATAAGCTCCGCTATAAATATTTACGAAAAATAGTAAAAGTGACTTTTTATACTGGGAAAGTGTTAAGTTGTGTGTATAAGTGCCTGAATACTAAGAGAAATCGTTATCTACGGAAAACCATAACAGACAGTGCCAAAACAGTGAAATAAAATCAAGCAAATTACAAAGTGACAATTTAAAGATTAAATGTTTAAAATACAAATAATTTATAACAATTACTCAGTAGTGATAGTGACAGTATAAAAAGAAGAAGATATATGTGACAAACAATCATAAAGAACTTAAAATTTTAAATAAACAATTCCAATAACCGTTATGCAATCTTAAATATGAATAAGTATTTCGCAATGGTTTGATGTGATATTCCAAAATAAACTTTATCCTATATTACTTGAAAACAAAAACAGTGCAACTATTCGGTTTTAAACATTAAACTAACGGGTTTTATAACTGTGTTTATTACGAAGAAACCATAGCCCGCTAGCAACATCTAGTGACTGGTAGTGGAACTACGTCAGCATTAATCGATGTAAATCGCTTGTCATTGTGTTAATTAAAATGTACTGCGGAAGGAGAAACTTGTTTATGCTCCAAGCGGCATCTAGCGAGCAGTGACAGAACTACAAGGACAATTTTATTAGTGTCACTCATAACCGCAGATGCTCAAACCTGGTAGGCTACTCTTGAAACAGAATTGCATTAATCAATTTCCAATCACAAATCTAAAAAATGTCAAATGGCACTTTTGTAAGCGACAATAGCGCCACATTGGAATTAAATTGCTTGGAAATTGATTGAACAAATTATTATCGAGATGGCGTTCCGGAATTATCTTTACTTATCCCAATATCGATACATATTAATCGCATTGGAATTGTATTAAGATTGAGTTTGCGTTCGAGAGTAACCCCCCAGAGCGGTATTCGCTGCCGCTGTGGCTAAGGTATATACCGCGCGGTTGCCGCGCGGGTTTTGCTCAGCGCGCGTGTGGCCGGCGCTGATCAAACGCGTGGCTGTAAAATCAGCCTAGTATAAAGTTCCGCGGCTAGAGCTACCTGCGCGGTATTTTTGCTGCCGCTACCCAAAGCGGTAGCGAATACCTTAATAAAGTTTAAATGTTTAAAATACAAATAATTTATAACAATTACTCAGTAGTGATAGTGACAGTATAAAAAGAAGAAGATATATGTGACAAACAATCATAAAGAACTTAAAATTTTAAATAAACAATTCCAATAACCGTTATGCAATCTTGAATATGAATAAGTATTTCGCAATGGTTTGATGTGATATTCCAAAATAAACTTTATCCTATATTACTTGAAAACAAAAACAGTGCAACTATTCGGTTTTAAACATTAAACTAACGGGTTTTATAACTGTGTTTATTACGAAGAAGCCATAGCCCGCTAGCAACATCTAGTGACTGGTAGTGGAACTACATCAGCATTAATCGATGTAAATCGCTTGTCATTGTGTTAATTAAGATGTACTGCTGAAGGATAAACTTGTTTATGCTCCAAGCAGCATCTAGCGAGCAGTGACAGAACTACAAGGACAATTTTATTAGTGTCACTCATAACCAGTGGTCGGAGTAGGTATATTGAATTAAGGTCACTGACATCAAACGTATATGTTAATATGGATACTCCTCCGAGTTTCCGGATTATTATGATAAAAATACCGAAACATCGAAATTATTACATGAAACTAGTTAAAAATGTATCAATACTCTCAACGCTATGCTGCTAGTGGCGCTGGTCTCCATCTCTAATGTTGGCCGTATCCATTGTCTCAATCTCGCAAAAGAAAAGAAATCACGTCTTAAATTATTATTAGTGATTTTTTTTTGTTAATCTTTAAATATCTTGGAAACGGTGCGTCCTACGCTAAAATGGACGAAATTTTGTCCCCCCTTTATAAAACCCCCGTCTAACGCTAACCAACCATCACGATGGTACAATTATTAATAATTGTCGCTTTTTAATAATTATTTAGGGTAAGTAACGATTAACTAGTTTAGGAAATGTAGTTTATAGATTTGTTGGGCTTATTTCCCCTTTGGAACTCATTGACTCACTTGGCCGCACATTTGGTCGTTGATTGTAGAGGTTAAGTCACTCTCACACAGGCCGGTCAACGGATAGGTGACCAAAGCTTTATTGTTTCGACCTGTTGGCTAATGTTGAGCCGGCTCTTTGGCCTAAATAAAAGTGTAAGGCCTAAGTAAAAAATCAAAATGTAGAACTTGTAACCGATGAGGATTAAAAATAATTATTTTTAATAAAACTGTAATAATGATTATTTGTATTAACAATAAACAATTTTGTTTGCTTACATATGGTTTTTTATTTTATTACTCTATTTACCAAATTTTTGGAAACTCCGGTACATTCCGGAAGAAATGCATGTCCATGTTATGATATCATGACGCAAGTATCTAAAATCAATATACCTACTCCGACCACTGCTCATAACCGCAGATGCTCAAACCTTAACAAAAACCTCTTCAAGCTACCGCAAGATGTCGACGTTAGTAACTTGTTATAAATGCAAATCTAAAACAGACATTAAAAATACAATAAAATGTCATAAATGTAAAAATTTCTTTGAATTTGACTGCGATGGGTTCTCCGAAAAACTATATCGAATTATGGATACAAATAAAAAACAAAATTGGACCTGTTCAACTTGTAAGCACAGTCAAAACAAGACAAAAAATACACAGACGGTTAAAAGCCTTGAATGTAATGTAACCTTAAGAAAGAAAAACATTACAAATAAGAATAGCTCAACAAATAAAAAGTCTTCCATAACTAAAGAAACTTCTTCTAAAATAGAAAACTCACCTTCGCTATCCGAATCACACTATGATTTGCATGCCTTAATGAACTCTGACACATCGGATGACTCATACTTGTCTACTGAAAGACTGTCGATTAGTGCGGAACACACCCTGCTAAATGACGCAGCTACTGAATATGAACTGCGAGAAGAGATAGTCCAACTAACAAATTATTTGGGTTCAACGCAGGCAGAGTTGGAAAATACTATTTTAGAGAATAATGAATTAAAAAAAATGCATAAACAAACTAAATAAAGATGTACAACTACTTAAAAACCTATGTTCATCTCCACAAAAGAGTGTTCCGAAATCTGGTGGGAAAAGATACTCAATGCAGTTATCGGATTTTGCAACGCCACCGAGAACTATTCCAACAGAAAAAACAACAAATGTCGCTGATTTACTCAGCCTCAAAAAAATGATAGCAAACCTAAACCAATCTTTGATGAATGCCTATTTAGAGATAGATAACCTGAATGAGCAAATTCTTAAACTTAAGACTGAGCTTAACAACACCAATTCTTCAAAATCTTCGTACAACACTACACTTGTAACAACTTTACAATTGTCACAAGGTCAAATGGAATCACCAACAATAAATAATTATAACTCCATAAAAATTGATCAAAATAACAGCTCTATCCCTACTCCGCAAAAACAAGCAAAGCCGTACAACATATATATATTAGGTGATGAGCAACTAAGAGGGCTGTCTTCCATTCTTCAAAATTCAAGATCTGGCCAATGGAATGACAAGTACAACACTTTTGCAACGGTACTCACTGGTGCATCGAGCTCACAAATACTACCATACTGTCAAAAACTGGCAGAGAATCTATCCAAAGAAGATGTTGTAATTCTAAGCATGGGCTCACATGATTCTGACTTGCATGTATTACACTCAAACCTTTGCATTGCAATTAATTTGTTCAGTAGATCATTTATATATATTGTACCTGTTATTAGTAATCAATCTTTTAATGAACTTAAAATGTACAAATCAATGAAAATTTGGATAAAACATTTCTGTAATTGTAATTTAATTGAATATAATTGTTTATAAGAAACAAAATCTACATATATACATATTATCTGTAATAAAATTAATATTAATATTGACTACATTGAATACCAAAATTCTTTTTTAACATTTAGTAATATATTGAAATTGATATATAATGTAAAATTACATAATAACAATAGGAATCATTTAGATAAAATTTGTAAAAAACAATGTAAATCTCTGAGTTCACCAAAAAAGGGTACAATACCCTTTTATTTTAAGACTAAATCACGGGATATGACATTGTATGAGCCATTGCATAACAAAAATAACAATAATGATGAGATTTTTTTTCGTAACTAGTAGTTCAATTGTATTATCAATTCTTCATCAAAATATACACTGATTGTTATCAAAGAGAGAACTGATTGAAATTACTCTCTCTCACATAAGTTATTTTGCTAAACCGGATGTCCTTTGCTTATCAGAAACTTTTGTAAAGTGGGGCGATGAGAAACACATAATATTAAAAAATTATTTGCTTGCCGCTCACTATTCAAGAAATAGTAAAAGGGGCGGAGTTTGTTTAATGGTGAGAAATGGTATAATATTCCAAGATGTAACATTCGGTGATGGTCTAGCTGTTGATTACCATTTCGAATATTGCGCAATTAATGTCAAAAATAACAATGTTATCATAGTTTGTATCTATAGAATTCCAACATCTAAACAAAGGGATATAAACCTGTTTTTTAAAAAATTTCAACTCTTGTTGCATACATACATAACGAAGTATCCCAAGAAAAAAATTGTTATCACGGGCGATTTTAACATTAACACTTTTGAAACTAACAGCAAGACTGAACGCCTAACGGAAGTATTAAAAATGTATCAATTAAACTTGCATATTACTGAACCGACACGAGGAAGATCATGTATTGATCTAATTATGAGTAATGTTGAAAATGCCACTGGTTTTGTTTTGCCACTGTGGTTGTCAGATTACGATACTGCCCAATTACTTAAAATTCCAGTTAAAAAAAAAAGACATAGTACCAAAGAAAATGTACATAATATATAAGTGTTGTTATTGTGATGACAATGTAAATAAAGGACATCAGGCAAATTCCTTTGACAATAGACCTAAAAATGTATAGCATTTCTGTTTGTACCACAATGTAGATATGTAAATAATGGATCGTGGAAACTATTCAGAGTTTAATAAAGATTTTTATTAGAAGAGATATTCACGTTTGAAATATTTTTCTTTGGTAACACTGTAACTCAAACAAAACGTTTTGTTATGTGCTAAATGAACATAGTGTTCTCGAAAAAATTGACTAGAAGTGGGCGTATGTACCGATTCAAATTATTAAAATTATTTATTATGTTTTCTTGTTGTACACAAAGATCTTAAATATCAAACACGATACGGATGGAGCGTGTGAAATTCTGTTCTGTTCATTTAATTTTTTGGTCGTAACCAAACGCTTCAGTTGACAGTGATTGACGATGTGAGTGACAGCCGATAGGCTGGCTGACAGATCGAAAATAGCATGGTATTCAAATCAAAGCGATACCCATTTTCCAGTATTTGTCTATGATAAATTAACAATAAAAATCTAAAAGTTAGATTTCTCTAACTTCACTTCTCCTATTTAACTATTTCTCCGAGAAATCCAATCCAGCCAACTTCTGTCAATGTCATTGTCATATAATGCAATGCGCCTTGTTCTTACGCAAAAAAATAGTGATGGCGGCCACAAAAAGACCCGTTTCATAGTCATAGTTTTGTTTCTAATTAATGAATTTCGGCCAAATAAAGGAGTTTTAAAATAAAGTTGATACTGATTTAGGTATATAATGACACATAGTGCTTAAATATAATGGAAATAACTTTATACATTTTCGGGTCAAATGTGCCTGTTGTCCTTTACATATTATTTATCACAAATATCGTTTTCGAACATATTTTCTTTAACAAACTTAAACGTGGCGTTTGAAGAGTTCTATGAACTTTTCTGCACTATTTACGAATTATGTTTTCCGATTAACAAGGTAACAATTAAACAGTCACCCAAACAAGCAAACTGGATAACAAAAGGATTGAGACAAAGTTGTAAAATTAAAAGAACATATCGATACACATATTATACTAGTAAATCTAAATCTGATAAAATTAAATATCTTAAATACAGTAAATTGTTAAAGGCATGTATCGCCAAAGCAAAAAAAAGTAATAATAGTAGAATTGTATTACAAAGTAGAAATAAATGTAAAGCTACTTGGAACATAAAAAAAAGCGAAACTGCCAAAAAAACTACAAGAGAATATATTCGTGAAATCATACATGGGAACAAGGTTGAAACCGATCCGAAAATGATTGCCACTGTGTTTAACGAACATTTTAATAATAGAAAAAACACAGCTGAACCAGGACTAAAGTAACCTAGACCTCAGAGGCAAAGTAACTCCATATACTTAGCGCCAGTGGATGCTGAGATAGTGAAAAAGCCAATCATGTCATTAAATAATACAGTATCGAAAGGTTACGACGGCATCTCAACCAAAGTTGTAAAAGCGTGTAAGCAGGAAATAAGTACAGTTTTAGCGTATCTTATAAATTTGTCTTTTGTAACCGGTACATTTCCTGACAAATTAAAACTTTCAATAGTAAAACCGTTTTTCAAGAAAGGTGACAGAAAGGTTGTTGCAAATTATCGTCCATTAGTATTGATACCAGTTTTTTCCAAAATTTTCGAAAAAGTGATGCATTTTAAGTTAATGTCTTTTTATGACAAACATAATATTATTAAAAATGATCAATTTGGTTTCCGAAAGCAAAAATCCACGTCTCAAGCTATGTTTGCTATGGTCTATGAAATTTTACATAACTGCAATAAAAAAAACACACATCGGGTCTTTTATTGGATATAACTAGCGCATTCGATCTTGTATCGCATAATCGCCTTATATCTAAACTTGAATATAGTGGTATAAGGGGGCCTGCTTTAAAATGGTTACAGTCTTATCTGAGTAATCGACTACAGTATGTGGAAATATCATTTCTTGATAATCGTAATATCTTAAAAACATGTAGATCTCCTACTGCATATAACTCATTTGGTGTCCCCCAAGGAAGTGTGCTAGGACCACTTCTATTCTTGTTGTACATAAATGATTTACCGGATATCTTAGTACATAAAACTATCCTATTTGCTGATGACGTATCAGTCATAATTACAACTAGCCAAAATTCTTCTCTTAATGAACATAATATGGACATATTGAATACACTGACATTAGTAAATAAATGGTTAATCGATAATAATTTAAAGATAAATCTGACAAAAACAAATTTAATTAATTTTAATAATTTAAAAAATGGACATGTTACCTTAAATTTTAATGATCAAATAATAAGTTCTAAGAAGGAGGCCTCATTCTTGGGAATCACTTTGGACTCAAAATTAAATTGGAACACCCATACTGACAAAATACGCGGTAAAGTTAATGGATTTTCGTATGCATTATACAAATTAACGAAAGTAGCTAATAAAAAAACTGCCATAGTTGCTTACTATGCATACGTAGAATCTATACTAAGATACGGCATTGTAATATGGGGAAATGGTGCTGGTGCTAAAAAAGTTTTTATTGCACAGAAGCGATGTGTTAGAGCCTTATGTGGTATTGCCCCTGACATATCATGCAGGCCATATTTTTTGTCAATGAGTATATTAACATTAGCCTCTATTTATGTACTGGAGATAGGGAAATTTGTCAAATTAAATTATGAATATTTCACAGAAGCAAAGGACCATTATAGAACAAATTCGAGGAACCCACGTAGGTTGGTATTGGACACTATTCCAAAAACAACGCGTTATTTAAATAATTGTTACGCAATGAGCATAAAAATTTATAATAAAATCCCATTATTTATAACGGAGCTCCCATATACTAGGTTTAAGCTAACGCTCAGAAAATGGTTAGTATCTAATGTTTTTTTATACAATTGATGAATTTATTAACAATGATTTTAATGTGTAATGATTAAGTTATTATGTATTTTATTTTTAAATTATAACTTTTATTATATGATTGAATATTTGTATGCTAATTACTTTAGCTAAATGTGCGATGCTCAACCTAACCTGTTCCACCTATGTAATGTACCACATGTATTACAAATAAAATAATTTGAATTTGATGATAGCTTAGCTTGCAGGCATTATTATTTATTAACAATAGCATTTTACATAAAAGTCTTGTGGAAATTTACGGGCCCCAACCGCCGCCCTATAGCGTGCCATTACATCTCATTGTTTAATTATGGCTCCGTCCTGTTGACTTTAATTTACTATTTATAGAGTCTACACAACTTTTAACTTAATTTCATCTTACATTATGAAACTATGTGTTAGCATTTACGTTCTTATTTTTCCACACAAAATCAATAGAGTTTATCTCAAGGCTTGCTATCATCCAAATATCCTTTTCACATTAAGAACCCAACTTATTTCTCTGATCTTGTGGGGTTTTATTTTAATAAGCTATTACAAGTAACATTATAACTGATTGTCCTTTTGTCTTATTAGAATATTAACATTCAGTTCTATAAAAGGGTGGATAATTTATTCAGAACCCACTTTCAGCCAGTGGCTAAAATAGAATGCTATTATTTGAAGCAAAATTACTTTGTTTACTCATAGTGGTTATTATGAAGATCTCATAAAGCAACAACATTATTAAATTGTACAGACCGCCTCGACAGCATATTACATCTCAAGTTTATTAAAGATGTTTAATTCATTCAATTCTTTACTCCCTTCAGGAGGTGGATACAAATAGAATGCTATTATTTGAAGCATAATTACTTTTATTTACTCATAGTGGTTATTATACAGATCTTATAAAGCAACAATATTATTAAATTGTACAGACTGCCTCGACAACATATTACATCTCAAGTTTATTAAAGATGTTAAATTCATTCAATTCCTTACTTTAGGAAGTGAACATAGTTAATTATATTCATTAACCGATTAACTGATTGTCCTTTTGTCTTATTAGAATATTAACATTCAGTTCTATAAAAGGGTGGATAATTTATTCAGAACCCACTTTCAGCCAGTGGCTAAAATAGAATGCTATTATTTGAAGCAAAATTACTTTGTTTACTCATAGTGGTTATTATGAAGATCTCATAAAGCAACAACATTATTAAATTGTACAGACCGCCTCGACAGCATATTACATCTCAAGTTTATTAAAGATGTTTAATTCATTCAATTCTTTACTCCCTTCAGGAGGTGGATACAAATAGAATGCTATTATTTGAAGCATAATTACTTTTATTTACTCATAGTGGTTATTATACAGATCTTATAAAGCAACAATATTATTAAATTGTACAGACTGCCTCGACAGCATATTACATCTCAAGTTTATTAAAGATGTTAAATTCATTCAATTCCTTACTTTAGGAAGTGAACATAGTTAATTATATTCATTAACCCATACCTCAGTCTCTCAGACTGGGTGATTACTTAATAGCCTACTAAATAATGGTTATTATACTTTTAGTAGATAGGTATCAGGTACTTGTCCCTGTTAATAATTAAATCAATTATATTTAGAAGTTATCCTTTACTCACTTTAATAGGTATAAAGCAGACTGTACTATTAGTCTTATTGGTTTAGGTTGTTCCCATCAAATATTTCTATGTTTCATATTATTAGAAGTAAGTACATAACTCATAAGGTCTTTGACCATTAAAGTGAATTCAAATGATATAAAGTAGACTGTACTATTAGACTAATTAGTATTTTGTTATCAATCAATTATTTCTATGTTTCATAATATTAGGAGCTCATAGCTTGTAAGGTCTTTGACGGGATGTCTATTTATAATACATTGGAGAGTAGCAATATTAAGGCCGTATTGTACCCCAGGGAAAGCTAAAAATGCCTGTTTGGTCATTTCAGTATTAGAAATCAAACATCACAGTTTGCTTATTTGCTTTAACTTATTAGTATTTTTCTTGTAATAGGAAACCAGTCTAGACTCCTAGGTAATCCAAAGCAATGATGGTTCAATATTACCACACTTCTGCTAATTATTTAAAATGAATAGTTAATTGGTAACAACTTTTAGGAAAACAATTAGAATCCTATTGGCCTGCGGTAACAGATTACATGCCTAGATAGGTCCTTTCAGCGCTCATAATCCACGTCACTTCATAGTAATTTCTATTTAGGCACCATAACTTAATTATCCCTACCTTTATTAGTCGGAATTAATCCAGCCCTGGCTTCGCGGCCTACGTACCTAGTTTATGTACGCACAGCGTGTACACACCGTGCTGTCCCCAACTACCTAATAGCATATATAGAGACGCCTACCTATAGATTCCTACAGCCTGCCTCACTTGAAATACCTATATTTTGTCGAACTAACAGTCCCTACTTGTATACCTTTGCAATCTAGGCCCAAGCCACATTTAACTTAATTTCGTGGTGAGTTGTGTAAGTCGAGTCGCCCCTGCAAGCAACAGACTTCTAAATGTGCTATCAATCGAGCCAGTATACTCAGTATGTAAAACCTAACACTGCACTGTGTATAAGGAGGCGAGACGGTTTTGGTCCGGGATATACGTGCCCGCCTCCAGCTAATTGGTGTCTAACCTATCTTCGATTTTCACTAGGGAGACAACTGTCTCTCCCCCATCACTCTCTCGAATATAGTGTATTATTTAGCGTTGTAATAGATAACGCCGACCTTATTAAATACAGTCAAAGGTCATCCTGACCGAGGTCAGTTAAAATCATATTAGTTTCGTTGCCACCGTGATGCGTTTCCGCTAATATGACCCAGAATACTTCATTCTGTTAACAAAATTCGAGTTGCGATAACAATAATTTTACTTTAATGATCACTTTCTATTTCACAAACAATGTTAGTTAATATCGCAGCTCGAATAATACTTAGCGCGCTAAAAAGGCTCGGACGCTCGTTTTCACGTATGAGATCGTTACCGCCACTCGTAAATCGAACCGCGCCTCCGACGTCCTTCAATTGAATCCCCGCTAATTTTCCTCTTTTCCCCAAGCATCTTAACTTTCGCGCCACGCGCGCCCGACATTCGCCCGAGCAAATCCGCTTTTCTTCCCTTCAGCCAACCGCTAGCCGTCTCGCCTAAGCGCCTCGACTTCACGTGTCTTATCTTTTGTTACATGCAAACTTCGTGTCGTTCCACGTGGAGATAACATCTCCCCTCTCTTTCTATCCTTTTCTCAACTTCTCGCTCGCTCATTGCCGCCGCTCCCCCGCGTAAATTCTAGTGTCTTAAGTAAAATTTTAAACACTGAAAAAAGACGACAACCTCAGGCGGGAATCGAACCACGCACCTTCCTCGGTAGCCAAGTGGTTAAGGCAGCCGCCCGGAATGCGGAAGGTGCGTGGTTCGATTCCCGCCTGAGGTTGTCGTCTTTTTTCAGTGTTTAAAATTTTACTTAAGTATATGTAAGCGTTAATAAAACGCTAAAATATAAAACATTAATCTATAAACGCAGCTTCATCTTAACCGAATGTTTAAATATTTGTAAAAATATTTCTTTCGGATCTCAGAGGTGAAAACTTCTAAGATTTGATGAAGCAATGTTGACTAAAAACATAAGCATCAAGCACTGACAAATTTCGACGGTTGAAAGCCAGACCTCGGTAGCCAAGTGGTTAAGCCAGCCGCCCGGAATGCGGAAGGTGCGTGGTTCGATTCCCGCCTGAGGTTGTCGTCTTTTTTCAGTGTTTAAAATTTTACTTAAGTATATTTAAGCGTTAATAAAATGCTAAAATATAAAACATTAATCTATAAACGCAGCTTCATCTTAACCGAATGTTTAAATATTTGTAAAAATATTTCTTTCGGATCTCAGAGGTGAAAACTTCTAAGATTTGATGAAGCAATGTTGACTAAAAACATAAGCATCAAGCACTGACAAATTTCGACGGTTGAAAGCCAGACCTCGGTAGCCAAGTGGTTAAGGCAGCCGCCCGGAATGCGGAAGGTGCGTGGTTCGATTCCCGCCTGAGGTTGTCGTCTTTTTTCAGTGTTTAAAATATTACTTAAGTATATTTAAGCGTTAATAAAACGCTAAAATATAAAACATTAATTCTAGTGTCTTTCCATAATCCAACCAAATCTCTTTAGATAGCCAATATTACATGTTTGAACATCTAGATGTAGCCTTCCATCAACAATTCCCTCTTAATAAACACCCACTCAAGCTAATAATCCCGTATTTAGTACAATTATAAAAAGTTCCGTATTGAGGACATAGATGGCGCCCGCCCGTACGTGAACCGGTCTTGCCAACCTACCCCGTCCTCCGCGAAACTCAAGTAAATAACGCACGCTAGACGGCGCCTATGTCGCAAGGGACGCGTTAGCCAATCCCATCACTCTAAGCCATGGCCAACCTAACAATCCTCCACGAAACTCAAGTAAATAACGCACGCTAGACGGCGCCTATGTCGCAAGGGACGCGTTAACCAATCCCGGCAGACCCCCCCCCCCCCCCCCATCACTCTAAACCAATAGACAGCGCCCATTCCGTAAGTGTCACCCGGAACAGTCCCCGCGAAATTCAAAATAATTATAAGGCCCTAGTCTACTGACACATTCTTACAACCTTCAATACAAAGCCACTTACTTGTCCACATGTCCATTATTTTAAACTAGTTTATTTTTCCCTTTTTATGCTTATTACATTAATGGTGCAACGCATTAATATTAATTTTAGTGCTACACTCATATATTCCTTACTAACGGACAGATACCATTCATTCTGTACCGTTACAACACCCGGTAATCTGACTTTGAGAAAGTTTATCTTAGAACAAGATCGCAATCTGAACAAATAAACCTCTGCGCCATTCATCTCCGTCTTAAAGGTAGGTAATTAGTTTGGAAAAATAAATAAAAGCGTTCAGTATCGAAAACCATTTAATATTCGTGTGTTAGTAAGTACTTGAACATTTTACGAATAAAGTGATAACATCCAAGTTGTTTAAAATGACCGGCAATACCGCCGTATAGGATTATTTAATAAATTACATCCATTAAATTCTAACTAACATCTTCCAAGATCTTCGCTAATATAAACGGTAAATATCGGGATAAAACATGTGACCGTTCCACTCTGGAGTGATGTGACTGGATGTTGAAATACATAATTATGTCTGGAGAACAGAGAGCCAAATGGTCCGGAAGACTTAGGCGTTTGGGAGCCACTTCGCGCTCGTATAAAAGGTACGAGGGCTAGAGAGCTGAGCCCGTGACCGAACAAAACGCATTTTATTGTCCTAGTAAAGTCTAAAGTGCAGCACTAGTGCTAAGTCGCTTTGTATAATAAAAAGGCATGTTTTGTTTGTGTGTGGACCAAACAACCACCTTCAGAAAATTCAGGTCTGGCCGAGCACGCTTTTTTTTACCTCCATTTTTTCACCACCTCGTCCTTATTATTAGTATCCTAATTAAAAGAATAAGAAAATATAGACGATAATAATCTAATAAGTAAGTAAATGATTATAATATTATTATATGAATTTAAATTTTAAATTTAAACACAGTTTTACATGTTAGATAATAATCTCCAATTTTATATAATATTTCACGTATTAAAATTTCAAATACATTTATTACACTTTCAAAACTTACGTCGACCGACACATTTAGGTACGTAAATATTTAACAACAATAAAATTACCATCTCAGTACATCGATAAACAATACATATCCCATGAATATCATTAACATCTAGTCCTGTCCCGAGTCCTATAGTACTTATAGGTGACTATCAGAAAACAGCAAAAATATAATAGTTAGCAAAATGTTCGTACAACGATCAATACAATATATAATATTCAAATTACATTTAACAATGAAAGCGTAGCTGTTAGCGTTTCAAAATACGTCTGCGATGTAACTATTGAGAAGTCGTCCCAAACGTGAAGATTCTCTTAATATTCCTACGCGTCTATGGCTGGGTAGACTCGTACGAATACGCCGATTTACCTACGTAATACTAAAGGTGATAGAACGGCAGTCCTCCGAGGACATGATCAGCAATACTGTTCAGTTACATGGAAGTTGCCCGAGGGCTGTCGCCGGCGCCGGCGGCTGCTTGTACGCCGCACAAGCACAACCAGAGGCTTCATGTTACATGGGTTCGTCATCTGGGGCTATATTCGCGACATCCCTGACTAATTTTATACCACACTGTTAAGATTTTCGAAATCATCATTTACCACTTTTACCATTAAGAGGCATCAAACGTTAACCAAATTTTCAAAGCGTCTCTCATCAATGAAGTTAGTTGAAAATATATTATGTAAACTTATGTGCCGTTTTATTAGCAGTTCGGATCTCAAAACATCAGCTTGACAAGTATCATTGTGTGGTTTTAAAATGTCGTGTCGGATATCGCGTATAACGTCCCTGTGGGGGGTGCGTCTATCGCTGCAGGGCTCGCTGCCAGCCCAGGTTGAGCTTGAGGGTTGCGGGCAGGCAGGGGCTGGCCTCGCACTCGCCGTCAAGCTCGTCTGCCAGGCTGTCGTGCAGCTCCCTCAGAGCCATCAGGGTGGAGCGGGCGGCGCGCTGGCACCCCATGTCCCCCTCGCAGGTTGTGTCCGCTTCGGACAAGAACACCAAGTCGCAAGTCGTTGGAGGTGCCTCGCCCTGTGAAGTTGAAAGGTAAGGTTACAAATACGTTTGTACATTTATATGAGTCTACAAAAAAATACGAGTTTTGTTACTTCATAATGATAATATATTGAGATCTTTTTTACGTGTGCAAAGATGTTTTATAATTATAGAACATCGATATTTAGTTGGCATGTTTTGACTTAATGCTTCTTGCCTTAGTACTTAGTTTAATAAAAGCAGCAGCATAAACAAAACCTTCATAAAAGTCACAATAAAAAGAAGATGTATCTAACGATTAAAGGTAAAAAGAAAAAATAGCAAATAAAAAATAAAGTTATGTCATCTTGATTAAATAAAGAAACAGCAATAATTATCATGACAAAAAGTTAAGGATCCATTATAGTTTTCTGATAGTATAAATTACTTAATACTCACACAGAGATAACAGATCTGATGCAAACTGCAGAGAGGCAAAAACAGCTGACCACGGTCACCGGCGAGTAGGTCGACGCCTCTGCACCGCTGTATTATCCTTCCCAGCACTGGGCACGAGCCGGTGGCACCACCTGAAATATTTTAACGAAGGTTAACTATGATGCTACCTAGTTACTTCAAAAATAAATTAATGCATATTTTTTAAATTTTGGTTTTGACTATACCTGTCGATATCGCGGGCGAACGATGTCTTCCACTCCCGCCCATGTACCCTTCTGAGAATTGTTCTTCAATTTTTCCATTCAAATAATGTCCAGCTCCTTGTTCATCCTCGAAGTCATCATTGTGGTCACCGGGTTTGTTAAAAACAGGAATATCATTGATCTCTACTTTTTCCTTTTTGATAGCTACTCTCTTAAATTTTGTTTCGTCAGTTGGCATCGGTGAAGGAGCTAACATGAGTTCTGCCTTTTGTGTTTGAAGACTTTGCTTGAACTCCTTAAGAGCTTTTCTCATTTTTTCTAAACTGTAAGCTGCTGCTAATCGAGAAAGTAACTTTTCCTTCATTTCTTGTTCTTCCTTAGAATCTAGTTCTTCGCCGACCTCGGAGTAGTGCAATGCTTCATCAACAATAAGACCTTCCATTGTTTTCAACTTTTTGTCTATGTTGTCCAGTTTGGCATCGTTATCTGTAGCAGAGCTTCGTTTATCGTCGTTTGTTAATGAGGCGGTACGTGTTTTGTCAATTTGAGATACGTTTTCTTCACTTAGCCTGGGTTGTACGTAATTTCGTTTCACATTGCTATGCTGACGGAAACTATTCAATGGGTAAATTACTTCTTTATTAAATGTATCAAAATATTGTTTGCTCAGTCTCTCTTGTGGTACTTCATTAACGAACGAGACTTGTTTTTTATTACGCTTGTCAATACCAAAATAATCTGACCAGTCAATGGACTTCTTTCTTACTGTTATTGGTTTGTGGTCACTGTTTTGGTCATGGTGCTGTAAAATTTCTTCTTCATGGCCGGAAACTCGAGGATGATGCATGGTGTGTTCATGGTGCTCATGACTCATATCACCATGATGTGTAGAGTTGCTGTGGTCATGTGTATGGTTATGAGGCATTGTCGCTAATTTTGGTGGCTTACTTTCATGCGAACTCTCATCGTGATCACTACTTCTTTTAACAGGATTTTTTATAAGTTCGCTTTCAGGTTCTCCAAATATTTTTGACAAGTCCTTAATAATTCTGGGATCTGTGCCGGAGCTGCTTCTAAATGCTTTTGTTTTATCATGATTGTTTTGATCTAATGCAAATCTCTTTTTTTGCATACCGAAATTATAAGGACCACTGCTACGTTTTGAAACAGGGAATCTCTTTTCTACTGAGTCGTAAGTGTACTGATCTTCATCCCCAAGGTCGGTCAGTGTGTCATCATCTAATGGTTGAAAAGCAATTGCATATTCTTCACGCAAATCATCTTTGTCATCATCTGCAACTTCATACGCGTTGTAAGTTGGGTCATTTAAGATATCTCCATGTTTTCTTCCATCATAGTCAGGTGAAATGGGACGGTCAATATCAGAATCTGAACTACGCTTCCTCTTAAAAGCTATAGGACCCCAATTGTCAGGAAAACGTTTTTTTACAATTTTTTCTTTATATAATTTTACTACTCCTTGTGAAGCTGGTTCCACGCTATTCCCATGTGCCTTATTATATTTGTATTTGGACCAGAGCTGTCCCAAAAGAAGAGCGTATTCAGCGTCGTTTTCGGAACGATTTTCAAGTTCCTTTTTTTCTTCTTCTTCGTTTTTATCTACAAAGAGATCACGGAGGCGTTCGTTGTCTGAATTATGGCTTCTTTCACGGAAGGCAGATTCTTTCTTGCTATTGGATTTTTCATTAGCTGACCTTGAGTTCTTTTTCTTAATAACTCTGTATTCATATGCTTCAGGAGGCCTTTCTTGATCTTCAAGAAGCTTTATGATATACTTAGCATTAGGTCCCTCATCAATATCCTCTACATCAACTGGATAGTCAATTTCTGTAATAAAAAGTAAGAAACTACTTAATGTGGGCCTTGTATAACTAAAACAAGTTAAATATTATGCGTTTGTAAATGTACATGGTAAAGTTTAAGTTGGAAGATAGAGAGTAAAGTAAAGCATTAGTCATAATATTACCTGGGTCGGTTTGCGGGGAGAAAATCTTAGTAGAAACGACTAGTATCTTCTGCATCACGAGCCATATAGGCTTATGTGTGAGGAGATGTAATCCTATCTTACCTGGTTGTGGGTAGCCGTGCTGGTAATGTTAATCTTGAAATAGGAAGGTAAAACTGGTGGCGCCTTGCACTCGAGGAAGACGCATATGTTGGGTGAGAAGCAGTAGCCGTGATTTTACTTGGGGATGCATGTGAACATGCGGATGCACCAACTTGTAGAACCGTAGCCTGTTACTGCACAGCGAATCATGGTAAAAGTTGCGTATGGTAGAGTAGACGAACACGCAGCTCTTATTTACTTAGTAGTAGCTCGAACTACTCGAAGCCGTCTGTGTCGTTTTGTAAGAACTTCATAAGAAGTTATAGTCGTAATCTAACCTGGATAGGCTTGCGTCTAGTAGAACTCGCGGCTCGTATTTCGTTACTCATCGTTGCTCGAATTACTCGTAGCCGTATGTATAATATCCTCATCTCATTAAATATACGAATGTGTGTATGTTATATGTAAATAAATCTGTTCTCATCATTATATTTACCGTATGATCTCTACACTTAAACTAACCTGGGTAGGCTTGAGGTGGAACAAATTCGTAGAAGGCGTCGTAGTCGGGCGGGGAGGCGAGCGGGCCGTGCGCGCGGCCCCGCTGCCGTCGCTGCAGAGCCTCCAGGGCTCCGCGCAGAGAGGAGCCCCCGCGGTCGGCGCCCGCCCCCGTGTACGCCAGCGCGCACACGGCCACCACCCATAGCCACGTCACACTCATTTTGATCGATGTTTCTAATATGCAGATAAATATATAAAAAAATGTTTTTATTACATTCTCCGTTTTAGAAACAAAAACGGGACTTGCAGTGCGTTCAGTTGCCACTACCGGACACTGCATCCGCGATTTTGTATTGCCTCTTGAAAGCGTCCACGTTTGTACACCAGTTTTCATGGTGTCGCCATCTCTGAGGTCCCGGGTTCGATCCCCGGTCGGGTCAATTTAGAAATTATTGTTTTTCTAAATCGTCTCGGGTCTGGGTGTTTCTATGTATAATAAGTATGTATTTAAGTATGTTTATCCGTTGTCCAGTAACCATTTACTCGTTAAATTCATAACGAAGCTTCTCTTGGGCTAGATAATTGGTGTGAATGTATGGTGGAAAGTTTTTTTTTTTCAGACTTTTTTGTCCTATGTTTCATAAGTAATTATTAAAACTATATCTAGATTCAACCTGAAGGTACAATTTGAAGACATTATTATCTTTTCTATTAACACAAGAAAGATATATTCAAAGTGATATTACAGTACACAAATCGCTGTAAAAATTCAGGTATTTATGCTTGTAAGTTTTGTGTCGTTTTTGGTAGTGCACAGAAAAGCCCCCTTACTCTTGAAACCGCTATTGGATCGGATTGGTATTGTGTATTTTCGTACTCCTAAGTTACGACACCAGAGCTAATATGGATTCATATTGCGTGGATATTGAGTGAAAGAAATACAAAACTCAATGCCATTTAGTTCACCCAATATGAATCCAAAGGACAATGGTCACGTAGTATGAAATTTAAACCCAGGCCCGGCGCGAAAGAAATGTACCTCAAAATACTGGTAATGTTGAGTAATTAATTACTGCATAGGGGACACCGCCGAAATATTTTTCTATTTTTAACTATTATTAGAAGTCATCAATGTATAAAAATAAAACAAAAAAATTTTAGATTTTTTTGGTAATATACATATATAGGTATCAGTAATAATCACATCACACCTAAGTAATATTCAAAATGTGAAAATAACGACGGTTTGATATTTTAATATTTGAATGTTTTTTCTGCTTTTACGCCTCAATGAATGAACTGATTTGAATGAAACTAGGTAGGTAGGTAGATAGATAAGGGCCAGGATTAACACCGCTGACCGAACCGAAGGCGGATGCTAGTCCGATAAACCCAATATTAATTTTAAATATTTTTTTCAATTCCGAATAGCAATTTCACACTTTTAAAAACATATTTCGGCGTTTCCAACTATGCAGTATTTAATAACACATTTTTAGTAAAAATCTGAGATACGTTTTATTTCCGCCGGGCCTGGCTTTTTTTTTGGCCATTATCCTTAACGCTGGTGTCGTAATTAAAAAATACGAAAATTCACAATACCATTCCGATCCAATAGCGATTGGTTTCGAGAGTAAGGGGGCAGTTGTTTTGTATAAGGATTATAAGATCAATCTTGAATCAAGTTTTCGTATGCAATTTACACGATCGCAACCTGAACGCGCTAGCTACTACGCAACTCTCTGTTTATGTATTTTTAACTTTCCTTAGCGAATAAATAACTTGGGTGAATAAATAAGTTAGACGGGAGGGCGGAGTTAATCGAGTTTAGCGGGCATCATCACTCGCGACCTCGCTGGTAAAACAATTTTGAAATGGGCCTGTGCCAACATGCTGTATATTGCGCGTTTGCTGAAATTGGTCCCAAGTTCAATTCCCGGTGCTGGGTGGAGCACGAATATTTTACAGCTGTAAAATTTAAATGTATCTATGTTTCATATTTATTTATTAAGAAGAAAAATAGAAGATATAATAAGATATTTTTAGGTTTTTAATTATAAAGTTATTTAATTTTAGTTTTAATAAATGTTTGACACATTGTAATACAAAAGAAGAATATGCAATAAACATATATATATAATGACGTCTACCATCCCCGAAGGGCCAGGCAAACTGAATTTAAAATATTGATATAAAACGTCAAGACTTTATAGTTTGTATTGATTGTAAGTTATTTTTACGACGTTCGTTATCATCAACTCGGCTAATTTGTCAATGCTGCTATGGCTTTTTCACAAATAGCACATAAACACTATAGGCATATTGGGCCACTAGCCCATAACGGACATTGATGGGTTATGGTAATGCAATAATGTATTATCTATGTGTATACCTAATGCGAATTTTCCGTCCTTGAACAAGGTATCGTACTATCATGACTTTCCATTTTTCATCGACATGACACGAGTGTTTCGTCAAATATTGTTTTAGGACGTGGATTAACGTAGTTGTAGGGGGAATGTTTGCGCAAGGGAAAAGCCCGTTAAACCATTATTTAATATGTGGTTAAGGTGATGTTTACTTGTTGAACTGTGGCCTTAGTAGTATATTTGTGTTGGGTGGGTACTATCTACTTCGTAGGTAATCTTTGTAACTTGCTGTCGTCAACGATTTTATCAGAGTTCCGTTTCACGCAAAATAAGCTTACGTTCTCTGTTTGTTCTAACATTTTTTAACATTACTATCATTTTCTAAAGCTAACTTTTTCTTTTGGGGCTGGAATTTGTTGACATACGAATGTGCGTTTCCGTATTTGATAAATAACCATCTAACCCTTAATTACATTATCTATGGATAAGTGTACATAATTCTGATGCAAATGGTTTATTGATTGTGAGAGTAGGTATACCTAGTTGAGTTTGTACATTGCGTTGGCAGGAAAGAATGATCAGCCTGTGCTCGATCTTGACACGTGATTGATGTATCCCTAACCTCGACACGCGCGCCGAAACGATACTCCATCTAAATTAAACACAGACAGAAACTTTTTGCGCGAATAACTGTATTATTATTATCATATACATGTATGTTTTGGTTTGGAGCACGTGAAGAATTTCTACCTTTCGCTTTAACCCTATCCTGCTGCATAGTTGTCGTTGTCCGCTAATTCCTACCTGAGACTATTATGTTTATGTATTTGAAGTATATAAGGTGACTGCTAGAAACCGCAAGAAACTTCAGGGGCTGGTCAGTTCAACTGTTTTAAACATGACAAAAATGATCTAATTTCAGACTAACGTAGGTACTTATCGCCCAGCTGACGCGAACGGGTCAACAGACGGTCGGCCGGCCGGCCGTTGCTGGCGCGTTGTAAATTATCGTTATTTGTAATTGTTTTTAATTTTATTTATCTTATGTTATTGCTTTAAAATAAATTAGATACTCAAAGTTTATCCCATTAAAATTCACAAAAAAATTAATTAAAAATGAAAAAAAACACGAATTCCTTTTTTGTAATTTTTGTCATGTTTAAAACACTTGACTTGACCAGCCCTTGAAATTTCTTGCGGTTTCTAGCAGTCACTTTATATATTTATTACATCCCATTATTTTTTAATTTTGTTTTTGCTTTTAATTGTTTAACTGTAGTTTGAACTAAAATCTCTCCATCCGACTGGTTGTCTGGCAGAGATCGCTTTAAAAGCGATAAGACCGCCAAATTGTAACTTTGTATTTGTGCTTAATGTTATGCCTTATGTTAATGTTTGTGGTGGTGTTAAGTTACAATAAAAAATATTGTCAGTCCGTCTGTTTTCTACTACATAACCTATTTTTCTATGTCAAAGTCCAGAACATTCTCATACTTTTGGTCAAATTATTTTATATACTCATTTCAAAGTTACAAACCAACTTTCTTTTGCGGTAGAAACAGCGAGCCAATTGGTGACGCGCCCAGCCATCTAAGTACAGCTTACTAGTTACTGGAGCCTTACGTTACCATCAACTCGTAGATTAGTATTGAGTGTATTACTGAGGTACTTTAATCACACTAACTGTCGTACTCAGAGACGTCAATTAAGTTTAAATGACAATTAAATGCCTTTCCTTCTCTATTTAGCACTATACATAAGAAAGTGACAGCAAGAGACTTAATTAGCATTAAAACTTCATTGTCGTCTCTGAGTACGGCAGTTAGTATGCAAAATTCGTATGCGAATTTGCATTTTATCATCATCATCATCATCAGCCTATAAAAGTCCTACTGCTCGGCACAAGCTTCCCACGTGTACAATAGCACGTGGGGATATTGGGCCATAACCCACCACGCTGGATCAATGCGGTTTGGTGGGTTTTAACGACTGCCATCTTACGACAACAACCGGGACCAACTGCTTAACGTGCCTTTCGTAGCACGGAGGAAGCTCGAGATGTTTTTTTTTTAAATTGGTCACCCATCAGGCGACCCGGCATTGCGAAAGTTGCTTAGCGGGTAAAATCGCAAGCCGAACGCGCTAGCCGCTGCGCCATCGAACTCCTCAAACATAAATATAAAATTGCCCCTCCTTGCATATTAAGATTACATTAATATAAAAAATTAATTAATTAATATTAATTTCCTGGTTTTGACGCCGTTAGAAGGATTTGGACCCGACTAAACCGGTGTAGGACCAACCACGGCAAATCCAACCATCACCTACATAAATGGGGTTTGAGGGACACGCCACACTGTGAATGTGGTCATTTGAACCAAACCCTATCACATGTAATAAATGACTGCCCCCTTCATCTTTTCCCAGGTGGTATAACCGAGCTCCACACTATGACGAAAAGTAGACATTTGATCCACGCAGGATCAATTTTGCCATACGCAATAATAATAATTAATACTGCTCAAGAATTCATAGTAAGTCGCCTGGTCAACTATAGAGATTGGAAACCGTAAAATCGTATCCAGTTTGGCAGCTTAACGGATTAGGAACTAGCCTAATAACACTTTGAAAAACGTTGCTCAAAATACTCGCTGACATTGCTTTATTTTAAAGAAAAGAAGGACATAGGTTTTCTTTTTATCTAAGAATGAAGGCAGACGAGCAGTCGAGTCACCTGATAGGAAAAATGAAACTTCATCCGGATAGTTGCCTATGTGTTTCCTACTTTAAGAGCCCTATCTACAATTTTTAGTAGAACCCCATGTTATGGGATATGTTAACCGCCTCTATGGTCTAGTGGCTAAGCCACCGGTCTCAGACCTCGAAGTCCCGGGTTCGATTGACAAAGGGGGTACATCTTTGTGTGCTCGGTTTGGTTGGTGGTAGGGCTGTCAAGTCCGCCTGGCTAGCTATTACCATCTTATTTAAGTATATCGCCATAACAACGATGTTTATAGCATTGTTGTGTTTCGACAATAGAAATAAGATAGCCAGTTCCTCAGTGGTTGAGGATTCCGGGTTCGTGCACTTCCATCTTCAGCCTTATCGTCACTTACCATCAGGTGAGATGTAGGCCAAGCGCTTATCCGTTGTAGAATTTAAAAAAAAATGTAAAACACGTCAGCCCCCGAAGAATCGCGTTTATGTAATCGATCGCATAAACCCCCTAGACAAGTGGCAAACGCTACCCCTGTCTATTCGAAATTCATCGTACACTGTTGTGTCTTGTGTAAATTGCTAGTGAAAACAAGAACGGCGCGCGCGCATTGTACCTACTACAACGAATTACGAATAGACAGGCGGGAGCGTTTGACATGGCTCGGGCGGCCGAAAATGCCCGTTCCAAGAACTACAGGTTCGTGGACGAAACGAATAAATAAAGCAGCCTTGCATTTATAATATTAATAAGGTATTAGATCTCGACACAGTGTCTTTAATTAAATTACATACATACATAATAGTATATATAACCACGACTATCATCCCCGGAGGGTTAGTCAGAGACTATAGGCAATAAGGACAGCAAAAGCAGTCCTCTACCATAGTCCACTTATCTCCAAATAGCGACTGCACATGTGCTCATCGTGACAGGTGTTGAGGTGAGTCCATCGCCGCTCTATGCTGTTGGATGATGTTCAGTGTTTAGTCCGTTAGTCGCCTTTTACGACACCCAAGGGAAGAGAAGGGGTGGACTAATCTTTCACCGCTACGCGACACGGTTATTTTAATAGTTATAATTAAATTGATTTGTACATACGTGTACGTTTATAGTACATTATGATATAAGTGCGGTAAGATGAAAATTACAGCCGAGGCGATATTGCTGGCCCGAGCCGTAGGCGAGGGCTACAAGAAAGCAGAGGCTGTAATTATCAAAGCGCACGTATGCCATACGACGTTTTATAACATATTTGTGAGGAAAAAAAAAACCGAAAAGGCGACTAACGGACTAAAGATTGCACATACATCCAACAGCATAGAGCGGCGATGGGCTCATCAAAATAATACTACTAACCCCTTTTTTCCCTTGGTTGTCGTAAAAGGCGACTAACGGACTAAAGACTGCATATACATCCAACAGCATAGAGCGGCGATGGGCTCATCAAAATAATACTACAAACCCCTCTCTTCCCTTCGGTGTCGTAAAAGGCGACTAACGGACTAAAGACTGCACATACATCCAACAGCATAGAGCGGCGATGTGCTCATCAAAATAATACTACCAACCCCTCTCTTCCCTTGGGTGTCGTAAAAGGTACTAACGGGCTAAAGGCCTATGTTGTCCATAGATTCAAATGATTACTAATTTTTAAATTACATTACCGCACTAGTGCGAAACTTATTACATTACGATACTGAAATCGGTGTAATACGAGCTTCTTTACGAGCAAATGTGTTATAATAGTACATTATGATATAAGTGCGGTAAGATGAAAATTACAGACGAGGCGATATTGCTAGCCCGAGCCGTAGGCGAGGGCTTCAAGAAAGCAGAGGCTGTAATTATCAAAGCGCACGTATGCCATACGACGTTTTATAACATATTTGTGAGGAAAAAAAAATTAGAAAATGACTGCGTTTTTTTGTTGTTTTTCTAGTGCATGAATCTTTGGTAAGCCAACATATATTTTTCTTTGTCCAACAGCTTAGAGCGTAGATGGGCTCATCAAAATAATACCACCAACCCCTCTCTTCCCTTGAGTGTCGTAAAAGGCGACTAACGGACTAAAGACTGCACATACATCCAACAGCATAGAGCGGCGATGGGATCATCAAAATAATACTACCAACCCCTCTCTTTTCTTGGGTGTCGTAAAAGGCGACTAACGGACTAAAGACTGCACATACATCGAACAGCAAAGAGCGGCGATGGGCTCATCAAAATAATACTACCAACCCCTCTCTTCCCTTGGATGTCGTAAAAGGCGACTAAGGGACTAAAGATTGCACATACATCCAACAGCATAGAGCGGCGATGGGCTCATCAAAATAATACTACCAACCCCTTTCTTCCCTTGGTTGTCGTAAAAGGCGACTAACGGACTAAAGACTGCATATACATCCAACAGCATAGATCGGCGATAAGCTCATCAAAATAATGCTACAAACTTCTCTCTTCCCTTCAGTGTCGTAAAAGGCGACTAACGGACTAAAGACTGCACATACATCCAACAGCATAGAGCGGCGATGGGCTCATCAAAATAATACTACCCACCCCTCTCTTCCCTTGGGTGTCGTAAAAGCTACTAACGGGCTACAGGCCTATGTTGTCCATAGATTCAAATGATTACTAATTTTTAAATTACATTACCGCACTAGTGCGAAACTTATTACATTACGATACTGAAATCGGTGTAATAAGAGCTTCTTACCGAGCAAATGTGTTATAAAATATCTTACGCACAGATCATTCTAAGATTGGAATAATAATTGACATTCGAAGTTGTTTAGTCTCAGTTTAATTAGTTTGCGTGTATCGCACAGACAAACGCTAATTGCTGTATGAGAGAAGTTAAATGAGTTTAGTTGCTTATTTGAATACATAGGAACAAGTAATTATTGTGAAGTTTGTTGGGGCAGCGACTGAGTGTTTAGGTTTTACAAGTTAAGCTACTTGCTTATTAAATCCGGCGCCAGGGGCGTCCTCGGGCTATGTGGGACTTTTCTCCCAGCCCTCGCCAACTCTCGAAAAAAAGGGAGGCCTATACTAAAAAACCTAGTATCATTCCTTCTATGCCATGGGGACGGTGGATGGGTACCTATCCAACAACAACAGTAGTTAGCAATGTTATTTTATATACTAGCGGCCGCTTGCGGTTTCACCCGCGAGGTTCCCGTTTCCGTGGGAATATCGGGATAAAAAAGTATCCTATGTTATAAACTAGGTTATAAACTATCTGTATGCCAAATTTCATCCAAATCCATTCAGTAGTTTTTACCTGAAAGAGTAACAAATATCCATCTATACTTACAAACTTTCGTTTAATAATATTAGTAGGAAGGATCGATATGTAGTGTCTATGTCTGTACCTATTTAAATATATTAAAAGTAGTTTAAGTATGTAATGAGTAATAAGTATCATTAGTCTCGCAGACTCTGTTTCCACACCACAGCTAGGGTTGGCTGGAAGAGACCTCTTCTAAAGATAAGCTCACCTTTGTGTATGTATTTTGTAACGTCTTTTTCAATGTGTTTTTATAATGTACAACAAAGGATTAATATGGTTCGGGACCATGAACGACAAGCACCGACTTCGGGATAACAACAACTAACCACACTCTTTAGACTGACTGTGACCTAACTAACAAGCCCTGGAACTAACGTTTAAAGGCTGATATAAAGGTAATGAAAACTTTTAGAACTTTAAAAGTCTTGTCTTACTTCCCTTAAAATGGAAAATCTTGCGTTGTCACCGAGATGTTTTGCTCACATTTAAAAAAAAAAACTTTCGCCCTACTCATATAACATGATTGATTATGTTGAAACTCAAGTTTGCAAAACTCTGGAAAACCGCTGAACGGATGAAAAAATATTAAAGTCGCAATATTAATGTACCCCGTGATTTAGTGGTTTAGAAAAGAAGGAGGCAAACGAGCAGGCGGGTCACCTGATGGAGAGTAATCACCGCCGCCCATGGACACCCGCAAAGCCAGATGAATCGCAGGCGCGTTGCCGTCCTTTATGGAAGGAATAGGGTTAAGGAAGGAACGGGAATTGTGAGGTTGGGAAGTAAACACTTTTGCGGGACTATGTATAGTAGTAAGGCATTTTTGTATTTTTTTAATAAGAAACAATAAAATAAAAAAATAAATAAATAAGGGCCTCCGGAACCCTCACTGGCCGGACGAAACACAACAGCACCAAGTGCCATTATTTCACGCCGAATACTCGTGAGAGGGTTTTATTCCTGGAGGGCAGGTGTTTATGGTAATTTTCGGATTTGATTCGGTCTGATTGTTGGAAGGGTGTCCAAAATCTTATCGAAGTGAGTCGCCATAACAAAATGTTTGTAGGTTGTTCTGACAGTAATAATTAGAGATAAGATAAGCCAGCCTTTCTACATAAGTGTATATGGTAAGCCATCAGGTAGATAAACCTCCACAATTTTTTTTGGATGTGTGCATATACGTCACATTGTAGGTACAGTAAAGTAAAGTCCTAACTGTTGAAAATTTGCAACAATGTACCAAAAAGACGGTTATGTTATGGATAACGTATCTTATGACAATATTTAGCGGAGAAAAACCTACTTCAAATAGCAATAAAAAGGAAACGCAAAATTGATTAAATAATAAAAACATACCTTTGAAAATTCCATGAAAAAGATCGATCTTAACGATCTTATGTTAAGGAACTATTAAGTTAAAAGGGCGTTCGCTATTAATTCTATTGCAAAACAGTACGGGTGCTTAATTTACATATTTCAAATTTTCGCCTATTTATTCATCTTTATTATAAATAACGGCAATACATACTACAAAGAGGAAATATAATGTATGAATGAATTATAGTACATACATAACCAAATAATTTCGATTTCATTTTGATTTGTGTCTGACAGCCCGCTGGCTGACAGTACTTAGCAAATTTCAAATTCTCGCCGATTTATTGCTCGACTCAATCAAAGCTCGACCCCAGTCATAATTAGATCGCCGCTCGATGAGGCGTGCGTGTGTGAGTCATACAATAATGTTATAAGGTTCCAAACTAATAAATTAGTGAACTATGTTGACTCAATCTATCGAGTTAGCGTATCACCGGTCGGTTTCCTTGCTCGTCGGTTTCACTAATACATCGAGCGACAGATCCATGTTCTTGTTTAGTTCGGTCTACAGTTGCTATAGTTGCAGATTTCACACATTTGCACTTGAACGCCATTGCATTGTATATATTATTACGCACACACTTACCATGTGCCAAAATTACGTGGTTTATCTTAGGATAAAGCAAGCACTATCTATCTATACAGCTACCCTAAATCTACTATTGCCACATCATAAATAAACAAAGTATCAGCTTCATTATATTTTCTTGTAGTATAACGTTTCTATCGACATGTGAGAATAATGGCGGCTGCTTTCTCATAAAAGCTACGTTTTTATTAAAGTAAATCGCTATCCAAGGGTCGAGCCGGCGACAATAAAACAGGCGCCGATAAAACTCTCGAAGAAGGGAAACGGGCTAAACTCCTCTTTCATAGACAGGCTTTGGCAAAATGCTTTTGCAATAGTTATTATAACAAGCTAGCTGTTCCATATCAGAACTATTCATCAGTTAATGAAACGTTGATTTAAAAAAAACGACTACTTAGGTGGGAATCTAAC
Organism: Scoparia ambigualis; assembly: GCA_963921215.1. NCBI lineage: Eukaryota > Metazoa > Arthropoda > Insecta > Lepidoptera > Crambidae > Scoparia > Scoparia ambigualis. Next base: position 35,228,262 of record OY992504.1, read on the forward strand.
CCACGTCTTCCGCAGTTTAGTATGTTGTTAGCATTTAGTATATTTGTTGAATAACGCAAAAAAATATTGAAAACTATGTTTCCCTTAGAAGAAAAGACAAAGGAATAGTAATTAAAAGCTTTTATTCAGTAACAGATAAAAATTATCATGTCCTAGGAATATAAACTGTTGGTATATCCATATCTTAGTCTTAAAATATGCAAACTGTTATTGTTGGACAATCAGATTTTACGCATAAGTTTAATTATTATGGGTTCGTAATGAAACACTTTAGTTTGCTTTATTTAATAAAAATCAAAGCTATAATTTATGTTACTAAACCAAATGCGTACCAACTGTACCGGGTTCACTTAATATCAAATAAAAGAAGAAAACATATTAACTAAATAATAATTTGAATCTTTAAAAGAACCGACCACACAGATGAAAATCACCTGTAGGATTTCAAGTACAATATAAAATGCCACAATTGCAAAAATCACGTTAAAAATATATTTTTTTAATTTTATTTAGCCATCAAACTCGCATTAAACACAGCTGATTTAAAGCATTACCGCAACTCGTGACAGCTTGCAACACCTACGGAAACACGCGTTGCTGACCCTGAAACTTCAGGACTTGTGTCTCATACATACATACATATAATTACGACTATAATTATCCCCAAAGGGTTAGTCAGACACTAGGCAATGAGAACAGCAAAATCAGTCCTATACCATATTCCACTTTTCACCACATAGCGACTGCACATGTGCTCAGCGTGACAGGTGGTGGCTCATCGCCGCTCTATGCTGTTGGATGTATGTGCAGTATTTAGTCCGTTAGTCGCCATTTACGACACAAAAGGGAAGAGAGGGTGTGGTAGTATTCCTTCTTTAATACTTAACTTGTTTAACTTGTGGCTCTCTCAATGCCATGTAATTTTGCTGCATTGTTAAAGTCACTGCTGGTTGTCGACAGAAATAGGTTTTTGGGTGATCACGATTCAGTCGGATTCTAAGTAGACTATTGCCATTAATAATTTAAACAATCTCACTAAGATTTTTGCAAAAGACGTACAAACAATGTTACGTGTTATTTAATAAGTAAGATCTAGCCCATATGTCTTCCGTCATTTTTTTTGTAAAAGGTGATAATTTTTATTTAATAACATAATAAATAAACTTGAAGTAGCTACGCCGACGTTTAAGACTTACATTACAGATTTTAATTCGACACTAATTGCGAAGCTAAAGAAAATTAACATCCGCCATTTGTAAGTGTAATTAGTTTTATGATGGCAATTTTCCTGTTGCCAACAGCCAGCGGTTGATACAAACAGACGCCCTAGCTTAGGGAATAATAAAGCTGTACCGATACAACCCAGTACATTGTTATTTTTCTTCTTCAGTATGCTTTTCTTTGTGTTTCCCTTTTCGTGAAGCGAGCGGCATTTAATAAAAAGATAGGACAGAAAAGGTAACAGATGTTGATCTAAAACAGTACATAAACAGGTTATTGCTTTGACGTTGTCTTTGTTTTATATTTTATGGAAAAGATTATTTATATTTATGTATGAGTGCTTTTTTATAATATATTTTAAAGATTACCTGCCCTTCAAACTGTTCTTTTAAAAATTCTAATAAATTCGCGAGGTAGTTTCGTTTAAATCGCATAAACTTGTATCTGCCACTTGTTATTTAATTTATTTATGAACATTTAAGTTTCAAGTTTAACTTGTAAGCTCAAAACTGAAAAAATATTATAAAACTCACCTTAAACCATTTAGCACAACAACACAGCGCGTCGCTCTACCCGTTCAACCACAAGATAAATGGGAAAACAAATGGTACCAGGGCAACCTGCGCAGCCCGGGTTGCGCGGCGGCTTAGGGATCAACGGAGCGCCGCTGGAGCCTGTCAACTGCGGAACCCAGTCCATGAATGATATGGCGGACGGCGGCGCGGGGCGCGGGGGGCGGTTATATAACGGCGCGATCGATACTAGGGCGGGCGGGTAGGCTGCGTCCATAGCCTAGGGCAGCACAACTATTCAGCCTCCTATGTGTTCCATTCGATCCACCTATGTGAGTGTGATTTGTTTTTTGTTCTTTTTTATTTTATTCGATGTTTACCGCCAGGAGAGTGGATTAAATTGCTGGCTCTATTAGTTTATCCTTTTTTGTTTTCTATGTTTTTTCGTACGGATTCGAGGGAGTTGAACTAGAAATGATACGATAAAATGTAAATTTTTATTTCAGAAGAATAGATAACGAAACATAGAGATATCTCTCTCGACCCTTAGACATTTCAGTACGCTATTAGTTAGAAATACAGAAGCTTTACACATAACAATGGCACTGTGAATGCAAAATAACCATTGAAACAATGGAACAGCTGTTTCATCTCAACCGATTGTTTAATAAAAGATCTTTCAAAACTAAGTTTCCTCATAGAAATTGTATGGACATTGTGCGCTTTAACGTCACTGTAATACTCCAACAATTGAGTCTATATTAAGCTCATTTTACGTACTAAAAAGGTCATCTACGTCATTAAGCTCCACGATTCTTATAAAGAACTCTTAACAAGCATAGTTTAGGTAACATAAAGGGCAGCTAGGTACGTCATTAAACTTTCCGATTCTTGAAAATGCTCTTAAGATTTGTTTCATTTTAGGAAAAATGCTATTTTTATTATTAATCGAGGGTCGCTGTGAACGGCGTCTAAGGGTAGGCGGTACATAAGGCTTCCAATTCTTGAGAGCCTTTTAATTGAAGCGTCTGAGCGTGCCGACGCAAATATTCCACCACCCTCTAATCAAGAAGAGCTCACACTACGACTGGAACAGCTGATGTGTCAATACAATACTTAAGGAAGTGAAATTACGTAGCTAACGTATTTTGCTTTAACTACTTTTTTTACTGACCATGAAAGTGTTGGTTGTTTTGTTCTTGGAGAGAGAAAGGTATTTGTGTGTTTATTAGATCTAAATTTTAATTTAATTAATTTTAATAATTATAGTGGTTTTTGCAAATGTTACTTTAGTACATACCTATACAAAATTATTAAAAAACTGTTATTGTACTGAGCTTACTACCTTATAAACTGTACAAAATTAATTACAATTAGTAAATTAATTTTGTACATTTTATAAAATAGTAAAAGTATGGTACTTTATGCATATTCGTAAAAAATGTCGTATATAGGTTACAAACATATAGATTTTTGATACCAGAAGCAACACGTTAAAAGCCAGCATCGCTTTACGAATCTTTTTTGAACGATCACCAGCTTTTAAAATAAGAATTATTTCCCTACTCGTGTATGTACAAGTATTTACAAAGCTAGGAGTAGGTACATTCTGCTTGCATGGAATTCTTTAATTACGAATATCTAAGACAATTAACCGCATAGTTTTGACCTCAGACTTTATAGTTCGTGAATTCTTTCTAATGCCGCAAACAACACATTTCTTTTAACAGATAATGCATAAAATATTTCATAGCCCGTTACGCATATTGCATTTAATCTTATCATCGATTAATATTCGCTAAGTAAATTTTTTGTTTTTTTGATGGAGCACTCAGAGTTCTCCAAAAAGGGCGTGAAAAGGTTTTTACAGGGTCGGTAACGACGCGTGACCTCGGTCGTGTTGCAAACGTCCGTAGGCTGTTAGTTATAGTAATACGCTTACAATCAGGCTAGATGTCTGCCTCTTCGCCGCATTAGTGCTATTAAAATAAAGAATAGATAAAAGAGACAGGTCAGGCCATTACGCGGGACAAGTGCCAATTAATTAGCAATACCATTCGCAATTTTACGACAGTGGGTTTTTAACGCACTGCAAACAAAATGGCATCGTTATTGTAGACGACTTCCGTGGTCGAGTGGTTAGCACGCCGAGTCTGTCGTTGCGCCATCTCTGAGGTCCCGGGTTCAATTCCCGGTCGGGTCAATTTAGAGAAAACTGTTTTTTCTAAATTGATTTCGAGGGATGTTTTTCTTATGTGTATGTATATTTATCCGTTTTCTCACCATATTAACGAGTTTCAAAAAAAGCATAACTTGGGCTAGATATATTTTGGTGTGAGCGTAAAAAAAACAAAATGAAACTCGTGTCTGCTACGTGCAGTAAAGCGTAGCATCTGTAACGCGTAGCAACGCGTTTCGCTCGTAGTTGCTACGACGTCTTCGTTGGCTACGAGGCGATGGATGATGAAGATGGATTATGTTAAGTATATCACCTATTTACAATTTTCGGCACTTATCTTGTTTGCCTAGAGAAGATATACTGGGTAAGCAAACTATATGGTTATGTATGGGGAAGTCCGAAATTATAAGATTAGAGAAAATATTATTTTAACGTGACATTTTTCCCGAAAATCCACGAGGAACCTTTGAAGACCTTTAAGATGAAGATTGACTATGAAGGCCCAACAAGAAACATTAAATGACCAAATCGATAGTCATGACACCCATTATTCCGTCGCGTATGGTCTATTTACTATCATCATCGTGATTATTAGGAACAGCGCCCGAGACAGGTGAAGACCAATCCAACCGTGCCCGATCTAGCAGATCCTGAACCGGCCCCGCGAGTGTCTTCGGCCTGCTCCAGCACGGCCAATGAAGGCGATACAACCAGGACTTCGCAGCCAGCGGAGCATTTAGGTAGCTATCTTTAAGTTTTTTATACACATTTTACATATAATAAAATATGAATCCTGTTGTATATTTTAAGTCGGCAGTATGCACGAGCTGTACATTGTTTATAATTATAAACATATTATTTAAACTAATAAAGTTTGCTGACCGTGCGTCTCGCGCCTAATTTTAGCAACGCGTTCCGTTCGTAGTTGCTACGAATTGCTACTGAAGATGGATGTTACGTATATGACTTTTTACAATTTGCGGCACTAATCTTGTTTGCCTAGAGAAGATAATATACTGGGTAAGCAAACTGAATGGTTAAGTATGGGGAAGTCCAAAATTATAAGAAGTGGGAAAATTTTGTCCTACGGAACATTGCCATCGATTTTAAAGGCATAAGACAAGTATAATTTGCATCATACATTTTCAAACACACGAGATGGTCTCTCGAACCCGTTCGTAATAGCAAGTTGTTTTGTTCCAATTGATAGATTAGTGTAAAATATAGAACCCCGTGATCAAAAAAAAAACAATGATAACTACTAGATTTTAGTTGATGTTCGAAATCGTAGTCATTGTCTTGCATACATAATACACAGTTTTTCACAGACGTCATGGTTATGTAAAGTATTTTTTTCTTGCATACTTACTCTATAATATTATAAGGGTCTATGTGACCGTACATTCGAATGAATGTATTCAGACGGCGGCGAAAGAATGCTCTCCGGTCTCGTACATTGATGAAATTCCGCCTCCGCCCACTAGCGGTATCCTGATACCGAAATTAATATATTAATTTGCCTTTAACTTTTGTATAGAATTAAAGTCAAATTTTATACTCTACTCGTAGTAGCTAAGATTATTAATTTTCGCCGTAGGTTGCATAAACAAGATACTTGGTAATTAGTAAATAATGTCGAAATTGGGCCTTCCTACTAGTATCCCGCAAAGAACAGCCCGATAAAACACAAAAATTAATCAGCTGGTCGAAAAGCATTTTCAGCTTTATATGGAACATACATAGGAACATAGATACATATAATCACGACTATTATCCTCGAAGGATTAGTCAGAGACTAGGCAATGAGGACCGCATAAGAAGTCCTCTGCCATAGTCCACTCTTCACCAAATTGCGACTGCACTATCATGTGTGACAGGTGGTGAGCTCATCGCCGCTCTATGCTGTTGAATGTATGTGCAGTCTTTAATCCGTTATTCGCCTTTTACGACACCCAAAGGAAGAGAGGGGGTGGTAGTATTCTTTTGATGAGCCGCTACGCGACACAGCTGTATGGAACAGCTGATATTTTTTTGTTCTTGCAAGTTGTTTTTTAGAAGTAGTTGTTCTTTGCATTAAGTGGGATTATATTCCTTTTAACAAACATCCTGTACGTACACACAACAGCACGTCAAAACGGTCAAATTTATCCAATCAATTTTCAATTTTAACCATGTCACGTAGCGGTGAATACTACCACCCCTCTATTCCTTTGCGTGTCGTAAAAGGCGACTAACGGACTAAAGACTGCACATACATTCAACAGCATAAAGCGGCCATGGGCTCACCACCCATATATCTACTACTCTTTGGGCTCACTACCTGTCACACATGATTATGCAGTCGCTATTTAGTGAAAAGTGGACTATAGTAGAGGTCTGCTTTTGTTTTCTTCATCGCCTAGTCTCGGTCTAACCCTTCGGGGATAATAGTCGTGATTTATGTATGTACGAGTATGTATGTAATTTTCAACATTAGCTGTCCGGTGTTAAGTTATAACTTACCATCACAGGATGGAAAAAAGACCGTGGTTGGAGGAAATAAGTATTGATGATGGCAAACTTTACTGAAAGGAAAAATTCCTTTATTTTCAAAAATAATTAAAACTGCATTTAAAAGTCTTTCTTTAATGTAAGATACTTACTTTGTTGTTTTAAGGAAATTGATCCTTATGAGTAACTCTTTCGGTTGGTATCATATCATAGAGGATGGTTTTTTTTCATATTTCACCGGTTCAATTCCCGGATCAAACTGATGATTTTTCAAAAATCTTGGAATGTTTCCTTTCAGTAAAATTTGCCATCATCAATATTAAGGGTACTTTTCTTCCAACCACGGTCTTTTTTTTCCACCCGGTACTTATATGACACGCAAAATTTTATTGTAAATGGTATCCTAATCTTAATCCTAACTAATATAATAAATTCAAAAGTGAGTTTGTTACGCTTTCTGTCTGGATTTCGGTGTAGAGATAGATGATGATAGAGGGACCCTGGAGATCGTTATAGGCTACTTTTTCTAGGGAAAATAAAACTTAAATCATTACAGATAGAGGGTGGTGAACTTTGAATAAAATTCATTACCATGCGTTCTGCGATGTCCTTCTAACTTTGCAGAAATATGGTTTATATTAGGTACTAGATGACCCGCTGAACTTCGTACCACCAAGACATATAAGGCGGCTGCTAGAAACCGCAAACTTCAAGGGCTGGTCAGGTCAAGTGTTTAAAACATGACAAAAATGAAATTCGTGTTTTTTTGATTTTTAATTAAATAATTAATTTTGTGAATTTTAATTGGATAGTCTTTGAGTATCTTATTCATTTTAAAGCAATAACAAGAAAAATACGCACATTTCGTAAGAGGAAAATAAAATGGTCGCATTAGTCATTACAGACTAACGTAGGTACTAAATCGCCCGGCTGACGCGGACGGGTCAACAGACGGTTTGCATGGTCAACGACCGGACGCTGCCCGCGCGTTGTGAATATTTGTTATTTTTAATTGTTTTTAATTTTATTTTTCTTATGTTATTGCTTTAAAATAAATTAAATACTCGAAGACTATCTAATGAAAATTCACAAAATGAATTATTTAGTAAAAATAAAAACCGGCCAAGTGCGAGTCGGACTCGCCCATAAAGGGTTCCGTGCAGCAAGTAACATCATAATAAAAATTCTTGTAGTTCGTTGTAACTTTGATCGATGTTTTAATAATAGTGTTTTTTTTAATTAATTTATTTATGACGTATTAATAAAAACTACTTACTAGATCTCGTTCAAGACAATTTTCGGTGGAAGTTTGCATGGTAATGTACATCATTTATTTTTTTTAGTTTTATCATTCTCTTATTTTAGAAGTTACAGGGAGGGGGACACACATTTTATCACTTTGGAAGTGTCTCTCGCGCAAACTATGATATTAGAAACCTCAATATCATTTTTGAAGACCTATCCATAGATACACTACACGTATGTTTGATGAAAAAAAAATTTGAGATTCAGTTCTAAGTATGGGGAACCCCCAAAATTTATTGTTTTTTTTCTATTTTTGTGTGAAAATCTTAATTCGGTTCACAGAATACATCTTATATTATTATAGTTTCGGAAAAAAGTGACTATGACATACGGACGGACAGTCAGACAGACAGACATGACGAATCCATAAGTTTCGTATTTTGCCATTTGGCTACGGAATCCTAAAAAGCACGAATTTCTTTTTTGTCGTTTTAGTCATGTTTAAAACACTTGACCTGACCAAACCTTGCAGTTTCTTGCGGTTTCTAGCAGTCGCCTTATATTTGTGAAAAATATGGATACAAAATTTTACGGTCAGCACTTTTAGCCGGTGTCAAGTTAATAAGTAATACTTAGTTAATATTATCATTGCTCAAAGTAGATAATAATGAGTGATAATATAAACTTTTAATGGTAAATTAACCCTTTGAGACTCAATAAAGCTGTGGGACTTCATTGAGATCTCACACGGACTTCTTGAGAGAAGATGAAAAGTGATGTTGCACGGCTTTTGTTTTATTTGCCAAAACGCATGCACGTTCACGAACACTTAACAACATTAATATTTGACGAAACACAAATTAAAGAAAATAAAACAGACATGACGCTTCACTTTCCCGCCAAGAAGTCCAATTTCCACTTTTTTTGTTTCTGAAACAGAACAGTTTTGTATTCCAACAAAACAGACCAAAGAGCCGATCTCTTTGGTTGGAATTTTACGGTCAGCACTTTTAGCCGGTGTCAAGTTAATAAGTAATACTTAGTTAATATTATCATTGCTCAAAGTAGATAATAATGAGTGATAATATAAACTTTTAATGGTAAATTAACCCTTTGAGACTCAATAAAGCTGTGGGACTTCATTGAGATCTCACACGGACTTCTTGAGAGAAGATGAAAAGTGATGTTGCACGGCTTTTGTTTTATTTGCCAAAACGCATGCACGTTCACGAACACTTAACAACATTAATAATTGACGAAACACAAATTAAAGAAAATAAAACAGACATGACGCTTCACTTTCCCGCCAAGAAGTCCAATTTCCACTTTTTTTGTTTCTGAAACAGAACAGTTTTGTATTCCAACAAAACAGACCAAAGAGATCGGACCTCATACTGCAGCTATGAATCGAACAAATTTCTGAACGCACTTATAAATATTTGATAACCTAGTGACAATATTTTATTTCTAAAAAAGTAAAAACCGACTCCCAAAAATTTTACTGAAATAAATGCACTAAAACGAAAAAATAATTGCATAGTTTAGTTAGTTCAATTTACTTGCAGTAAGAACCTTTATTCTACTCAATCTTATGATCTTAAAAATTATTTTTGCAGTCGGTGCCAGTCAAGGTAAATTTAACATTAATATTAAACGACATACTATATTATTATTATATTAGCCCATATTGTCCCATTGCTGGGCAAAGGTTTCCCCCCCTTCATTCCAGTACCTATTCGCTATCTTTTGCGTGTGTTGGCCAATCCTACGCGTAAGCATCAAGCTCATCTCTTCACGTCCGTCTAGGTCGGCCTCGCTGCCGATTAACCCAATTGTCGTTTTTATTTGTAAATATGTTTAATTAGCCTTTAACAGTTGTCGTGTTCATTTGTAGATAGATTTTATTAGGTATTGCTACATCGTCGTATTAGGCTGACACCGACTCCAAAAATATTTTTTAAGATTATAAGATTGAGTAGAATAAAGGTTCTTACTGCAAGTAAATTGAACAAACTAAACTATGCAATTATTTTTTACGTTTTAGTGCATTTATTTCAGCAAATTTTTTTGGAGTCGGTTTTGACTTTAGTTAAAATTTTTATTTATTTCTCGCTTTTTAGTGAATTGTTCCGATCTATTTATCGAAAGCGAATATTGGTAAACCTACAAAACGCGGTGCTCGTATGAGACAGCGCCGTTTAAATGCGTCAAGCGAAGAAAACGAGAAACGCCTATCACGTGGGAAATCTACATCCAAAACAGACGGCAAGTTACCCAGATTTACTCGTGAACGCTGTATAGAGCCCCCTACGATGATGAGTTACTAGGGTTCACCGTTAGGCAAACTACAGGGACGTTTTTGACTTGCTCCAGTCGTAGATCGTAGCCAAGTCACCAATGATCTGCTCATTCGCGTCTGAGAGGTTCTCAGCCGAGGCCTGAGAGTAAATTTGTAAATCATCGGCATAAAGATGTTAAGAAGAATTTAGATAAGAAGTGACAGAATTAATAGTGTGAATAGTGTATTTTTAAATCCTTAAAGAAATGTTTCATAAGGGGTGATAAAAAGTGGCATACGTTACTGTTTATCCTTCAGCTATCTATATGCAAAATCAGGTCGATGCGCAAGTGAGAGACGGTCAAACAAACACACACGCTTTCGCATTTACAACATTAGTTATGATGGATTTATTGCCGAAGTGGACCTTATTTGACTTATGGCTGAAAATACCAAAATCGCAATAGGTATGCCTACAATATTTGAGGAGTTCCTTTCAATTCCTTGAGGATTCCATTATCAGAACTAGATTTTGATAAAAATGGGACCAATCTGGAAGTATATTCTTTCAAATAAAAAAAGGATTTTCTAAATCGGTGTATAAATGACGGAGTTCTGAGGTAACAAACATAAAAAAAAAAAAAAAACATACAACCGAATTGAGAAACTCCTCCTTTTTTTGAAGTCGGTTAAAAAGACAAAAGACATCAAATGTTTCACAGTTAGAAACATTTTGTATTGGAAAATTAAATTGTCTTTTTTAGTATTTTCCGTTACTTATTATTTATGTTTCTCACCGTTTAAACCTTCCCTGAGCTTCCACAAATATTTCAAAATCGAAATTAGCCAAATCGGTTCAACCATTCTCGAGTTTTAGCGAGACAAAGGAACAGCAATTGATTTTTATAATATAGATAAGCTCCTTGGGTTTATAAAAAAGAATCAAAGACTGTATTTTTTTTAAGTTTCCCAGTAAAGGCAGTAAAGAGGGTGGAAATGACCAACCCACATATATTGATGAAGAAAACTACATTAACACGAACGAAGCCACAGGTAAAAGCTATACTTAGTCTTAAATAAAACCAAATTGATTTTCTATAATGTTTATTAATTACACTTACAAAACATTGAAATAGACATGTTCAAAATGTAATAATCATAAACGATTGTTATTCTGTAAAAATAAATCACAATTCTATAAAATAACGAAATAATATTTTACTACTTTGTGTTAGGTATGTTATTGTTGAACATATTTTCGTGGCTACAGTAATGTGCGATATGTCTTTGAAAAATCTGTAATCAGTAATACATACTAGCAATAATTATAGCGGATCGATGCAATGACATTGGAGACCAACAAGAATAATCAGTGAACCTAATACCGTCACGAGCATTAGGACGTGATGTGCAAAAATAGCTGATCATTGGTGGAAGTCATATATATAGGCATACTAGCGGCCGCTCGCGGTTTCACCCGCGTAGTTCCAGTGCCCGTAAGAATATCGGGATAAAAAGTATCCTATGTGTTAATCCAGGTTATAAACTATCTGTATGCCGAGTTTCATCCAAATTCATTCAGTAGTTTTTAAGTGAAAGAGTAACAAACATCCATCCATACTTACAAACTTTCGCGTTTATAATATTAGTAGGATATATGCCTTCCACCAATGATCTTAAATTTAGGCCGTCGATAGTCACATCTTAATGCTTGTGACTGTACCTAGGATCACTCGGATTTTTACTGTTTTTTTTAAAGTCTTGTTTTATATTTATTCTCTCACAAAAAAACAGCAAGGATGTTTATCAATATCGTAGCAAATGTAAATCTTTGGTCTCAGCCTACCCCTCTGGGAAGTGGGCCTGATTTATGTAAGTATGTAAATATGTAAAAAAAACTGCAAAAATCCGAGTAACACTAGATGTGTAATTTTTCATTTTTTTTTGTCTGTTTCTCTCTATTTCGCAAGGGCATGTGGCCCAGTGCGCTTCGTACAAAAAAATCTGTCAGAAGGTAAAGCGACGGTGACCCTATTATAACACCCTGATAGCATCTCGACACATACTTAGGGGGGTCCTGCACGAAATTGTGAAAATTTACGTATTTATAAGTCACTTGTACTATGCGCTGAATTAGTTAAATACATTAAAATAAGTTATGTACTCGTAAGTTAGCATGATCATTACACAAGGTCATGGCCTTGTTGAAATTTGAAACCAATTTAAACAAAAACAAACAATACATAAATTTAATGACTCTTATAAACATATGTTTTCGACAACTTTATTAATTTTACGCATGAAACAATAATTCTTACATGAAAATATTTGTATTGATATTCCGCAGGGCATCCTCTTCTTAAAAAAGTAAATTTTAATTTTTAACACAAGCGCGTGACGGTTTTGCACATTTCGCAGAATAAAAACATTGCTCTAATGTCTGAAACTTCAAAGCAGAATTGTTCTAATTTTAAATATCAATATGATTGAATTTGCTTTGAAGTTCATTATGAGACTTATGTCAGTTTTTGCGATCGCGCGGCACCCCCTTAATACTTTGATATGGAGACCACCAGCTGCATATAGTTGGCGTTTCAATTTCACCGCACGTTACTCGCTCACGAGCCAGTGACTCCGCAATGGGCACTGGAGCGCGTAATACTCAACTAGCCCACCGGCATGCGATAGATCAATCGTTATTGCTTACTTGCATCTCGTCCATAGTAGAATAAAAGAAGTATGCTATCTTCATACATACGGTTTATACGCGTCTTTACACGCACACACTGGCGAGTTTATTGATGCTAACGTACCAATTGCCGCGAGCGCCTGCGTGTTTCGTCGCTGCGCCCGCCGCTGCCGCTCGTAAAGTGACAGCCCTAACAGTTTAGGCAATTATCGCTCGCTCGGGGACCAAGTCAGCATACTTGTTTTATTCTACCATGTCTCGTCGGTTACTATAACATAAACTCCTTAATTAATTATATAGGACCGAGCTGTAAATAATACACATCTAGTGAAAGTTTGTGTGAGTGTAATGGAAACGAGCTTAATTCTTTATCGAAATTAAAGCGTGTTGGATACAAAATTCTCTTTCACAACCCTATGTGTAATATTTACCTTCGGGTGTTAAACATGGCACTTTAACGACTAATATTCTCTAAGCCTACATATTTATGTTAATCTAGGGGTGGCTTATATCATAATATTAAATCTACATTTTGTGGATTGTGGTATTTAATGCTTCGAACATTATTGTATTCATGATGTTTGGTATCGAAATAATTTGAACATTAATTTAAGCGATAAAGACGAGAATCTAGATTTAGCTCAATCTTGCTTAAAACATCATTTTTATACTGTAAGCTGTTTGAAGTAGAACAATGTTTTAAGCAGTATCTAGACTCAAATAAGTGATTGTCGACTTTGATACCGAATATAACATAGTTCTGTTTTTCACTTATGTTACTAATATGATAGCGGTTTTAGTAATTGAATACACAATTTAGCATATTATATTAATATTTGTAAAAAAACGATTCTTTTCTTAAATTAATGTTATCCTAAACCAAATGTGTACCTATGTAATGATTTAATAAATACTAATATACCTTGTAATTGTTAGCTATTTATTTTTATTTTGATCAATGCTTGTACTAATATTTGGGATATAGATTTATGATATTGGGCATAATTACGTTTACAGTAAAGTATTTCTACATTCAGTGGTTGTACCTTAAAAATGGCTATGTACTTCAAAAGTCATGGACAGTAACTTAACCTACGTTAGTAAAATTAACGATGACGTTAAAATATAACATTATTTACAAAACAAAAGTACCTAATCTGAATAAAAGAGGTATTTTTATTTATAAAGAAAAAAAGCAGAAACAATTTCTCCATTAATCATCACAAAACTGTCAAGTAATATTGTAGCTTAATACTTTTAAAGTGTTGTTGGCGGTAGTTGATTTAACGACATCAATATAGCTAGTTCAAAAATAAACTACAACAGTGAAACATCCTCCCCTTTAAAAATCTTCTTCATTTCCTACTCCGATTACATAATCTGCATTCTACAATACTGGCTACATCTCTTCATAAGGGTCCATAGCATCGCCCAGTTTAACAAGGCCTATGAAGCTCTTCTCAGGCTCCATGAGCGAGTGTCTGTCGCCGCCGGTGTTTCTGACAGCGAGCTTGTCGCCAGCTCGAAGGTACAAAGCAGACGCTGAGAAGCAGGAGTTGGGCTTGTCAAGCCTCTCTAAGGAGTGAGAGGACTGCGCGCACTGCAGCAGTGTGTCCCGACCCTCAGTTTCAGGATTGGTTCGGTGAAGTACCCACGCTATGATGTCGTGGCTGTCCAGGTAGTAGATCTGGAAAATTTTAAAAGTCTTTAAAGTCCGCTCAAGTGAAAGCTTGTGATTCTGAAAAGTTATTACAGTTCAAGTCAGATAATTTACTGAACTACTACTGCATGGACATGGAGGTTATAATTTAACTTTTATTTTCATCTCATCTCGTTACGGTATGTAACGATAAGTCCGGTTTCTCAGAGTTTCACAATTTAAGGTATTTTACCCTGTGCTTCCGTCTATACAGTTTAAGTCAGATCCATAATTTACTGAACTACTCATACTGCATGGATATGGAGGTTATATTTTTTTATTTATTTTCATCTCATCTCGTTACGGTATGTAACGATAAGACTGGTTCTTCAGAGTTTTACAATTTAGGGTACAACATGTGCTTCCGTCTTTGAGCTTACCGTCACTATTACCATCGGTTAAGATAATGGCTGCCTAGGCTGGCTGGCTAGCCGTAGTCGTAGTGATCAAACGATCCACGAGGTTTTTTAACTGGAGATAGCATTACGCAAGCGTGTTGCCCCCTCCACCTCCCTCCTCTCTGGTGTTAATTTCCCAACGGGTTCGATTGAAAGGTAGAAGCTTCCGCTGCATTTATGCAAGGTAGACCCCCGAGTGGTAAGTGCTATGGCCGCCGCGCGTGAGACTTTCATTCTCCGAGTCGGTTGACGACACCAGGAATCCCGAGGGTACCTCTATAGTTTAGGAGCTCGGCTGGGTTGACCGTTTCGTGGGGGTGGGATCTTAGCGCTCTTACACACAATCGACAGTTTTCCGATGACACCGACGTAAGTTACTGCAGCCGCCGCTGCGCCGTCATGAGACGTCGATAAGGCATCGAACCTTCGAATCGAACACCAGATGGCGACACTTGTAGTTATAGCGTGCATTAACAGTGGTTTGTCAACGGCAACTACAGTTACTCTGACGTCGTCATCGTGCCGCTTGTGTGTCAGAGCCCTTAAGAGGGTTTACGTATTTCAGTTTCCCATACAAACTTCCAAGTCGAAATTTTTAAAAACCATTATGCCAATTTTGATAAAACTTTGCAAGCTTATATAAAACACAGGGATCTAAATAGTTTAATAAAAACATTTAAAAAAAACGTTTATTTAGCAGAGTTATTGCGATTTAGAGTCCACTATAGAAAGTTTAAAATCGCAATAAGTCAGTTAAATAAACGTTTTTTAAAAATGTTTTCAACAAACTATTTAGATCCCAATATTTTATTTTAGCATGCAAAGTTTTATTAAAATTGGCTTATTGGTTTTTAATAATTTCGACTATTTAGTTTGTATGGGAAACCGAAATTCGTAAACCCTCATAAGCTACGTCAGTTACCTGCACATAGACGAGGTAGACCCCCGAGGCGCGCACGTGCACGTGGCCGGCGTGCGTGAGCTTGGGCCGCTTCTCGTGGGCGGTCCTGGTCCAGCCCGACGGGTACCACACGTTGTGGGCCTGGTCGTGCGCCACACGCACCAAGCCGTTACCTGGAAACAAATACAAAAATATAAATACAAATTATTTTATTTAAACACTGGCGGACCGCTCGCGAGTTCGTTCGCGTGGACCCCGTACCCCGTGATGAATTTTTGAAAATATTAACTATTTTCTATTTATAACACATGGTGGCGTAGAGATGAAAGTGCAGGTGCATAAATAATATACACCGAGACATTTTAGTGGTTGTTTTTCCGCAGAAGAACGATTTACCTTTAGTAGTACTAGCGAATCATGCAAGTTATTTTTGCCAAAAATGACAAAAAAAATTCGACCTCCTATACAAAACGGTCCGATCAGCTGACAACATTAGCATGGGAGGTCAAAATTTTTAGGTCATTTTTGTCAAAAATAACTTGTATGATTCGATAGTTCTACTAAACGTAAATCGTTCTGCCGCGGGAAAACAACCACTAAAATATCTCGGTGTATAAACGGGAATTAACAAAAACTACTTAGTAAAGGTATTATGCTACTTACGCATACCTTTTATACCCGACGTTTCGACCGAATTGAGTTAAATACCGTATATAAGGTACTACCGGGTGACAAGGCCCACTTTTTTACAAATTGAAATAAAACCTATATTTTATCATTTAGAAGAAAAAGAGTGTTTACAATGAAAGCTTTGATTATTTCAAAATCCAAGTAAAAGTAGTTATTGAAGCTACAACGATAATTAGTTAGGTTTTTAAACATTTTTAAAAAACCTTATTTTGGGCTTTACTAAACATGGTATGTCCAATAAGGCCCGTGCCGTTTTTAAGTCATTTGGAGCAAAAGTAAGCATTAAAGACCATAAGGATACATCCACATCAAAATTGTAACATTCATAAACTTCGATAAAAGCAATCGGATTTTAAAATTATCAATAATTTGTAAAAAAAATACTTTTCCACTGTGTAATAAAACAGCCGAGGTATTGAATTTTTAAGTGTTTATTGTATTCATATTAGATTTTACTTATAAATTATTGTTATTTATGCTAAAATTAAGTAATTATTGTTTATATTCCTATTAAGGTCCAAGCAACTACTTCGTTGGGCCTTCCAAACCGTTGTGGGTCTTACAACACAAAAAAAAAAGCTATTAAATTAATCGCAGATGTTTACGTAAATGTCAAAAGAGTAATAATCAAATAAACACACTAAATAAAAATCTACTAACAAATCGTAGTATCAACAAGTAAAAGTAATAGGTATGAGCGGCCGCGACCGATGTCGGCGAACTGCCGGGTGCCACTGACAAGATGGTGGCCGCTCGCTGTCCGCTGCTGTGTTTCGGCGTTCATATTGACGTGTTTCATGCATGCTACGAAGTTGGCACGGATCAAATGTAATAAACATAGTTTACTGCGCTTGGGTCTTGGAAAACTGTTGGCCTTGTCATCCGGTAGTACCTACCTTATATGACGTGCATAATGGATCGCGAAAGTTTAAAAGTGTGAATAGTGCAGGTGCAGTTACGTGCGATGACAAAAGTGGAAGAGTGCAGTTTGAAATATATGATACATTAAGGTGAAGGTGACCCGCCGACAGGCCGGGCACCGCAAAGACGGCAATGTCGTGTTCTATACAACTAAACGCCTGAAAACTTAGTAGGAAAAAATAGATTTACGTTAAAAATCCTAATTTTTGATTAGGTTTAGGATTTGTTCGTAACAAATGGACTTACAGGAAAAAGTCACAAACTATAGAAATATCTATACCGGTAGAAAGGGGATACTTGGTCACCGTGGGGCTTTTTGGAAAAAAAAATTTTTGGACGTACGCAAACAAATTAACGTGAACGCAACCTTTTTATTCTGTAACATTTGGCAACTCCGTTATCTGTCAATCTCGACCAATCAGAGAAAAGAACACCGCGCGTGTGATGCTAAGAACTACATTTAGGGAGAGTCTGTTAGTTTTGTTCCAAATTAGGTTTTAAGTAAAAATGTTAAATTATTTAGTATTGACTTTTGCATTATTTGCAATATTATTTGTAAAATTTTAAATGTATGTTACAAAATATCGCCGTCCGTGTTTATATTGAAATAAAAACAGTTTTTAAAGATATTTTCTATGTAATTTTGTATGCATACAAATAACCCCACCCTGGGGGAAAGGCACCTTCTTTTTTAAAATAAACCTTACTGTTTGTTCATTCTATGTTTTTATTTTTGTATTTTTATAAGAGTTATATCTGTATTAAGCAACACATAGGTACTTCTTTATCTGTTAAAAATTAAAGGAAAAATAAATATTCAAATTTTATTTCTACTTTTTTACCAAATAGCCCCGTTCTACGGTACCGAGTTTCGCTTTAAATGGATTTGTCAAACTTATAAAAAAATGTGTACATGATAAATACAGAGCTTAGCATTTCAAATTAGTTCTGAATTTTAATAAAGCTTACAACAAGTATTTCGAACCTAAAGGTAGAGCTTCAGGTTAAAAGCGTATATTATTTTCGATGCTTTACATTCTATACTTTAGTCAGGAAACCTGTCTAAAGTCACCTCGTATCATGTTTAATCAGTACCCTTCGCCTTTGAGCTCATCAGCTGCCGTAAAGCAAGATACAATAGAAATTCAATTGTTAATAATCGTGACGGACAATATTATATGTACGGTTTTATGAAACACTAGCCGCCGCTCGCGGTTTCACCCGCGTGGTTCCCGTTCCCGTGGGAATATCAGGATAAAAAGTATCCTATGTGTTAATCCAGGTTATAAACTATCTGTATGCCAAATTTTATCTAAATCAATTCAGTAGTTTTTACGTGAAAGAGTAACAAACATCCATCCATACTTACAAACTTTCGCGTTTATAGGCTACAGGCGAGTGAGAGGCCTGTCACTCCGGGTGATGTGTGGTTAAGTTATTGTGTTTGTATTAGAAACTTTAACAAAGTTTGTAGTTCGGTTATAGCGAGATATTTGCGGTTGATACTGGTTTTTAAATTAGTTTGTAACCTTATATTATATTAGTGGTAAATGTGATAATATAGCTATTCTTCAAAAATATAATACCTACTTATTAGTGATTTGCTATCTGATAAATTTAATTCGATTCAAATAATTTATTTCAGAAAACAAGTTCCATAGTGTTAGTAAAAAATCAATACTATATTAAGTTAGTATCGAGATAGCAAAAATAATTTAGTTTAAAAATAAATAGAAGACAAGTATAAAACATGTTATAAATAAGAAAATAATAATCTAAATCCTAATCTTAGATCGATTCAAGCTGGGCCTGGCAAGAACACAATTATTTGTACATTTTATAATAATACGTTACGAACCATGTCGCGTAGCACAGTATAAATATAAGCTAAAGCAGTACGGAAACTAGACCTTTTTGTTGTTTTATATACCTACGCGCCAATCGAGCGTTAGGGTTGTCCTCTTATTTTTGTAAAATTGAAAAAGTTTTTGTTTAGTTAGCGCTGTATCTCAGCTAGTTAGCGCTTTTTTTGAGATAACTAGCAAAGCATTAGGGTTGTTGTTGTTTTTTAATTATTTATCCAAAAGTTTATTTGGGTTCTATAATGATCAAATAATCGAATTACAAACAAAATTCTGTAATTAAAAAATCTTCAACCATTTAAGAAGTTTTTATTCTTCGTTAATTATTATAAATTAATCACTGAAAAATACTTTCGCCTTCTACGACACGTTCGAAAAGCTTTATTATTAAATTTTATATACTAAGTGGAGGAGCTCGATGGCGCAGCGGCTAGCGCGTTCGGCTTGCGAACTTGCCCGTTAAGCAACCTTCGCAATGCCTGGTCGCTTTATTTGTAAGGCACTTAGTGTAAAAATTCTTATTCTAATAAATAGCTTTTTAAATAAATTATAGGAAAACATAGACACGGCACTATAAAATTGATTTTGTCTACTTCTTTGTAAATTAATACGGCTACTTATTTAATTCATTATACAGCCGAGTTCAAGCAGCGGTAAACAACGCACTACACTCGCGGCATTTTTAAAAATCGCGCGGACAGCGCACGCAATACACAACAGTGATCACTCGTCTCGACGCGGTACGCGCTATTGAGAGCACTGCGATGTCCGATTAGGGGCCCTGTAAAGACGTGCGTCTGTGGGCGGGCGTCGTTTTGAGCGTTTGTACGTAGCTTCCTTATTGCTTTAGCTTATATTTATACTGTGCCTTGGGTGTCGTAAAAGGCGACTAACGGACTGAAGACTGCGCTCGTACATCCAACAGCATAAAGCGGCGATGGGCTTACCTTACTACCTATAATGTGCCTATAATGTGCAGTTGTTATAAGTTAGTATTATTAGTTAGTATTAAGTGATAAGTATAGTGTTAGTGAAACGTGGTAGTAGACTGCTTTTGCGGTTCTCATTGCCTAGTCTCTTGACTAACCCTCTGGGGGAATACTCGTAAGTGTATTTATGTATGTACCTTTGTAAAACTCATGTCTCTCAGGGCTGAGATGCGAGGTGTTTCCGTGGAAGTGAGCGCCAATCAGCTGTTGCGGTCCCTGAAACAGTACAACTCTGTTAAAGTTATGTCACTTCTTGTAGTTGTGGTTGTACCATCTGATAATCCGTTACGGTAAGTATAAAAATTAAACCTTTTTTGAACACTGGCACATAAAAAGAAGAAAATAATTTATTGTGTCAAAACTGTGCACGCCGGTTCTGGCGTCACCATCGCTAAGTTCGCGGGTGCGATTTCCGGTCAGGTCAATTTTGAAATAATTGTTTTTCTAAATTGATTTCGGGTCTTGGTGTTTTCTATGTATAATAAATATGTTTATCTTTTATCTAACCAATAAAAACAGTTTCAAAAAAGCTTAATAATTGGTGTGAGAGTGAAAAAGTCATTTATTAAGAGGCCTATTACATCTCGAATGTGATTTTAGACAGTGAAAATTTTAGAAAATGGCCAATCTTGGCGTAGAATAGCTATTGGCATAATTCGTAGCGGCCTCGTTTTTTGTAAATTTTGCTTAACTTTTTAATTAAACCAAAAATAGCAGCGAAAGATTTTCATAAAATGGCACTTTTTTGAGCTCCTTGATTTAACTACTGTTCTAAACAAATAAAATAAAAAAATAGAATGTTATCTCTTACATAGTCGTATAGTTCGCAGTGGCCTCGGAATTTTTAAATATCATTGATTTTATACTTAAAGAAAAAAAATCTTATTCTAAGCCAAAAAACTTCGAAAATCGCTTTGAGTTAACTGTGAATTTCTCCTATGTACGATAATATTATTGAGCAAAATTTATACCAGAATAATCGTTACTTCATGAAGATTATAGATTTTATAGTGAATTTAGTATCTATTTCGATAAAAACGACAAGTACAACTGCAAAATTACTACAAAATGCAAAAATGGGCATTTTACACAAAAATCACAGTCGAGATGTAATAGGCCTCTTAATATAGTGAGCTAAAAATGAGTATCGTACCTCGCTGTCACTATTTCTAACAGTTCTCGTGACGGTGTGCATGGCGACCTTCGATGGAGCTGGCTCCGGCACGTGCGGGTATTTGCTGCTCTTCCTCCTATTGACAACCGAAAAACTCAATTAGCTATAGTTTACAACAATTAGAACGCCCAAATTAATACATTTTAGCAGTGATTTAGGTAAAAAAATTCGTAGCAGTTGTTCATGAAACACGTCATGGTGGTGAAACATGCAGAAATATTTCCTGTTATAGCCAGAGTTATTATAATTATGGAAGAATGTGAATTGTTTGGATAAATATTTTTTTTATAGCGTTGAATAACGAAGTTTTTAAATGATCTTTAAAGGCTTAGCTGTAATACCAGATACAGTAGTAATTCAATTGTATGCAACCTTTAGAAGTCTCTGTAAAAGGAAAGGGGCTATTAAAAGAAGGCACAAGTTAGAGCACGTTAGTAAAGAGTGTAGGTGTTATATCCTCAAACATATTTTATAACAGCTTTTAACTATTGAATACTCTCAGGCGTCTCTTTAAATTAAAGCAGTCCCCTTTGAACGGCACTTAGTGACCTCATTAGCGAAGTTCTAATTAAACCCGTAATTGACACCTATTCACAACTGGAGCCGACGTTCTATAAATAAACCTTTATCGGTTACGTAATATTTACCTACATAAGGCATTGCTTTGACATTATATACAATAAAATTACATACGTCGATGCTATGTTATAAGTGACGGTTTGTATAAGGTGCCATTAACCTCTTGAGGATCGTAAAACCAGACAAGAATAAAAATCATTTGTTTCGCGACCGCCGGCGCTCTTATGATCCTTGACCTATTATATCAATGGCGTATATTTAAAGTACCTACAGATATTAAACAGTAGTAGTAGTAGTAGTATTTTCCCTATTAAACAGTAGTAGGTATTTTGTCATTGGTTTTGATTTTAAATTTTCAAACAAATAATTTATTATTAAATTAGCAAAAACTGCATCCATGCGACTGCATTTTGGAAGTCGTCGCAAGCAGTCGTCAGAGTGAGTGCATCGACTTCCACGATGCAGTCGCATGTGTGAGTGAAGGCATCTACAGTATGATGCAGTTTATGCCAATTAAATAATAAATTATTTTGTTTGAAAAATTAATATTATCTTATACTATCTATGCCTACCCCTCCGGAACAAAAGAGTGAAGAACAATGCTTTTTTTTTGTTTATAGCAGAAGGAGGCAAACGAGCAAGCGGGTCACCTGATGGAAAGTAATCACCGCTGCCCATGGACACCCGCAAAACCAGAGGAATCGCAGGCGCGTTGCCGGCCTTTAAGGAAGGAATAGGCTCGTTTCTTGAAGATCCCTAAGTCGTAACGGTCCGGAAATACCGCCGCCGAGAGCTGGTTCCACAACACTGTAGTTCGAGGCAAGAAATTTCTTGAAAAACGCACAGTAGTAGACCGCCATCCATCAAGGCGATGTGGATGGAATGACAGTCGATTGCGTGTAGTGCGGTGAAGGAAATTAGCGGCAGGGATCAAGCCGAACAATTCCTCAGAACACTCCCCATGATATATACGGTACAATATACAGAGAGACGCAACGTCTCTCCGAAGAGCCAGTGGATCGAGCCGACCTGAAATAACCACGTCGCCGACAACTCGAGCAGCTCTGCGTTGAATGCGGTCAAATGGAAGGAGTTGGTATTGGGGTGCTCCAGCCCAGAGATGGGAGCAGTATTCCATATGCGGCCTGACCTGTGCTTTATACAGTTGTAAACGGTGGGCCGGCGTGAAATACTGACCCGCTCTATTAAGCACACCCAGCTTTTTCGAAGCTAATTTAGCTTTACCTTCCAAATGACCACGAAACTGAACGTCACTCGAAATATCGACGCCAAGGATTCCAATAATCGGATTGGTATCAAGGGGAGCTCCCTCAAAGTTCAGAGGTACGACGAAGGGATGTTTTTTCGCGGTAAATGCGCAAACTTGTGTTTTGGAGGGGTTAAAGCGGACTAGGTTATGTCGGCCCCAATCCGAGACATGACTTAACATGTTCTCGGTGTCAGTCACAAGTTTATTCCGGCTCTCGATGACGCTTTCCAGAGAAATATTAGCTCGCCCGGTGTAGAGCGTATCCCCAGTACTGTCATCCGCATAGCAATGAATGCTGTTGTTATGCAGCATGTCATTGATATGCAGAAGAAACAAAGTAGGGGACAACACACACCCCTGCGGGACTCCAGCATTCACGGGCTTCATGTCGGAGCACGAACCGTCGACTGCGACTTTGATGCTACGCCCAGTAAGAAAGCTGGCAACCCATGAACACAACTTCTCAGGAAGCCCGTATGATGGAAGTTTAGAGAAAAGAGCCCTGTGCCATACCCTGTCAAAAGCTTTCGCTACGTCCAAGCTAACTGCCAGTGCCTCCCCTTTACTCTCGACTGCCTCCGCCCATCGGTGAGTAAGGTACACTAAAAGATCACGAGCCGATCGACCGCGACGAAAACCATACTGGCGATCACTTAGTAGCTGGTTCTCTTCTAGGTACCTTAAGAGCTGGCGGTTTATAATGGATGCGTCTACATTCTGAATGTAAAAGAAATTCTTTTTATAAAAGAAGGAGGCAAACGAGCAAGTGGGTCACATGATAGAGAGTATAATCACCGTCGCCCATGGACACCCGCAAAACCAGAGGAGTCGCAGACGCGTTGCCGGCCTTTAAGGAAGGAATAGGCTCGGTTCTTGAAGATCCCTTAGTCGTAACGGTCCGAAAATACCGCCGCCGAGAGCTAGTTCCACAACACTGTAGTTCGAGGCAAGAAATTCGGCAAACTCCTTGTTTCGTCTATCCTCGGATTTCTATCAGTGGCCCTTTGAACTTGGCGCAGGCCGGACGCTCTCAATCGTCTATATAATCCATTATTATAGTATATATGATAAAGCTAAAAAAAATCCGAGAGCCTGGTGGTGTAACCGTACACTAAAATAGTACAACCAACTATTCTCCTCCTTTTGGTGTCGTAAAAGGCGACTAACGGACTAAAGACTGCACATAATCATCATATCTGACAATTAATTAATATTCGATTGCATTCGTAAATGCGATGATTACCGAAGACACTAAATTATCATTTTAATGTCTCTCAATTAAAATTAAAATTCTCAATTAAAATTGCATGTAAAAAGAATGCCTACCTCAGGAAAATATGTAGGTATGTGGGAAATAATGGGTTGGAATTTTTTATAACGTTTCGTTTGTTGGAGTTCATTTGAGCGTTTTATAACGCAAATAATCAAATATTATGAAAATTGCATTTAATTTGAAGAGACATAAATGTTAACATACGCATAAATAACAGGATAAAGTGACAGATCAAGTTCGGTGTCGTAACATTGAGAAACATCGTGTGGTCCAACGATGTGATTTGATGTCGCTATAAATATATGTGTAGTATGAAGACATAATAATAGGACACGTGGAATCATTGTAGGGGTTCACATATACAGAATGTAATAGTTCGTGCAATAGCTGTCGCCGAGATGAAAGGAAACTTTATCTTCCCACACATACTTCGGAACTATGTTTCATGTCTTCACTGCATTGAAGAACCGTTCACAACAACAATAAAAATGTTCAACGTTCCAATGAGTTGCCTTGAGAATATTTATTTAACAATGACAGATAAACGGTATAAGGTACGTTCGATTTAAGTAATATTGCAATAAAGTTCTGTAGAACTAGCCGAGTATTGAATAAATACATTTTGACTTAAAGGAGAGACAGTGATGAGCGGTGCTATGCTAGGATAATGATGAAATGAAAACCTTTAAATGTACCCAAGCTACGCTTCTCGGATAAAGATTTTACTTTCATGTAGATACTCTTAAAAAGGTTTGATCATCATCATCAGCCCATAAACGTTTCACAACTGGGCCACGCCTTCTTTACAGTTCGCTTAAAAATAAACAACTAATTATGCGATTGTGTACTGAACATACAAGACACTCTAAAGTGTTTCACTTTGATAGAGTTCTGTGTTGATCCGTGTTTATAAAAGTTAGAGCTATCAAAGCCTTTCAGTGGAAAGGTTAAGAATATAAAATGAAAGCAGCTTAGGTCCATTAAGCTCTTTCAATGTTGCTTTCAACATTACCGACGCCTTTTAAAAGCGGCTAGAGAAACAATTTCAAAGAATAATGTTGGAGTTTGTTGGAAACTACAAAAGAGGCTTCAACAGGTAACTAGCTTAACAAAAACTTAAGAAACGTTCATGAAAATTTCAAGATTTTTAATAAAAAACTTTTAAATTAAATTAATAGTTTTTAATCGAGGTCAAGTCAAGTAAGTCTGTTTTGATTTTCTAGATTGTTAAGTCTAGTCAGTCGGACAAAAATCTAAAACAGGTTTTAAAGGCTCGTATTCTAAAACCAAACTCACACTCAAATCTCTGCTTAAGTACAGTTAGAAAGGGATGGCGATATATGCGATGAATAGCATCATCCCTTTCTAACTGTACTCAAGCAGATTTGAGTTTTAATTTGGTTTTAGAACACACAGCCTTAGATTAGTTGACATTACCTACATACATCAGGTCACTGCCTGAAACACAGCTAGAAACGCTCATACATATTAACTTTGTAATTCCGTAACTGTAAAGGCGGGTCTCCTGCGACACTGTTTAGTTTTTTCTAACACCTAACATCAAACATCTAACAAAATATGTCAAAATATGTACGTAGGCCACGCCCATATTAGTTAGATGTTTGATGTTAGGTGTTAGAAAATACAAAACAGTGTCGCAGGAGACCCGCCTTAACCCACTTGTTACTGAAACTATTTTTTGTCTCGTATTTCCATAATTTTTAGATATTGTAACCTTGATGTATATAGTAACAACGAAAAAATAATAAAAAAAACATAGTTTTCTGGAAAGCTCGGAAAATGTGGATCGTTATAACGATCAGTAGTAGTAGGCGGGTAGGTCAACGCTCATACAAGAACCAGTTTACCGTTTAGCGATAATATTCTATTTGAATGAAATAAAACAGACATGTTTTTATGAAAAAAGGCTTTATTTTGTTTTCAAAATCTTTTTATTTACAAATTAGTTTACTTATGTAGGAGTGGTAGGTTGTAAAACATATTTTTGGGTGTAAATTAATATTACACTTTTGACAAGTGAAGTTGGTATTTTTTTTGCATATCAGACATCTGAGCTGGATGTCCATGTATTCTACGATATGATCGATTTTATCATAGCTAGAAGTTTCCTTATAATCGTGGAGATGGACAAGGGCCGCGTTTATCTTTTTTATATGTTTCTAGTACACCCCTGGCTACTGTTCTCCGAAAGTAAGGGGATTGTACTCTCCACCATCACTTTTGTACAGTTGCCAGGCATTGTGTGTAGCCATGTCCAGACAGTGAGATAATAAAGAAAAATAGCATTTCTTGCCACCAATGTAAATCTATCCCTTGACATGGCATTGTATACAATACTGAAATCTGTGTCCGATGATTTCTCCCAGTACATTTTTCTTCGAGGAACTACGATGTAGCCGCTGTACAGAAGTATGCCGAGGCAACATTTCATCTCACTCAATGTCACATTGTCAACTTTATTTCTTTTGAATGGCGTAAATATTTGTGTACTTGACCAACAATTCGATAACGCCATCATCAAACATACACTCGAAATATAAAGGTGACTGAAGGTGTTTTCGTCCATGGTTTTCTTGCCATTGTAGTTGGTCGCGCGGGTTATGGCGATTTCACCAAGTATATGACAGAGTATTTGATACAGTTGGGTTGGCTCAATATAAGGAACGACTAAAAGCGTGTTGCTAATTACTTGATCTGCACTAGATGTCGATGGCTCAGGTTCAGCTTCTTCAATTGGAGGTTCCTCTGTGGCCCGACGCCTTTTGGCTAAAGAAGACAGAGGTTCGTCGTCTTCATCACTGTCAGCGGACCCGTAATCAATTTGTGCAGGTGCTTTTAGCTGAGAACCTAGAAAAATGTAAGTTGATATATAAGAACAACTCAGCGCATGAGAAAAACATTTACGATCAAAATAAAAGTTCTATAACATACTTGGGAGATTGTTCAAAGTAACATACTCTTCATCACCCGAATCTTCGTCTGTGGCAGCATTTGCCTTTTCTGGTGGTAAAATAGTCAAATTTCTTGGAAATAGGGCATCGTCATCTTATTGCTCTAGTTCATCGATGATTTAATTGAGCGACAACATCTTAGTAAGTCTTGGCCTGAAAGTTACAAATAACACCCCCATATTACTACCGATCGTTATAAAGATCATAAAATCTATCATCATTTTTTATACTAAAAAATTGTACAAAAACCAAATTTTATTTCATGAATGTGTAAGACAGGTTGTAATTTTTTAAAAAACATCAATAAAAATAATTGCAATCACAAACAATTTTATAAAAACTTACCGATTTTAACACATTGTGGAAGTTAAATCCGCCAATACAACTTAAAACACAAATTTACTTAGAAATTATAAACAAATAATATTTACGTAAGCGCAAAAACAATGTCGAACGATCACCACGACGATTAATATACAACAAGCAGTAAAAGTCCACTTGTAATATGTTTCAATTGGGGGTACTTTTAATAGATTTTTTTGATCTTTATAACGATCGGTCGCTGTAAATGGGTTAAGAGGCCTATTACATCTCGACTGTGATTTTTGCGTCAAATGTCCAATTTTGGCGTTATGGATCTCAGAAACAAAAATACTTTAACAATTATGTCTTACTGAATAGTGTAGAATAGTTATTGGAATAGTGCGTAGCGGCCTCGCTTTTTGTAAATTTTGCTTAACTTATTAATTAAACCCAAAATTGCAGAGAAAGATTTGTAAAAAGTGCGCGAAGGCACTTTTTGAGCTCATCGATTGAACTACTGTTCTAAACAAGTGAAATAAAAAAAATATTATATTATCTCTTATATCGTTGAATAGGGCGTAGCGGCCTCTGAATTTTTAGATTTATAGATTTTATATAAAAAAAAAATCTTATTCTAAACCAAAAAACTTCGAAAATCGCTCTAAGTTAACTGTGAATTTCTTTTATCTTCGATAATATTATTGAGCAAAATTTATACCAGAGTAATTGTTACTCCATGAAGAATAAAGATTTTATAATGAATTTATTATCCTATTTCGATAAAAACGATAAATACAACTGCAAAATTACTACAAAATGCGATGCGCCGGCCGTCCGAATTCAACTTATGCTCACAGAATGGAGATTTGTAATATTATGCCCAAATTTATTATCCTATTTCGATAAAAACGATAAATACAACTGCAAAATTACTACAAAATGCGATGCGCCGGCCGTCCGAATTCAACTTATGCTCACAGAATGGAGATTTGTAATATTATGCACAAATTTATTATACTTTTCGATAAAAACGATAAATACAACTGCAAAATTACTACAAAATGCGGAAATGGGCATTTTACGCAAAAATCACATCCGAGATGTAATCAACTAGCAAAATTTCCTCTTACACACATCCCAAGAGTATAATTTTACCTGTCTTATGGTACTCCGATAGACTGCTATAAGTGTGGATTTGGGCGCACTTAATAAGTCTATTTACCCTTAAATATATCTTAAATTGGTTTCGAGAAGTGTATTTCCAATCTTACAAAATTCTTGTTGATGCTTTAATAATACCAAACAGACTTACAAATGATTTACAAAGGCATTCTTTATGGGCATTTACCCATTATAATGCACTTACTAATGCTGTTCTAAGTGTGATATTACTTGTAGTGCTCTTTGTGAGCTTTTAGTAAGACATGTAATCAGATGTAATCACAGTCCGCCGAAAGGATTGCCAAGTGCTCGTGAAACTTTTCTGAATAATAAGAAGAGTATTAAAAACGTAAGTATTATGTAATGTCCTGTTTAATTCACTTTCCTACAAAATGTGTAAGTATAATTTCATGTTTATTACGCATTACTAACTGTTATTTAATTGCGAAGTCGATTTTATCGAGTATTTTGAAATATCAATCACAATATTTTTACGGGCCATTTCAACAATGAATCTTTAATAATAAAAAATATTAAATTAAAAATGTAAAATATGGAATTGTCGCCATTATCACCAATCATGCCTTATAGTGGCTTTAACTGAACCAATATAAGTGCATTACCATTGTTTAAGGTTTACACCGCACTTCTAAAATCAAATTCAACCACATTTTTTAATCCTCGCGGCCATTGCTCATAACCTTTAGGTTTCCTTATTAAAGTAAAAGTAGGCTAAAAGACAAACAGGGAAGTTCCTGGTCGACCACCTTTTGACTTTTTTGCAATGCATTAGAATTCTAATTGCAATTATCTAATTTCTAAGACATTTGACGTGCTAGTACTCTTTACTATCTTTTACAATAGTCACTTCTAAGATCGAGTGATCTTACAAAATGCATTCATAAGAGTTTATTAAGAATCAAGGGTAAATAGGCTTATAAAGTGCGCATATAATACTACTGTTCTAACAAATGTTTTATAAAGTAAGCTTATATACATCTTTAAGAATAAGTTATAAGTAACAGACGATATCTAGCAAAACACTTAGTAAAGTCACTTTTAAGATTGAGTGGACTTACAAAGTGCATGTATAAGTGTTAATTAAGACTCAAGGGCAATTAGGCTTATAAAGTGCGTGTATAATACTATTGCTCTAATAAACATTATATAAAGTTTGCTTATATACGTCTGTAAGAATAAGTTATAAGTGTAACAGCCGATATCTAATAAAATACTTTGATAAGTCACTTTTAAGACTAAGTGGACTTATATAGTGCATGTATAAGTGTTAATTAAGAATTAGGCTTAAATAGTGCGTTTATAACACTACTGGTCTTATTGATGTCATTTCTCGTTTTCTTATATACTTCTAAAAGTATTTTTAACAAGTATATATGCTCTTATAGCTTAAATAGACTTATGATATGCCATTATTAGAGTCTCTATCTTAATCAGAACGTATATAAAATTTATTTAAGGACATAGCTCTTAGAAGCTTTCGTTTCTAAGGGTATTTTGCTAGCTGGGAGGCCTCTTAACAGTGAATACACATACACACAGATTGACGACTATCGTCCCCAAAGGGTTAGTCAGAGACTATACAATGGGATAGGCATTGAGGACCGCAGAAGCAGTCCACTGCCATAGTCCACGTTTCACCGAATGACAACTGAGCATGTGCTCAGCGTGATAGGTGATGAGCCCATCGCTGCTCTATACTGTTGGATGTATGGTGCCGTCTTTAGTCCGTTAGTCGCCTTTTACGACAAAGAAGAGATGGGTTGGTACTACTTTTTTTTGTGAGCCCTTATACCACACAGTAAATAATGTCTACGAGCTACTGTAACAGAGAATACATTTCTATATTTTCTTAAATAAAGACGGAGCGTGTTCTCTGAACATACGACGTAATTTTATGTTGTTGTTTCATAATATGTAAGGTACTAATACACGTTATTATTAGCTGGTAGGAAATCTGACACTGTATTGAGGTTGCATTCCTTTTTGCGTTTGCGTACGTGCAGTCAACATGGTACCTAGTATAAGTGTACAGTTTATAATAAAATAAGTACACAAGCAATATCGCTTGCGACTTCGTCCGTGTTAACCAACGCATCCAGTGATCCTAAATTATTGTAAAAAATCATATTTTAGCAGAGTTTCGTATCTTACAAGAACTTATGTGGCAGAAGTGTGATCAAGCCATCTTTTTCAGCAGATGGGGAGTTTGGATCATAATAACTCACCACGCTGGCCCAACGCGGAGGGGGAGGGGGGGTTAAAAAAATGCTAAAAAAACATCACGTGATTAATGGACGGCCCCTAAAGACGTAATCTATATATATAAAAATGAAACCCGTTTTCCGTTGTCACGACATAACATGAAAACGGCTTGACCGATTTGGCTGATTTTTTTTTTGTTGTGTTTGTTATTGTCAGGATAAGGTTCTTATGAAAGAAAAAATTAAAATAAATTCTTTTTTTTTTAACTATTTTTTGCAATATTCATAATTACGACAGGACAACGTCTGTCGGGTCAGCTAGTTGCTTATAAATATCGTATTATTGAAATTTTGCATCCACAATGCTATATACTCGTAGATATAGGATAAAATGATTACTAGAAAAAGAGGGTAGACTTCACAGTGACGTAATACCGTTGGCTTGCAGCGTAAATCAAACTACTAGGAAAAATTTAGCAAGTCTTCTGGGGTCTCCTTAGCTCAGCGGTTAGAGCAGTGGACCGGCAATCCAAAGGTCGTGGGTTCGAATCCCATTCGAGCTTCCTGAGACTGGTTGATTTTTTTCAAGTAAACATTTTATCCTATATCTATATAGCATTGTGAATGCAAAATTTCAATAATATGATAGGTATATTATGTCTCGTGTGATTCTTACCATTAGGTGAGATGAAGGCTCTACCGTAGTTGAAAAAAAGGCGTTTACGTTTAGTTTATAACCGTGTGGCGTATAGTGGTGAAAAATCCTACTAACTCCCCCCTATCTTCCCTTGGGTGTCGTAAAAGGCGACTAAAAACTAACGACTGCACATACTTCCAACAGCATAGAGCGGCGTTGGACTTACCACCTGTCACGCTGAGCACATGTGCAGTCGCTATTTGGTGAAAAGTGGACTATGGCAGAGGACTGCTTCTGCGGTATACATGTATGTATGTAATCTTGCGAAGGAAGGGCAAAAGAATAAAAAGGACTTACCTTTCTTCGAATTTGCCAGCCATTTTGGAGACGGGCAGAGGGTCGATCATTTCGATCGGCGCGTCGGGGAATACGCTCCGCTTTGCTCGCTCGTCGCTCGGCGTTGTCGCTGGCAGAGACGCGGCGAGAACTAAAAGAAACAGTACCATTATGAGAAGATTCTCATATAGCTATAGATATAGCGGTAGTACTATTAGTTATTAAGTGTCTGTAGTCCACAAAATTGTCAAAGGACATCAGTTTTTTGGGCGTTTTCTAAAAGTGCAACAAAAAAAAATGGTACTTACATATTGTTAAAACTAGCCATTTGGAGAAATAGTTAATATGGCACAAAAGTTGTAGGATTGCTCCGAGCGAAGTTTTACAGGTTCGAAGATTCATCATTTTCATACATTTATTGATTCCTTATTTTTTTTTGTATAAACAGAAGAGATGATGACCCCACAGCTTTTGCGCTACAATGACAATTGATTTAGATCATCAGTTTTAGAAATATCTATCATTATTTTATGTTTCCCAGTCCCAGCACTTTCAGAAATCAATAAATGTATGAAAATTATGAATCATCGAACTTGTATAACTTGGCTCAGAGCAATCCTACAACTTTTGTGCCACATTAACTATTACTCCAAATCGCTAGTTCTAACAATACGTACTATTTTTTTTCGTTGGCCGGCACTTTCGGAAACGGCCCAAAAATGTATGGAGCCTGAATGATCTCCTTTCTTCAATGTACCTATGTATATTGATCTTTATTTTCCTAGACTGAAAGTTCAAAATGTTGAAGTGCAGTGCAAGTCTATACATTTCTACCAAAATCTTTGAAATGTTAGTACCTAATTCCTTTTAAGGATTCAACCACCTCTGTGGTTCAGTGGTTAAACTACTTAGACCCAGCATTCGCAGTTTCACGGGTTCATTCCCAGTATACTGGACTGGCTATACCCACAGGAGTGGCTTAGCGCTTTAGTACTATGTCGTACCAACTACTGCGTTATTGTTTTTTTACAGCATCCGGAATGTTCTAGCTAGGTACAGTCACGAGTACCAATATGTAAACACTTTGACTCTTATTCCATTGTATTAAAAGTTACAATTGGTTACATATTTTTGCTCTTGACTGTACAACATAATATATTTTTATTTTTAAAAATTGAATAAAACAACAAATTGGTTTCCTGTAACGGTACCGAATCGTAAACACCGTGTACTTACAGCATAGCCTTTTCCAGGATTTGGTATGCATCATTGCTGAATATCAATGACATGCAGATAAGGAAATTTTGTATTGTTTGTTAAACTAGTTTTAAAAGCTGTTACTTAAAGAAATAGAGCCGTATTTTAATACATAGATCATCACTTGATGTTACGGTTTTCGCAGTTTGAAGTGTGACCGTGTTTGAGACGTCGCAGCACGGCCACAAAAAATAAATCATAGTGGGTGACGTGGTGACCTTTTGAGGCATGACATCTTCCTGAACGGTACTGGATAGTAGACGTCCTGTACAGCCTATCCCAAAGCCTATGCCAGGATTTGGTACGTCACCGTGACTGGGTCACAACAGAGACTCGCTAACGTTTCGGACACATTATAATCGGACACAGTGTCCGAATTGACACTTTTTAATTTTATTGTTTTATTCACTGACGATTCGGACACCATTAAAATTTTTCATTAATTTTAAGAAAATATAGATACCATATTAAAAAAACAATAACTTGATTTATCTGACTGTACTGAACAGCTCTAATAATTTAATAGTGTCCGAATCGTCTGCAAAAAAATAATAAAATTAAAAAGTGTCCATTCGGACACTGTGTCCCAATATAATGTGTCCGAAACGTCAGTTACATCAGAACACAGTTATAATCTCACCACAGAGGGTCAACTCTCTAAGCGCCTCCGAAACTTCGTTGGCCCGTAATCGTCGTACAATGCACGCGCACTTGTTTTTTTAATAAGGATTGGCGCAGTACAGTCAGCATCAAAAGTGGCTTAGCATATGAAATTTTTAAATGATTGTTATTTATTTATTTATTTATTCACAAAACAATTTACATTGTGTTTGAAGTACAGACAATATTAAATTTAAAATATAAAATAACCATTAAGAACAAATAATATTCAGATAATTCAATTACTTAAATAAAATAATAATAAAATAGATTATTCATAATAAAATTACAATAATAATTAAAATTCGTTAACATGTCACCTATTAATTGACAAATAAGTTCGAATACAATATTACAATAATAAATATAAAAACTATAAGATTCATTCAACAATAGTGACAAAAAAAACATCTTAGCAACAAACGCAAACACTAATTACAAGAAATAAGGATCATGCTTGTACTAGTAAGTATAATCGTAATCAGTAATCACTTTATCGCTACAATTCCTCCACTGAATAGTAGCACTTTTCCAATAAAAACGCTTTTAATTTGACTTTGAATTGTGAGTGATACAATAACTCTTTTAATTCGAGTGGCAGTCTGTTGAACAATTTAGTGGACTGATAGTATGAACAATGACTTGCCACATTAAGTCTGGGAGTCTGTTTCGATTGAAAATCTTTCCTTCTTGTGCTTTCTCTTTCCTGTCTGTCTGCAGCGGTTTCATACATGAGTATGTTTTTAGCAAAATGACAAAGCAAAATCAGTATGTATAAACATGGTACAGTAAGTATTTTTAAACTGTTAAAATGATCTCGACAAGACTCCTGCTGTTTAATACGTACCATTGTTCTTATGGCCCTTTTTTGCAGTATGAACGCCCGTGATAAGTTATATAAGTAACTCTTTACCCAAAACAATATGCTATATCGAAATCTCGATTCTATTAACGCATGGTATACCATTTTAAGATGGTTAATGTCCACTTCCTCGCGCAGACTTCGCAGTACGTAGCAAGCCGAACTGACCTTGCTTTCTATGTCTGCAATTTCCTGCTTCCAGTTTAAAAGATGATCAATGTTGACCCCTAGAAATTTAACTTTTTCCACTGTATTGACATTTTCTCCATTAAGTATGCCACTTAATTTTGCTGTGTTTTTACTTGTAGTTTTAAACAACATTACAGATGTCTTGCTTACGTTAATTCTTAAGCTATTATTAGTAAACCAAGTGTTGAAAGCTATGAAAATCTCATTTACTCTTGCATCAAGTTGATCCATACTATTAGCTGACACAATAGCATTTGTATCATCAGCAAACACTATCATAGTTAGAAATTCAGGAAATTTATTGGTCATAAAATTTAGTAGGTCATTCATGAATATGTTAAAAAAGATTGGGCCTAATATTGAACCTTGTGGTACACCTATTTTGATGTCGATTAACTTGGATCGAGTAGCCCTTTCACACATACTTTCTTCATCGACAGCTTTTACTTCCACAAACATTTTACGATTACTCAGATATGACTTAAACAGTTCTAGAGCTCTGCCTCTTATCCCGTAGTAATCGAGTTTCTTTAGCAGAACATCATGTTTAACCGTGTCAAAAGCAGAACTTAGGTCCAAAAAGAGACCCGCTACTTTTGATTTATTATTTAATTTATGGATTACATCATTTAGTAACGTAGCCACCGCATCTTGCGTTCCTACATTTCTACGATAACCAAACTGCCTTTCGTTTAGGATTTTGTTTAAATTTAAATGATGAATCAATCTTATCTTTATAAGTTTCTCAAAGATTTTGGATAAAGTTGGCAGTAATGAGATTTGCCTAAACATTTTTGGATCCTGTCTTGAGCCTTTTTTTATGTATTGGTACTATCTTTGCAATTTTTAGTTGATCTGGGAATAGCCCTTCATCAAAACATTCATTGAAAAAGTAAGTTAATGGGACTGCTAAAACATCAATGTTATCTCTTATTACAGTAATAGGTATCTCGTCATAACTACAAGAAGTTTTATACTCCATACTTCTGACAATTTTAATAATTTCACCTGGAGTAACCAGGTCAAACGTCATTTCTTCAGATACTTTTGCTGTGTGATCTTGCAGTAGTATTATTGCTGCTGCAGAGTTGGTCCCAGTTACACAAGAATTGATATCAAACTGTTTAGCGTTTTTGTTTACGGTTTAAATGACCAGTATTGTCTGACATAGCTGTTGAGTCAAAAGTACATGACCGTCACTATAGGTATTTACAGAGAAGTTATAATTATGAACACAAAAAATGTCATATAATTCTGAAATGTAAAATGATGAAGACACTTACACGTGACTAGGTATTACTTTTGCCACCTTGTTTTTGTTCAGTTACTTTTGATGCTGACTGTACATGCACACACAGCCGTGTATGACGAATTACGGGCAGTAGAATTCACGGATGCGGTTAGAGAGTAGGGCCTCTGTTCCAGAGACGACCTTGTGAATGTCAATGAGTCAAACAAATCCAAGCACCGGCTCAGTGCCATAAAATTAATCATATACTGGACTGAAATTTTTCAGCCAACCCACTCGCAATATATTTTTTAACAAATTAAATTTGATATAAAATACTTTTCACCCATTAACCGCTCGGTGAAGGTCGTTGTATACTCGGATCCTCTACTACATGCTATTAGTCGTTTACGCTTGAAATGGTTGTTGGCCGTGTCTTTCATACCGAAATAAACCTTTTTTATTTCTATACTTAAAATTACGGTACCGATATAGGATATCGGAATATTCCGGTCCGGGTATTTTTCGGTTTTATTTTTATTTTTCGGCTCGGACTACATGCATCCGGAATCACACGGACCCGAAAAAACACGGCCCCGGATTCATTCCGTAGCTTAAACAAATATATGAATTTTTACTGCATCGACTACATGTGATCAGGGGCCTTCCGATCCCGATTTTCACCCGGAAGCAACCGAAACATGCTCTGGACGTCTCCGAGTACCCGGTCCGTTATTTTTCGGCACGGGGGGCGGGGCCTATGAATATCGTGTGAAGTTGTATGGAGCTGACCACACGAGAACTCGAGAAACGTCCGTTCCGGTCCGGTCCGGAGGAATAACGCGCCAGTCGATGACAGACGCTCAAAGCGGTCGGTCGCGTCGCGTGCGCAAGCAAAACTGCAAAATAGTAGTTGATTCCTCATTTGCCTCATTATGGTGATAGTAGTAGGAGCACAGAATAAATAATAGTACCTACTAGTAGTAGTGTTCGTAGAATTTATCAGGAAAGAACCTAATTTTTGTATAAGACTTGTCGAATACATATTCCGTTATGCGGTCTATGTGAAAAGGATGAACCCAATATCTTTTCACTTTCCTCTGTTTCCCATTACATTTCGACTGCGATATTTGCGTAAAATGGCCAATTTTGGCGTTACGGATCTCGGAAACAAAAATACATTAACAATTTTGACTTATTGAATAATGTAGAATAGCTTTTGGAATAATGCGGAGAGGCCTTGCTTTTTGTAAATTTTGCTTAACTTTTTAATTAAAATGTTTACTAGAAAAAAACACACGCACACACACTTCACAATGACGTAATACCGCTGGCTTGCAGCACTACTAGAAAAAATTCAAGAGTCTTCTGGGGTCTCGGTAGCTTAGCGGTTAGAGCAGTGGACCAGCAATCCAAAGGTCACGGGTTCGAATCCCGTTCGAGCTTTCCAGAGACTAGTTGTTTTTTTCTACTAAACATTTTATCCTATATCTATATAGCATTGTAAATGTAAAATTTTAATAATAAAGATTTTTAATTAAACCCAAAATTGCAGAGAAAGACTTTCATAAAATGCGCGAAGGCACTTTTTTGAGCTCCTAGATTGAACTACTGTTCTAAACAAATGAAATAAAAAAAATAGAATGTTATCACTTATATAGACTTAAAGTGAATTTTTAGATATCATTGATTTTATATAGAAAAAAAACCTTATTCTAAACCAAAAAAACTTCGACTATTGCTTTAAGTTAACCGTGAATTTCTCCTATCTACGATAATATTATTGAGCAAAATTTATACCAGAATAATCGTTACTTCATAATGAATAAATATTTTATAATTAATTAATTATCCTATTTCGATAAAAACGATAAATACAACTGCAAAATTACTTCAAAATGCGATGCGCCGGCCGTCCGAACTCAGCTTATCCTCGCAGAAGGACATTTGTAATATTAAGCATGAATTTATTATCCTATTTCGATAAAAACGATAAATACAACTGCAAAATTACATCAAAATGCGAAAATGGGCATTTTACGCAAAAATCACAGTCGAGATGTAAGTAATAGGCCTCTTAACGGCTACAGCTAAGCATACAATTTCAACTAAAGTTAAACTTTCCATTGTAGAACGGACGACTATCCAGCGCAAGTGCTAGAGACCGACTGAGTTTTCTCTCCGGATTCAAAACGTAGCGCGTGTAGTCGATTACTTGCCGAATTTGGTTTTTTCCCGGGCCGGACTGATTCCGGATGTATGTAGTCCGAGCCTAAGGTACCAGATTTTTTGGGTTATTCAGTCCCTACTGTCGACTCGCCTGCGCTCGGCTACGCTTTGCTCGGCGCTCGCTCTTTTGCGAAATGTAAAATGCCCCATCAAAAGCCGGACAAACCGGACATAGTTTATTTTGGCCGGACACGCAATCAAACAGCCTAACTATGCCCGGCTTTGTCCGGACGCCTGGCAACGCTACCCATCACAAGCATACAGAATATTACAGACCCTACGGCTCGGCAGTCGCTTTTAAAGTTACAATCGATTCAAAAAGCGTGTTTGAAAATGACAGGCGGTCGACGAATTGGCACTGACTACAAAGCTCTATTTTAAGGCCAAAACTATGTTATTGAAATTTCTACAACACGTGAAACATTTATAGTTCAGTGAAGTAGGGCGCGCTCATTGGCCCGCCGATATTGCAACATTCTTCTTCGTTAGCTGCAACGTTGCGATTGCGCTCGCTCTGGGGGCTAAATTGTCTTACTTCACCACCTAGCGCAATACCTTTCAAAGGTATTAGAGTCTGGCCAACGAAAGCTGAACCTCGTAGTTATTTGATTGGCAACACTTTGTCTCTATGTGTGTCTATCTGAGATGTTATGTCGTATGTCAAATTGAAATTTTTCTGAGAAAATTGCAGCTGTGTGACTTGTGTGAGTGATCTGTGTTACCCAGTCATGATTTTTTTGAATTTGCCGCGTTTTTCCTGGTTCAGCTTTTTAATTTAGCCGACTTGAAAATCGTCCAAAACTTTTTTAACCTACCGCTCATTCGGACGTCAATTTTTAGCTGTGGAGAATTTTAGGCACAAGAAACTACACATTCGAGTACATTGCTTTGCAATTTTAATAATTTTAAAATTCGTTTTAAATAGACAAACTAGCAAAGCAATGTACTTCTACTGACTAAATTACTAGCACAAGTGCGAAGTATCCAACCTTTAAAAGTATAGCGATAGTATTGTGAAGTTACACAATTAGCCCCTGTAGTGGAATTTATATTAGAAATAACCGTGTCGCGTTGTGAAAGAAACTACCACCCCCTCTCTTCCCTTGAGTGTCGTAAATGGCGACTGACGGACTATAAAGACTGCACACTGCACATACATCCAACTGCTTAGAGCGGCGATGGGCTCATCACCTGTCACGCGGAGCACATGTGGACTATGGCAGAGGATTGCTTTTGCGCCCTCATTGCCTAGTCTCTGACTAACCCTTCGGGGATAATAGGCGTGATTATATGTGTGTATGTAATAAAGGAAAAATGATGCTTAATTTGACGGCTGTGCATTGGCTTGCCGGGTAGCGATTCTACTGCGACACCCGAGATTCGATTCCTGCATGCGCTAATAAAGGCATGTGACAACGATAAGTATATAATTGGCACCTAGTAAATGGAGCCGAGTGTGTGGCGGCGGTAAATAAAAAACTAATATTAAATTAAAAATAAAGTTTACGCTCACACTCATTGTTATCTAGACCAAGATGAGTATTCTATTGAAACTCGTTAATATGGCAAGATAACGGATAAATATACATAAACATGGAAAAACATCCAGACCCGAAATCAATTTAGAAAAACAGACAGTTTTCTCAAAATTGACCCGACCGGGAATTGCACGCGGGACCTCAGAGATGGTGCGACGCCAGACCCGGCGTACTAACCATGGAGGTCGTCTACATTTAAAATAAAAAAATTAAAGAAACAATGTACTTTTTTGGTATTGCGATATTTTATGGTTTTACAAAAAGCCCCCCAAGGTGGTAAAGTGTTTCATACTCGTATGTACCTAGCTTTTATGATAAGCTATTATATCAATTTATTGTTACCTATACATATATGCTTATTTAATTATGTCATCCGTTCAATCAAAGCAGACCTCGTACTGTGTAAATTACATTCAATATCCATGTACGTGATAAGATTAGTAAGTTAGGGATTAATTG
Source organism: Scoparia ambigualis (assembly GCA_963921215.1). Lineage (NCBI taxonomy): Eukaryota > Metazoa > Arthropoda > Insecta > Lepidoptera > Crambidae > Scoparia > Scoparia ambigualis. The sequence goes on from OY992504.1 coordinate 35,268,685, forward strand.
GTGTGGTATTGGTCAATACTAATTACGTTATCGTGTATGTTCAGTCTAAGCTCATTGTAATGGCTGAGAAAAACTCCCAAAATGGCTACAAATGTGATACTTTTAAACCATTTCTGGCCTTTATCTCTTCTGATAGTACCTAAGAGAGTCTAAAGCTGAAGATCGAATTGCACTTAACCCGGAATACAAAACCACTGAGCTACCTTGCCTCAACCGTCGGAACCGAACAATGCCGATAACGTGACTATTGTTATGGTAGACTTAATATTTACTAAGTTGGGAGTGGGACAGACTTATATACGATGGGCATACTAAAAGGACTGTTATGTAGCCCTTCCACTTATTTATTTATTATTTACTTACCTAACCGAATATAATAATATGTACCCTTCCTGAGAACCAAACTCGGATATCTAAGTTTGAGACTGGATTCCTTTAATTACAAGTACTTACTTGAATACATTTTTTGTTTGAAGAAGTAATCGTCATCAACACATTTAAACGTCTGGTTTTTCCACAAGGACAACGGTGTATGGGAATATTGGGCCATAATCCACCACGATGGCCCTATGCGGTTGGTAGGTCTTAACAAGTGCCGTATCACGACAACAACTGGGACCAGCGGCCTTACGTGCCTTCCGAAGCACTGTTAACTAGCTCAAAAACGTTCCATTGTTGGGCATAGGCCTTTCCACATGGACAGCAGCATATAGGGAGATTAAGCCGTAACCCACCGCGCTGGCCCAATGTGGGTTTGCTTGTTACTACCCTACCACCTACCTATATGCTGCTGTCCATATGGGACGACCTGAGCATGGCTCCGAAGCACGGAGGTTTATTAAATAGTAAACAATCGACGTTACCTATGTCAGGGTTCTCCGGGTTTTCGTTGAGCATCCGCTGTATCTTTCGGATCTTGGACAGCGACGCCTTGTCCTCCTGGTTGAACTTCATCACTGGGTCTGTGAAATCCTCAGGCGTGAGCAGCACCATGTTGGTGGAGCCAGGCTGTGGAAGAAACTTCAGGTCAGAATTTATTTTGACTCAAACCAAAAAACGACACAACTGAACAGCAGCCTTATGCCATCAGCCTGTGGGCTCAGATTTTCTGGAGCGACCCGTGAGTATGCAGGATTATGAATTTTCCATAGAAAAAAACATAAAAGCTTATTATTTTGTTGTTCTCCATCCGCCTGTCGTCATAAGACAATGCGACGAATGACGAGGACTACAGGACAAGAGCTGTAGTAGTCGCCGCTCTTGTCGAAAATGACCTCGTTGTCTAAGAGAAGGAAAAAAGGATAGGGTTGCACAAAACCTTTCAATAGATGAAAGTGTTTTTAGAGAGCCAAACAACTAAAGGCCATTTGGCTAGTTACTTTGTCGTTCTACTCGTACTTTCGCTGGTCGTTGTCGTAGTAGTAGTATTCTCGTCGTACCTTATCGTCGGTCATGTCTTCTTCACCGACGAAGAAGAGAGCATGGATGCGGTTAAAGAAAGTTTACCGCAAGGAACACGCGTCCTATTTCGCTCCGCGCTTATACTTTTTGTGGAGCGAAGTAGGACGATAAATATCAACTAAGACGTTTTCTCTGTGATCTCATCGCGACGATTTAGTACCATAAGTGAAAGTGCTCGTGTAAAAACGAACCAAGATACCCCCGGCCTATACTGGTCGGGTCGCCTGCAGCACAGTATAAACATATTTAACTGTGCCTGCAGGCTGCGTTCAGCGTTTTGGAGAGTTCTCTCTTGTTTGTTGATTAGTCACCACTAAATAATTATTTAAATAATAATCCCACCACAACATTTCTTGGAACACCAAGTTCGTTCCAGTTGCTTGAATAATCTTTTATAGATGATGAAGTATGAACTTCCTCATCATTCATACTCATCTTATCTTGGTACGGTGTGCGGTATGGATGATAGGATAGGATAGTAGATTTAGACCAGTTACCTTGCTATTCTCCCTCCGCCGGTCGTAGTCCTGGTAGTAGTCGCCGCTCTCGTCATACATGTCCTCGTCGTCAGACATGTCGTCGTCGCTGGGCAGCGCGTCGTCCTCCAGGACCGTCAGCTTGTGCAGCTTCTCCAGGGAGCCGTAGTCCTGTTTGTCCTTGTCTGTGTCTTTGGTCTCCTCTTGGTCGTCGTCGGCATAAATCTATGGGGCAATGAGAAAACTGTTAAGTTCAGTATACTGGAAATAAAACGGCTTTTGAGTAATTTAGACGTATGCGATTACGATCCATTTTTGTGTAATCGCTTTCATTTCTTTTAAGCATGTATTTTGTGGGGTCAGGTTAGAAAAAAGTCGTGGGTAATATAGTATAAAAATAACAAAGAAAACTACCTAATCATTAAAAATGTAAACCAGATGAACCATCCACGGTTTGACTCAAGGATGGTCTTCCAATAGTAGTAAAAAGTAAAGTAATGTACAGCCTGTATATTATGTCATTAAACCAAGTCATCGATGCAGTTGATGGGTATTAATACGCTTGCCAATACGGGTTAGTGATCACAAACGACAGCTACGCATCGAAAAATCCGAAAACAAACTTCGCCCGACTTAGGAATTGAACCTGGGTCCTCCGGATATCGAGACGAGCGCTTGCACAATCGGCCACTGAGGCGTTCAGTGTAAAGGCCTTCACACACTGCAGCTATAATGTATAGTAATATGAATTGTACATAACATCTCGGGATATAACACGACAGCTATAATATACATTACAGCTGTCGTGTGTGGTCTCCTGACGATTTCTATGGAAAGATGAAGTAAGATGTATCGTGCTATAATATACATACATCTTTATATTATAGCTGCCTTGTATATAGGCCTTTACCTAAGCGGTGATAACCGTGTCGCGTAGCGGTGAAAGTATACTACCACCCCCCCTCTTCCCTTGGGTGTCGTAAAAGGCGACTAACGGACTACAGACCGCACATACATCCAACAGCTTAAAGCGGCGATGGGCTCACCACCTGTCACGCTGAATACATTGTGCAGTCGCTATTTGGTGAAAAGTGGACTATGGTAGAGGACTACTTTTGCTGTTCTCATTGCCTATGGTCTCTGACTAACCCTTCGGGGATCATAGTCGTGATTGTATCTATGTATGTATGTATGTAAGCGGTGCGCGACGAAAAATCAACTAATAGAATAACTTCATATTACATCGACTTAGCTAGGCAAGCGGTCATATTGATGGATTTTTACCACTATACTAATATACTATTTACTGTTTTTTTCTTAATACTTAATTGTAAGTAGGTATATACATTTTAAAATAATTTCCCATAGACTTGTTATAACGTGAAGGAAGCTCTTTAAAAAAACTACGGGATGAAAGCTCTCAAGAAACCATGAAACCCACTCTATTTAAACATAATCTGCGCAAATATCACGTTAATCTGTTGTCAAGATAATCTGTTTCTCTTTTTTTGACTTATTATTTTATGTTAATTTTAAAATAAGCTGTATTTTCCCGGAGACTTGTTATAACGTGAAGAAAGCTCTTCAATAAAACTACGGGGATGAAAGCTCTCAAAAAACCCACTCTATTTATGCTCTATTTAAACATTCTGCGCAAATATCACGATAATCTGTTGTCACGATAATCTGTTGCTCCGTTATAAGTATTAACAAGACCCGTATGAAAAGAAAATATGCCAATGAATCATACTATAGTACAGTTCTCTAGGAATTCCGACAACGTTTGCGTAATAGGATGCGCACTGCATGTCACCGTAATCTTCCGGTCGTCAATAGACCTACAGCCCGAGAGCGCAGGCCTAGGCGTCACTCAGCACGCACTTATCACGTCTTTCGTTGAATGAAAGTGTACACCGACAGATGCGATGACGTATTTGGATATTCGCCAATTGCCAATAGAAATAGCGAGGTGGATAAATTGTTGAGTTTCGTTTTGTTACAAAAAACAGATCGTCATCTTTCGAATGACGACTGCTGTTATGGTTCTTATACTTGGTCTCTTTTAAAATAATGTTGTAATATCAAAACATGACATGGTATTAAAAGTATTATTCTTCTTCAGTGGTTGACCGTATCCAATCGTGCAAAAGACATAGGAGATAACCTAAATTATACATGTAGTTACGAGTACAGGCACTTTATAAATGCACAAGTCCCTCACGATTTAAAAATAATCCAATCACATTAATTTGATGATATCGCAGCAGCTGGCCTTTAATGTGCTGGTTTATTTGCTACATGAGTATAATTTCCTGGATTAACTCTATAGAGGTTTATAGGTAGACACTTTTAAAGTTTCGCGTTCCATCTCAAGCTATATAAATAAAAATCAAAGTTTGTATGTTTGTCCTCTATGCGTTCCGAAACCATTGATCAGATTGTGATTAAACTTTAGTAGGGTGTATTGAGGACGGTTCCAGGAGGCCAATTCTCATTTTTCGAGATGTAGTCTCGAATCGAGTTTTGATTTCGATCTTTATCTCGACCATAAAATCTCGTTATTAACATTTTGTTCACGAATCTTCTATTCTCAGCGCTAATCGACTTCGAGTTTGATTCGAATTCGAACTTTATCGAGTGGTAATCCAATTTAGTTATTCTGAACATCTCGAACTCGACATTTCTCGAAGGAGAGCCGCTCGAATTGCTTCGAGTGGTCGGCAGTGGTCGAGACGTAATTTCGACTACGAGAAGCTAATGAAACGTCAAATAGCGGCGAAATTACGGTGGATATGGAGGAGTTAATTTCCAATTTTGTCGTGGAAGTGATTTAAAATATTGAGAGAGCTCGCTCTCTTTTTTTTAAAAGGTGGAAGAAAACTTTCCACTCCTTAATTGTATATCGGCTTCCAACATTTGTAGAAGAAGCTGCTTCTTCTGTAGCGTTGGGTATTTTTTGTTGACATTGTGACATTGTGTGTGTTTTGTGAATACTAAAAATGATCGTTTCGTCACCAAACAAGCACACAACCACAAACAAAAACCATAAAATTTATCGACTATACGTCACGTTTTAAACAATACAAGTTGTTTAAGGAAATTAAATTTCATCACAACACATTAAATATAATGATTTAATGATGAAAAATAAAAATTTACTTTTTTAATTAAAAAGCAAGTTCAATATTTACATTTAAATACCTTTACAGTAAAAATGTTTGAGGTAAATAGTTGCAACCGGTTTAAAACCGGATGAAACGTGTCAAACGGAACGCATCCCAAGTTCATTGCATTAAAAAGAATGGCAATATTTATCAAAAAAAAAACTCGAAGTCTATTTCGATTAGCGCTGAGAATAGGAGATTCGTGAACAAAATGTCGATTATCGAGATAGAGATCGAAATCAAAACTCGATTCGAGACTACATCTCGAAAAATGAGAATTGGGGCCCTGGCCCAATAAACGTGGAATTGCAACTCATTCCGGGTACAACTAGTAATAAATTAAATATTTTACTGTGTTTAGTGAAAAATTATCCACGGTTGGCTCAACTCGCCTGAAAAGTGCACTCCTAAAAAATTATCCTAGGATCATCTGTAGGTGCGGGTGTTACTTGCTACTTGCTCCTAAAGTCATCCCCATGGCAAATAAACAAATATGAAATTGCACTAAGGTTTTCAACGGGTAGGCCTCCCCTTACTCATCGAGATAAACACTGGTGGATGAGCGGCAGGGAGTAGAGTCCCACATTTTTTTTTTATAAAAGTAAGAGGCTAACGAGCAGGCGGGTCACCTGATGGAGAGTTATCACCGCCGCCCATGGACACCCGCAAAACCAGAGGAATCGCAGGCGCGTTGCCGTCCTTTAAGGAAGGAATAGGATTTGTGAGAGGGGGGGGGGGGGGGGGCTCCGGAATCCTCACTGTCCGGACGAAACACAACAGCACCAAGTGCCATTATTTCACGCCGGATATTCGAGAGAGGTTACCCTCTCTGGGCCGGCTCGCCCGGTATAATACCACTATTACACCGGGCGAGCCGGCCCAATGCGTGCCGCAACGCAGCGTGGCTCTACCACTCAGGTGTCACTCATGTAGCACTACCCAGGGGTCACGTGTAGGGTCTCAAGGGTAAACCTACGGACGCGAGTAACTTTAACCCCCAAAGACATAACCTGTGATGACCCATGGGTCGAGGCCATGGCCTCGATTATGCATAAGACTGCATTTTCCGTAGTCATAACAAATAACAACTTATTATAATCATATTAAGGAGCATGCGTGAAACATTTTATTTATAACTTGGTAGCATTATTTCGGCGAACCCTGCTGTTGTGAAGTAATGAATGATATCGGTAAACATTTATGTATCGTACGTTCAGCATCAACATTATCGAAACAACAGCGTAGTCGAAAATACAGCGAAGCATTTATGTAAAATAAGACCTAACGCGTAAGCTTTCAGTCTATTTTGGCATGAGTAAAATAGTTTTACGGTGTTTGTCAATAACATACTAATTGTAGGTACTCTGACCTTTTTTGTATTACCGACTAGGGGCAACAGCTGATTAGAATCGAGTGATAAACCTGGTAAGCAATGGTATAACCATTCAGAAACATAGCCCCACGCTGACGGAATAAATTAAAAAAATTCAAATTTATTATTAGCCTTTGATATCCGGAGGGTTTAATTCCCAGATCGGGAAAAGTGACTTTTACATTTTTTTATGACTAGGCCGAGTTGGCGCCAACCAACCCGCATTTCGCATTGACCTAGAAGTATAGACAAGAACGTTCATACAAACCATTTGATCAAATTCTGGAATGAAAGACCTAAACTTCGCTGCAGCCAATCAACAGACAGACATCGCAGCGCCGCAGCAACAGATGTCAAAGACAACGTAGTGTGTATCAAGATGGCGTCCCAAATAGATTGTTAATAACAATAATTAAAAAATATCTTTTCTATTCTAATACTTAATACGATATAACTACATAATAATGACTTGAATAACAATTAATTTCACTTACTTGACAACTGAATTGTAGTAAACGTCTAGGTGTACCTACACTTTGAAAAGAAATAAAGAATTATTTTCGTCGCTCCGCTCCGCACGCGCGAATGTCAAAGCCACACTAAAGCAAGGTGCCGAGTCGACTCCGCAGATGAGTGGAACATAGTGCGTGTTCGGAAGGGCCTATCTAGTGTAACGTATATATCGATATATCGCTGCATTTCGCATATCAATAATAACCTGATTTCAATGATAGAGGATTTTTTCCAGCAGTGGGACAGTTTATTAGATGTAACCTACCTACTTTGTTGTCACTCGGCATTAGGAATAATAATCTGAGGCTACGTTTCGTACAATACAGTAAAGTTCTGTTTCCATACTTTTGGAAAGCTGAAGCAACAGCACATTTCTCGATCGTGGCTGGTTGTGACTGTTCTTTCTGACAGCAGCAAGGATGAAATGCTTAACCTGTTTAATCTGCATTGCTTCTGCAAGCACGTAGAAACATCCAGAATAAATCTGTTAACACACATCCCGGTAGCGACCGCTCCTAAAGTAAGTATATCTTAATTTATCGATCGTTGCAATGCAGGATCGCCCCGACACCGACCTCTTTTACTGAACATCTGCTTTCTTTATACAATGGTGACGTTCAGAGGTGATTATAAAATTGTAAATGTAGCGTGAAGCTCAAAAGAACTCTATGAAAGGACATTTGAAAAGCGTTTAATTTTTGTTTAACTTATATATCTTAGAAGCTACCCTAGAATTAGTCCAATTTGTTCACTAGTTTTCGAGAAGTAGATAGATCAAAAGATGTATTTACTTAAATTTTTAGTTAGGTTCATAGTCATATTATAATTATGAACCAAAGTTCTTTATAGTATTCTTTATAATATGAAGTATGTATATCAAATACGAGTTACTTTCGTTAATATAATATTAAACATCGCACTGGAATTATCTGATAACATGGTCGGATTTTCCACAGGAATGTCAGAAATAGTAATTCAATGAAATCTTTCACGTGACCTAACATTGAACGTCACTTATGTTCTCATTAGTGCTAATGTTTTGCCAGCAGGGTTCATCATAATTCTAATACCGAACAGTACAGCACTATAGTTTGTAATACCTACAGTACCATATTCGGAATTACAATGGATGAATCGCAATGACCATTTTACTCGCAGACTTTCAGTGATAGAACACTTCATTTTGCTACGTTGGTGACCTCATCACCATCATCATCACAATATCTGCTTTATAATTTGTTTTTCTAACTCCAGTAGGCAAAACAACAGTAGGTAGATTATAAATTTCATCTATTAATCTCATTTGGCTGCCGTACTGCATTATCTGACATTGCTTTGTTCCGGTTCGAAGAGTCTGTGATCCAGTTAATTAATGGGCCTCGGAGGACTTCAACTGATAAATGCAACAATGCAACAGCAAGAAGCAGATGGGATACGTTGCTGGTAAAGTTCACTTACTTTGTTTTCCTTCTTATCAATTTTGTTGTTGTTTCTTAAGGCTTGTAAAGTTTGTATCAAAAAATTTTGTTTCATATTTTTAAATGTGTATTTTCAAAGCGGCCAGTTATGAAAACAAAACAACGGAACGACCGATCAATTCAATCATCTTCTCATCTGGATCGGGTGCAAGTGCGATTTTTTTTGGCTCCGCATCAACGGCCAATGTTTATTTCGTCTCGTTTTGTCCTCTTTTTGTTTTCGGGGCATACCTCCAGTTCGTTCAACTCCTGACCAGTTGTTATTAAATGATGTGTTTATGACAGGAGTTGACACAATTTATGTATTGTATATTTAGCGATAACACAATATAAAAATACAATTTTGATGATTTTTTGTGAAATGTAGAGTCGGGTTAATATTTCTTCAGTTTAAGTACCTACAGAAAATACTTAAACATGTTTTACCTGAATTTTCAAATAGATCTCTTCCAGTCAACCCTACCTAACTGTGGTAAAGAAAGATGTCTGAAGGACTTGTTGTTATGTTATGGGGAAAGAATAAATGGCTTTAGTTTTTACAAGTGATCGATGGGTTTAGCATATTTATGTTCTTACTAGCGGCCGCCCGCGGGTTCACCCGCGTGGTTCCCGTTCCCGTGGGAATATCGGGATAAAAAGTATCCTATGTGTTAATCCAGGTTATAAACTAACTGTATGCCGAATTTCATCCAAATCCATTTAGTAGTTTTTACGTGAAAGAGTAACAAACATTCATCTATACTTACAAACTTTCGCGTTTATAATATTAGGAGGATTATCCGTTTGCAACGGTATAAGTTCCTTGCTACAACTACATACCACCATATACATTATCATGTCATATAAGCTTAAAAAATTGAAAAAAACAATGGCTACGGTAATTAGTTAAATAACACATAATGCGGAGAATGACCGTTAACTATTATATTAAGTAAGTACATAATTACGTAAGTCCATGGTCATAAGACACTGTGACTTCATTAAACTTTTAAAGCTCAATGCCGTGATTTCAGGATTGACCGCATTTTCTATGGTTAGATATTGTTTTCTTTTAAAGCAGTGTGTGTGTCCCGTTTTTTATTAATCAGCTAACTGCGCTAACAACATGCTGTAAACATTGTCAACCTAAAACACAACGCCTCAATTGCATGGGAAAGGAGTTTGTTAATTCGAAAATTGACTAGTTGTTACTAATTGTAAGCCCTGCGTCAGCCAGCGGTCAGGTTGACCTTTGCACTGCCGATTAGTCGATTAGTCCGCCTACGCGACGCGTTTGCGCGTGACGCATACACTACTGACATCCCCGCTCATTGTTTGCTAATCGTTTATCGAGTATTCAATGATTTAATTATTTTTGGGAACATTTGTTGAAAACAATTGACGTTTTTAACCACGGAATAGATAAAGGTTTTAGCTATTCTGTGGTTTAAACGGCTACTACTTACTTTTTAGCGATCGGTCCCGACCACTGGCGATGTCGCGCGGTTCCTCTGTTCTTTTTTTTACATAAAAGAGGGAGGCAAACGAGCAGGCGGGTAACCTGATGGAGAGTAATCACCGCCGCCCATGGACATATCCGCAAAACCAGAGGAATCGCAGACGCGTTGCCGGCCTTTAAGGAAGGAATAGGTTTAAAATAGGAGTTGGGAAGAGGGGGGGGGGAGGGAGGAGCCTCCGGAACCCTCACTGGTCGGTCTTTGCGTTCTTTCCATTATAATTTACCGCTGACTAAAACTTTAGGTAGTAGTAGGTAGGTACTAGGTATACTTAACGCACAATTAACTAGAAATCCAAAAGCCGTGTGGTATAGTGACTCATTAAAAGAAATACTACCAATCTCCCTTGGGTGACTAGCGGACTAAATACTGCACATACGTCCACCAGCATAGAGCGGCGATAGGCTCACCACCTGTCACGCTGAGCACATGTGCAGTTGTTTTGTGGTGAAACGTGGACTGAGGTACTGGACTGATTCTGCGGTCCTTATTGGCTAGTCTCTGACTAACTCTTCGGGGTTAAAGTCGTGCATGTGAGTGAGGTTTCAACCACTTATATTATTTATATAATACAATATTTAGCCATCCTCTTCGGGTGGTTTGTACACCGGTTTTCATGGTGTCGCCATCTCTGAGGTCCCGGGTTCGATCCCCGGTGGGGTCAATTTAGAAATTATTGTTTTTTTTTTAATTGTCTCGGGTCTGAGTGTTTTCTATGTATATTAAGTATGTATTTAAGTATTTTAAGTATGTTTATCTGTTGTCTAGTAACCATTTAACGAGTTTCATAACGAAGCTTAAAAAGCAAATTACTTATCAAGTCCTCAACAATTACGATGGGATCAGTTATAACAAAGACTCGCTTAAGTTCCTGTATGCAAATACTCGGAGTATAGTAAAACCTGGTAAATTCGATGAGCTTTGTTGCATAATTAAATCTATAAAACCAAGAGTTCACTTGGTAATATTATCAGAAACTTGGATCAAATCCGAGGATGAAGCCAAAAGACTCCAAATACCTGGATATACTCACTACTATCAATACAGACGGGGTACTATCGGTGGTGGTGTTTCTATATTTGCTACAAATAACCTTAAACACTCTCTTATTGAAGAATTTGAACAAGATGACAACCACTTTCTATGGATCCACTTAAAGAAATTTTGCATTGATGTTGGAGCAGTGTACAAGCCTGGCCGAACAAATGTCAAATCATTTTCAGGTACCTTTTCAGTGCAACTGAATAAAAGAAAAAGAGCAGTTGTCTTTGGTGACGTAAACTTTGATTTACTAAGCCCTAATGATTCAACGACACAATATTACATGGACACAATACATGAAAACAGATATAGAATACTTAACAAAATCAGCCCTAAACATTGTACGAGAGAAACATCACATACGAAAACCCTACTTGACCATATATCTACAAATATAACTGAGAATATGTTTCACTTGGCTACTATAGCTTCACCCATGTCCGACCACAAGCAACTATATTTGGAAATTAGGAAGCACAAACCGCCGCTAAAACAGAGAGTAAAATACGAATCGTTGGACTATGGAAAGCTCGAATCACTGGTTGTGGAAAATACAGACACAAATAATTGTAACTATACCGAATTTGAGGAGAAACTGCTTAGCGCAATTACAAAGTGCAAAACACAAAAGGTCAAAATCCTAAATCCACCAAGGCAGGACTGGATAGACAAAAATATTTTAGACAAAATTAACACTAGAAACATACTTTATCAGCAACATAAGATGAACCCGAAAGATGAAAATGGTAAAATTGAATTTCTAGCGGAGAAAAAAATGGTTGCTGATGAAATTCAGAGAATGAAAAGCGAATATTATCATAATAAATTTTTTGCGTGCAAAAACAAACCTAAAAAAATGTGGAGCCTGATCGATAGTCTCTGTCATAATAAGATAAAGGATGTGGCAATACCAGCTAAACTTGAAAAAGATGGTTTAATTATAACGGACGGAAATGAAATCTGTGAATGTTTTAACCATTTCTTCTCAACAATAGGTTCAAAGCTAGCGGAAGTTATACCATTTCATTACCATAGTGACGGGGTTAATACTGCTGTGACTATTAACTCTAATCAGCTAAGCACTTTTGAGCCAACAACACCTAGTGAAGTCTTAAAAATAATAACCAACCTAAACATCAATACTAGTTCAGGTATCGACAACGTAAATACAAAATCAATAAAATCCATTGGAGACCTCATTTCTGAAGAACTATCTCGCTGTATAAACCACTGTTTAGAAAAAGGTGTATTCCCCGACAACTTAAAAAAGGCTAAAGTTACACCTATTTATAAATCAGGAACCAAGTCTGATCCTAATAATTATCGTCCGATCTCCGTTCTCCCGGTTTTGTCTAAAATATTTGAAAGAATTATTCATTCTCGTTTTACAACGTATTTGGACTCAATTGACTTTTTGTGTAGTAAACAATATGGGTTCAGACCAAAATCTAGTACCTTATCCGCGACTGTAGATCTTGTAGCTAAAATTAAAAACAACATTGATGAAAAGAAAATTGGTATAGGTGTCTTTATCGACCTTAAAAAAGCATTTGACACTGTTAGTCACCAAATTCTTTTAAATAAGCTAAAGTCAATTGGTATTACTGGTAGTGCTTACAAAATCTTCGAATCATATTTAACTAATCGCACTCAAGAAGTTAAGGTTGCGGAATTCCACAGCGCTACAATACCTATCACATACGGAGTTCCCCAAGGATCAATCCTAGGGCCATTATTATTCCTGGTTTATATTAATAATATCAGCAAGCTCGATCTTAGGGGAAACCTCTCACTTTATGCCGACGACACCAGTTTGTTTTATTTTGGTCATGATATAGAAGCTATTGTCCGTGATGCTCAGAGTGATCTTGACTACCTTAATGAATGGTTCCAGTGTAATCTTCTAACTATTAATGTGCCTAAAACACACTATGTTATATTTGCTGCTAAAAATAAAAAAATATCTGATTTTCAACCATTAGAAATTAACAAACTTGAAATAAATAAGTCAGATAGCGAAAAATATTTAGGTCTTATACTGGATAGTGGTCTGACGTGGAAGTTGCACATTTCAAAAATAAGGTCAAAATTGACATCACTAAATGGTGCGTTGCGTAGGATAGTACGAAATATTTATAACTCTTTAGTGAAACCACACATTGACTATCAAATAGAAATATGGGGTGCAGCTGCTAAAAGTAACCTTAAAATACTTCAAACAGCACAAAATAAATTAATAAAAACACTGTTTAATTACGATTATTTAACTCCAAGTATTCAACTATATAAAAACGTAAAACTAATAAATATTGATAATACATTTAAATATTTCACATGTATACTAGTTCGAAAAATTTTAACTAATGATATCCGTACGGGCATTACATTCAAGACTAAAGCACGACATACGCAACTTAAGCGACTACGAAATGCTAATAATATAATACTACGATCACCACGGACAAACTATGGCAAAAATAATATTTACTTTCAAAGTGCACAAATATACAATAAATTAACATTAAAGAAGCTAAAACCTTAAACACATTCAAAAATCTTCTAAAAATCCATTTGCTAGGTAAAAATTAACTACTATCTAAATAAAACTACACACATATCTACTAATTTAACAAAAATATGAATATGTGACAAAAACGGAATAATACAACAAAATAAAATAATAATAACTAGGCATTAGTAATTACTAAATAAAACTGATATAATCTAGGTTTCAAGATATAAAAATTGTAAATGCAGACTACACTAAGATATTTCTATTAGTGCTTGCCGCATCTAGTCATTGCCGATCTATGTTGTTTATTGTCCACTGTGCGTCGTCGCGTCGTTGACGCGCCGAACACAGTCATTATTGCCCCGTCATATTGGTAAAATAAATTTTATATCTACCTACTATGTCATGTTACTAACTGTGCTTACGATTGCAATTGTAAATACTACATTAATTGTACTGTTACTGTTAATTGTACTACTAACCGAAAGCATTTGATGCTATTCGTGCGACAATAATTAATTTTAATATAATTTCTATAATTATGTTTACTAGTTAAGTTTCTCATTTTTAAGTGAATGTAAAATTCTTTTGAGAAATAAAGTCTTAAACCGTAAGCTTCTCTTGTGCTAGACAGTTGGTGTGAGTGTAGGAAAGTTTATTTATTATATATATAAACGATACTTAGCATTATATTATATGTATGAAGTAAAAAAAGGAATGTTTTAAAAGAAGTCAGTTTTATACTTATTTATGTGTCCCTCTCGCGAAGAATAATGTATAATACTTACGTAGGACTTCGAGCATTAAGTACCTGCCTACGAAGCTTACCATTAAGACCTTTTTATCCGTCCTGTGGGTTGTCTTACATTTTGTTTATTATTATAAAGATTCGAAGTAGAGATAAGAGAGCGAAATATATAATGTAGGCTAAAAGAATATTCAAGAAATTATTCAAAAACTGGCAGAGACACCTACGGTGTCTAGAAGCTCTCATCTACTTATTGGAAATGTAATAATAGCTGAATACGAACGCAGAGCACTTACTAGATTGCATACATACTTGAATAAAGGTTAATGTAGTACCACAGCTATAGCGTTACAGGGTGAAAACGATAATGATATCTCTCGATCTAGGTGTACATTGAACCGCTATATCGTAGCACTTTCATAATAAGTCAAATAAGTGTTATTCTGTCTTTAAATGATACAAACTTTAAGTCACATTCAAAATTTCTTTGGTATTTGTGGAACAGTTATATAACTTTAAAAAATATATTTATGGTAAGTATTTAAAAATCATTTTTTTATAGGAGCATTGTTAACTTGTATTATAACGAACGCACTGACCAGAGGAAAAAAGTACAAGTACATTTATATAAAACTCAGTACCTTCATAACACCCATGAAATTAATTTTATATTAGCGCAAATCCACACACGTGCTGCATTACGTGATAGGTGCATTCTATTCAACAATAGAACAAAATTCTTTGCACCCATTTGTACCAGAATAACAAAGCTGATACATATTATTCAAATGATAGTTTGTATTAGTGGCCGATGGCCGGTGTCCAAGGCGCGTGGTTTCTGAGGCGCAGGGCACTCCTCGGAGGTCGGATGTGGCGAGTTGCCAGTCGGTATTACGCTACTTCCACACGTTGTATTTTGGGAATCGCTCAAGTCTAATGGCTGATTTACTGTACACGGGAAATTGATATTACGTAAAAGAAGTGACACGTGTACCGACGTGTTATCTGAAATAACACGACAGGCATTGCTCTTATTTATTTCATTATTTGCTGTCCTTAAATTTATTTACTAACGTTCAAAGATAAATGAAAATTATAGAATAATTTCTGCTTTATGCTCTACTACACCAAGGAGACTCTACTGAGCTGTGCCAGCTCTCCTAAAGAATACTACCACCCCCTCTCTTCCCTTGGGTGTCGTAATAAATGAAGCTGTTGGTGGCTGCTCATCAAAACAATACAACCGACCCGCCTTTGCCCTTGGCTGTCGTAAAAGGCGACTAACGGACTAAAGACTGCACTTACATACAACATCATTGATCGGCGAGGTTAGTCAGAGACTAGGCAATGAGGACAGCAATAGCAATCCTCTACCATAGTCCACTTTTCACCAAATAGCGACCGCGTGAAGGTGGTGAGCCAATCGCCGCTCTTTGCTGTTGGAAGTATGTGTGCAGTCTTTAGTCCGTTAGTTGCCTTTTACGACACCCAAGGGAAGAGAGGGGGGGATAGTATTCTTTCTCCGCTACGCGATACGGTTAAAACCTAGCTTATACTTTTATCCTAGAAAATGCTCCCGGCTAATTTATACATATAATTTTTTAACAGTACGGCCATTTTTAATTTTTACGTATTATTTTTCATTTTCATTTCATAGCTAACAAAACTACGTTAGAATTAACATGTTGTGAAAAGCTACACAACACAAACCGTTTTTTTTTACCACTATAAGGAGGCATACGGGCGCTTGATGGTAAAATGATATGAACGTTTGTTGTTGGACGGTTGACCAGAAGAATCGCCTCCCTTCGCCTACCCTGTAAATCCTTTTTACGAGCTTTTTCAAGAACTTCATACTTTATTTCTGGATTTATCGTTAGCGAAGCAGAGCTGGGTGGTGGTGGCTCATTACTGACCCATCTCTTCCTTTAGGTGACGTAAAAGGCGACTAACGGACTAAATACTGCACTTACATACAACAGCATTGTTCGGCGAGGGTAGTCAGAGACTAGGCAATGATGAGAGCAAAAGCAATTCTCTACCATAATCTACTTTTCACCAAATAGCAACTGCACATGTACTCAGCGTGACAGGTGGTGAGCCCATCGCCGCTCTATCCTGTTGGATGTATGTGCAGTCTTTAGTCCGTTAGTCGCCTATTACGACACCCAAGGGAAGAGAGGGGGTGGGGGGGGGGGGATTCTTTCACCGCTACGCGACACGGTTAATATTATTACTAGCAAATAAAGAAGCCGTGAGCCGTGTAGTATACTTAGCGGCTCACTAAACAGAATACTTACTAAAATTACCTTTCGTCTCTTAGTTGCCGTAAAAGGCGACTAATGCCTAGTTTACGCGGGCTTAGTAGCTAATGCTTAGTGCCATCACTAAATCCCAATGTCTAAACATGCTGATTAGTGCTTAGTATTAGTGTTTGTGAATGGTGCAAGTGAATAGAAATCGATACTATTTACTAAGCGACAAGTCGATACGAGGTGGGGGTATAGACTTGTCGCTTAGCTACTAAGCCCGTGTACACTCTCTAAAGCTGTCGATTAATGAAAAGTTATAACGAAAACTTTGTTACTATAGATCTATTTGTTTTGTCATATACACAGTTTAAAAAATGTATCCTTGAAAAATTAGCTTGTATTCCTTTATAATTTAGTTGCAGTTTATTCATTTATATAAAATTTAAAAACATTGTTTGTTTGCTTCAGTTTGCTTGTATTTAATTGCTTTTTATCTAAAATATTATTATGAGGATAATGGTGTTGGTTGCGTAATTACAATAATTGTTTTAGATTATAGTTATGTAGTAGTATTAAGCTTTATTAAGCAATTGTTTGTTATCCTGAACAAAGTAAAAATAAAATAAACCTAGCAACGCATAGAGCGCATACAGCATAAAGCGGTGATGGGCTCATCTGTGAGCAGTTGTAATTTGGGGAAACATGGACTATGCCAGTGGATTGCTTCTGCAGTCGTCATTGGCTTGTCTCTGGCTAACCCTTTGGGAATAATAGTCGTGACGTGAGTGCATGTATATAAGGTGACTGCTAGAAACCGCAAGAAACTTCAAGGGCTGGTCAGGTCAAGTGTTTGAGTATCTAATTTGTTTTAAAGCAATAACATAGGAAAAATAAAATGAAAACAATTTAAAGTAACGATTATTTACAACGCGCGGGCAACGGCTGGCCAGCTGTTGACCCGTCCGCGTCACCTGGGCGATAGGTACCTAACACGAATTCCTTTTTTGTCATTTTTGTCACACTTGACCTGACCAGCCCTTAAAGTTTCTTGCAGTTTCTAGCAGTCACCTTATATATGAATGTATTTTACAAATAAGGACGTGTTGTTTTTTAGTTTGTCGGCTAACTCTCAATCGGCTAAATAATGCAGATTACTGATGTCAACATGCCTACGCACAAAACCATCTCACAATTACCTACTTTATAGTTGAATGGGCACACGATGTGTAATTGGCAACTGGTAATAATTATTATCTGGTAAAACAATGGAGGCGTTAGTCATCATTGCAATAATATTTGTAACTTATGATGAACGTCATAGAATTATTAATATTATTACTTTATACTTAACCACTAACTTCTTTTGAACATAGATCATTACATAATTATAAAGTAAAGTCGCCGTTTTACAGTACTATTATTTATTCTGTGGTTTTACTCTGTCTGTGGCACCGCACTATTCTCCTAAACCACGCAATGGATTTTTATGCGGTTTTCACTTTTTGTTAATATTTTGTAGATATATATATTTTTTTAATTGCTGAACTATGACGGTCTTTCTAAGTAAGCGTGGACGAAGGCGCGGGCGGGCCGCTAGTAAATTATAAGTGTATTACTATTGCATAATGCGAATAAGTCAAAATAAAAATATAATTACCTATATCTCGTAATATATAAGTAATATGCTAAGGGTGATCAGAACTAGTGATGGAACGATTATCACGACTACGATTATTGTACCTAATAATCGTCGATTACGATTAACTACGATTATTTGTTTTTATAGTCCTTTTTTTTAAATATATTTATTCAATAAACTTAATTAATAAGTACTTTGAATCGTCCAAATCTTTTTTAACCTACCACCCATTCAGGACATCATTTTTTAACTGTGGCAAATAACGGGCGCAAGAAACCACAGTGCACAGAAGCAACGACATTTACAAAAAATATATATATTATTGTCGTTACCAGGTCACAAAATACAAAATATAAATATGAATGTAAATAGTTTAATTAAATATGGTGCTCTAAATAAATTAATTATAGACAATTAGAAATATCTGTTGGAGTACCTACTTGGAGCATTTCAGACCCAAGCTGTTTTTTCTTCTGTATAATAAGCTTTTTTATAAAGCTTTTCTTTGATTTTGATTTTAAACTTATCAAGATCTAATTTCTGAATAAAATAAATTATCGATAAATCAACATCAGATTGTTACAAATATTTTTTTTTGAGGAAATAAATGTCAGAAGTAATTGCTAAACAATCAATAGATTGGACGATTACGGTTAATCGTGAAATATCAATAATCATCGCTTACGATAAATCAAAATTGTAACCGTTTCATCACCAATTAGAAACCCGCATATTTGACAAGCGTGGTGGTCTCAGAACAATAATTATTGTTCTGAGGTGGTGGTTAAGCCAATACCCATCTATTGCGGCTGTGAATAGATTTCAATGATGGAGGCCTTTGCCCAGCAGTGGGACAGTATACATGATGTGCTTTACTTTTTTACTTTATTGTTTTCTAGCCGCACGTTAAACACAACCTGGGCCCTTATTCTGTAACGATTCCTTGTTTCGAAACCAAGTCAATTCCTTAAAAAGTTACGATATCTTCCCAAAAACGTATGCGTTTGACGTTTGTGCGTGGTGAGGTTTAGATGTGGAATCTATAGATTGCGATACAGAATCAGGGCCCTGGTCGAGTTTAATGCCAGTAAAACCCAGTTTTGTGCATTCTCGTCCAAGAAAACCCCCTTCCTTACTCCTCCCCTCTCTTCAGAACTCTCCTTTACCCATTTCAGTGGACCCCAGCATTCTTGGCATGGACATCGGCTAGGAACTGAATCCAAAATGCTACATCGAGAGTGTTATTTTAACTGCCTTCCGTTAGTTGGGTATTCTTAAAAAAGGTGAGGCGGTTTTTAACTCCCGAGCAGCGCTGTTTGCTGTACAAGACTCAGGTGCGATCGAGTATGAAGTATTGTTCCCATCTATGGGACGGCTCCGCTAAATACCCCCTCGACTCACTTGATAGACTGCAAAGGAGAGCGGTACGCATTATTGGTGATGCCGAGGTTACAGCCTCTCTTGAGAACCTCCAGCTGCGTAGAGACATTGCTTCTCTCAGTGTCTTCTACCAAAATTACTACGGAGAGTGTAAGTGTGTGTAGTGTTCGGAAGAACTTTTTGATCTAATTCCGCCCTCTCCTTTTCTGTCCCGGACACCACGTGCTGGTCTTAGGAACCACCATCATACTGTGCAGAATATCAGCACTCGTACCAAAAAACTTGGTAAGTTTTTCCTCTGTAAGACCATTCGGCTTTGGAATTCTCTGCCGGCGCATGTTTCCTAGCTCCTATAATCCCGGGTGTTTTAAACGGGTCCTGAAAAGGCATTTATACAGGCCGTCATGAATATTTAAAAAAAAACAAATTACTTTTGTATTATTTCGGATGAAATAACTCGGAGTAACGAGGTTGATCAAAGCAAAGGGTTCATAGTACAATAAAACACAAATCTATTACATTTTTCGAACAGACAATATATTTTCCCGGAATAAGAACTACCTACTTATTGAGCATACCTCTCTCGGTTAGGCGGCAGGAAGTATTGATCAAAAGCGTTCCTTTCATTCCAGTAACATATTTCTATTACGGTTGGTTAACCTTTATACAAGCCTTTTTTTAACTTGCACTGTTCGTATCTAAGTAAGTTGTCCGTCAAAATTTACAAACCATTTTTCGACCATTTGTTGGTATCAGATTAAGCTTAAATTTTGCATACACCTCTAATTCTGGTGACAATACAATGTGAACTACTCAGTATAGTAATAATTTCAATATGGCCGCCGCTCCATGATGGCAAATTGCAAAGTTTTTCTCAACCCCATTAATATGGGTATCAAATGAAAGGGCTTGATGAGTAGAAAACGTTCTTTCTTTCTTTCCATTACAATATATTCACGATCATTATCCCCAAAAGGTTAGTCAGAGACCAGGCAAAGATAAACGCAAATACAATCCCCAGCCATAGTCCACGTTTCATCTAATGATAACTGCACATGTGCTCAGCGTGACAGGTGGTGAGCCCATCGCGTCTTTAGTCCGTTAGTCGCCTTTTACGACACCCAAGGGAAGAGATGGGACGGTACAGTGGCACAGACTATAGTTTGTTAGATTAGTTATCAAGTCATAACTACAAGTTAGTTAACTGGTTTTTTATTATTATTATTAGTAGGTATTGACATACTAGTATAAGTAGTATAAGTACTAGTATAATACTATAAGTGCCTGTAAAGGTTTACATTGAATAAATAGTTGGACTTTGAATAGTTTGACTTTGACTTTGACTTTAGTAGTATTTTATTAATGAGTCGCTATCAGCACCACAGTTTTACAAGGCATTAACACTGTGCCAGCACTGTACCAGCCAGAGCTACGAGTATAAGGCCGCGATCAATCTACCTCTGATGGTCATTAAGCTATTGACCTACTTGCTGATTTTCCACAAAAGATCCCGATGGGTCGACGTGGTACTGCGGTGGGGAACCTCGGCAGGACCCCTGTTATACAGGTGGCCCAAACGGTGACAATATTTTTTTTTTGGATTCCTGACATCTAGGTTTACTCGGAAATACCCCATGTATGTTCCGTGGTTTTTTTGTAATTTTTATTCTGATTATTTTTAAGTCGGTCAAGTCCAAAACTTTAAAAATTAAAAAAAAATCACAGCTCGAAAATCACAAAAACCGCGGAACATACATGGAATATTCCGGGTTCAGCCGGATGTCAGGAATCCAAAAAAAATTTTTAGTGTCACCGTTTGGGTCACTGTGATAAGATCTCAGAACAATAAGATACAGTTGAATGACAGACATATGAGGCCTCTATTACATCTCAAATGTGATTTTTGCGTAAAATTTTGTTGCGTAAGTTTTTGAATTTTGTAGTAATTTTGCAGTTGTATTTATGGTTTTTATTGAAATAGGATAATAAATTCATGCATAATATTACAAATCTCCACTCTGCGAGAATAAGCTGAGTTCGGACGGCCGGCGCATCGCATTTTGTAGTAATTTTGCAGTTGTATTTATCGGATAAATTTAGTATAAATTTTGCTCAATAATATTTTTTTTTTTTTTTATAAAACAGGGAGGCAAACGAGCAGGCGGGTCACCTGATGGAGAGTAATCACCGCCGCCCATGGACACCCGCAAAACCAGAGGAATCGCAGACGCGTTGCCGGCCTTTAAGGGAGATTAGGTTTAAGGAAGGAATAGGAATTGGGAGGGGGGGGGAGGGGCCTCCGGAACCCACACTGGTCGGACGAAACACAACAGCACTAAGCGCCATTATTTCACGCCGAATATTAGTGAGAGGGTGGTATTACGCCGGGCGAGCCGGCCCAATGCGTGCTGCAACGCAGCGTGGCTCTACCACTCAGTCAGTGTCACTCATTTAGCACCACCCAGGGATCACGTGTAGGGTTTCAAGGGTAAACCTACGGACGCGAGCAACTTTGACCCCCAAAAATATGCATTGTAGATATGAGAAATTCACAGTTAGCTATAAGCGATTTTCGAAGTTTTTTGATTTAGAATAAGATTAATAATTAAGGGGGCTCCTATACACCAAACGTGATATATTTGCCGTTATCAATAACGGCAACGGGTAGACGTTTGAAATATTCACAAAATATTTAGTTGTGAATTCACTTCAAAAATTGTGTAAAATTACGTATTTTAAGTCACTTGTACTATGCGCTGAATTAGTAAAATACATTAAATAAACTTATTGAAGTTAGCCTGATCATTGCTCAAGATCATGGCCTTTTTGAAATTTGAAACAAATTCTTTAAACGATTAACAAACAATACATAAATCTAATGACTCCTAAAAACATATTTTTTCAACAACTTTCTTAATTTTACGCATGAAACAATAATTCTTACATGAAAATATTCATATTTATATTCCGCAGGGCTTAAAAAAGGAAATTTTAATTTTTAACACAAGCGCGTGATGGTTTTGCACATTTCGCAGAATAAAAAGATTGCTCTAATTAAATTACTAGATCTGAAAGCAGAATTGTTCTAATTATAAATATCAATATGATTGATTTTGCTCTGTAGTTCATTATGAGATTTATGTCAGTTTTTGCGATCGCGCGGCAACCTCTTAAAATTAAATAAATTAAAGGCCCATAGGCCTATATACAACAAACGTGAATAATGTTGTATAGATAATGGTACGGAACCCTTCGTACGCGAGTCCGACTCGCACTAGGCCGGTTTTTTTTTAAATTTAAGTCTTTAAATATTATTATTGCTTTAATTGTCTCGTGAATTAAAAATTATAAGTACATATAAGGTCGTTCTCCATACAGTAGCATTCTGATCAAAATCCTATCACCATGCAAACACGTGACAATTAAAATAATGAATAACCCTAATGGCTTAATTATGACTCTCAGTCAAAGATCTTCCCGGTCGGAGGACCTCTTTATGACAAACATAAAGGAAAATAATTACAGTATAATTTTATCGAAGTGTATTTGCAAACAGCCAGGGAATTACTAAGCCCTTTGTATTTTGCTATACGCAAAGCGATTCCTTTGTAAACACGCACGACTCCATTATTTTGTTTTCACAAACAGGTATTATGTTGTATATGAAATTAAAAAGAAGGGATTAACTGTGCCGTGGGAGACTTTGTCTGTTATTAAATTTGACTTCATTATTAATACAGTCTTATACAGAGTGTTTGGTAATAGTAGGTATATAATCGCGCAAATGGGACATCCTATAATTTTATTCAATGCTTTTTTTATGTTTCTTAGGGTGGATTTGACCAAACTGGAATAGGGTCTTAGACCTAGATTAAACGCCGAATTTGTATAGACTATTTCGGAGTACCAGCGGCAGCGTCGGGGTACCTTCTACGTGCCTTGACATTATGCTGAGTGGAAGCCTTTTTGTGCCACATAAGTAGTTATTAGCATTTAATTGTAAACATTTTATTTATATTATTTGTACGTGTGCCACATAATAAATATTTTTCATTTCAATTTAAAATGTTGAAAAATAAACTTCGATGACGACCTCCTTGGTCGAGTGGTTTGTACACCGGTTTTCATGGTGTCGCCATCTCTGAGGTCCCGGGTTCGATCCCCGGTCGGGTCAATTTAGAAATTATTGTTTTTCTAAATTGTCTCGGGTCTGGGTGTTTTCTATGTAATAATAAGTATGTATTTAAGTATTTTAAGTATGTTTATCCGTTGTCTAGAACCATTTAACGAGTTTCTTCGAAGCTTCTCTTGGGCTAGATAATTGGTGTGAGTGTAGGAAATTTTTATTTATTTATTTATTTACCTACCACGAGAAATTGGAAACATTTAAAAAAAATCAAAAATTACGTAAGTACTTATGTCATGTTAAAGTAATCGCATTAACCAGGTGCACATGCAACAGTGACGTCACACCGCCAAACATCGACATCACGTTAACCCAGTTATGCATCAAGAATAGAAGCACACACTGCATTCGCTAAAGGCCTTCACACACGGCAGCATAATGTCGGACTCCGTCGCTTTACCAGTCTAAAGGTCAAAATCCGTTGCACACCGCGATGTCTATTTGGTACGGCCACGTACCCGGACGGGCGGTGCGCTTCATACGAAAATCGCTGCAAAGTGGTAAAGCGACGGTGACCCCGACCGTACATTACATCTCGGGATATAACACGACAGCTATAATATACATTAAAGCTGTCGTGTGCGGTCTTCTGACAATTTCTATGGAAAGATGTAGTGAGATGTATCGTGCTTTAAAATACATCTTTACATTATAGCTGCCGTGTGTGAAGGCCTTTACCTACTCATTTAGCACTCGTCGAACGAGCAGTGAATTTACGCGTGGAATTCGCGGTGGCGCCCGCAGCAGCAGACGTGACCTTATACCGGCTAGCAATTTGCGCTGGAGCTAAATAGGGCGCATTCTCAGCTACCTATTTATATCGGCCATTATAAAAGTCGATGTCGATTCATGCATTCGTTGGGAGCGCTTTGACAGCCGATGGATTGTAAAGATGTGTGCATTCTCATTGGAAACCTCTGGGTTAGAAGTTTTTGATGCTTTTGTGTTAGAAAAAAGGCCTCCTGAGCTTCTTGCCAGCTGTTCTGGGTTCTGCCAACTCGTCGAAACCAAGCTGCAGTCTTGAACATCGACGCAAGGTAGCCAACCTTTCGGTTTATTATCGAATGCACTTCGGCGAGTGTGCGCAGGAACTACACGAGCTGATTAAACATTCTCGTTTCTATCTCCGGGGAACGAGACGCGGACTGAGATATCACCCTTACACTGTCAACATACCACCTACACGCACAAAGCGCTTTGCGTCATCATTTTTGATGCGGACAGATAAGGAGTGGAATTCCCTTCCTGCGATCTGATTCCTGACCCGTACAACCTGGAGATTTTCGAGGCAAGGGTGAACAGGCATTATCTGGGCAAGTATGCTAAATCCTAGGCCGCGTGGTCACTTACCAATTTGCCTACAAAAAATTTAAAAAATTGGTTAAGTGAGGTTTACCCACTCCCACCTCCCTGTCCAGGTCCGGAAGCCTCAACAGGGATTCGGAAAAAGCATACCCATTTAAAAACCAAGTATGTACATTCTGTTAAAAAATTTTCGGGAACGGAAGATTTGTTGATTCCAAATTATTATTTTTTTTGTTGTTAGATTGGTACAACTGCTATCCATTTTGGCGCGGAGTTTGAGTTGCATTTGTTATTTAGATTAAATACAGTTCTGTTTTTAGTTAGTTTATATCTAGTATGTATTGCGAATTTCATAATGGATAAAAACATCGAACAAAGAGTTTGTCTTAAATTTTGCGTCGCCAATGGAATTTTGTGTTCGGAGTCACTGAAAATGTTACAGAAGGCTTACGGTGAATCGACTTTATCAAAATACACGTGCTTATGAGTGGTACAAAGCTTTCAAAAGCGGTCGAGATGTAATGGAAGATTTGCTTCGCTCTGGGAGGCCATCAACGTCTTCAACTGAACTTTCTGTGTCTCACGAGTCGGTCCGTACCATTTTAAATAATCACTTGGGTATGAAACATGTTGCCGCTCGGCTAGTCCTAAAAGACCTAAATTTTCTCCAAAAACTCAATCGCATAAGAGACGCTGAGGACATGCTAGAACGAGTCAATTCCGACCCAACATTCATGCAACGCATTGTTACTAGTGACGAGACGTGGGTTTACGAGTTTAACATGCAAACTAGTCTACAAGCTTCGGAGTGGCGCCTTCCACTGAACCGAAACCGAAAAAACCACGCCAAAGTCGATCAAAAGTCAAAGTCATGTTGGCTGTTTTCTTTGACTATCGCGGTGTTGTGCACTCGGAATTCTTGCCGGAACGTCAAACGGTAAATAAAGAATATTATTTGAGCGTTAAGCGGCGTTTAAGAGAGCAAATTAAAACGAAAAAGGTCAAATTTGTGGAAAGAAAATTCTTGGCTTTTGCACCACGATAATGCGCCTTCGCACAATGCCATCATTGTAAACGAATTTTTGACCAAAAAATCAGCAAATACCATCGAGCAACCACCTTATTCACCAAATATGGCTCCAGCCGACTTCTTTCTTTTTCCTAAACTCAAATTACCACTTCGTGGCACCCGTTTTCAGTCGGTAGAAGACATAAAGGAGAATTCGCGGCGAGAACTGAACTGAATTCCGGAAAAAGCGTTTAAAAAATGTTTTGATGATTGGATTATTCGTTGGCGTAAGTGTATCGTTTCTGAAGGAGCATACTTTGAAGACGATAAAATAAATTTGGATGAATAACTAACATGTTGTGTATTATCGATCTTTTCCCGGTAGTTTCTTGACAGAGTAGTACATCCCCTCACGTGTCGCTGGAATCATGGACATACACACATCACGCCCGCTTCCCGGAGGGGTAGGCAGAGAACACAGATTTCCATTTGCTATACGATCCTGACATCCTACACACATCCTTAACCATTCTTCATACATGCTCGTCGGTTTAGGGTACTCTTCACTTGACCTTTAACGAGAACGTCACCGATCTGATCTATCTACGTTCGCCGTTCGCCGAGGTCTTCCCCATCCACCTACCCCATTCACTCTCGCCTCATGCACTTTCTTGGTAATTCTTTTGACATCCATCCGCTCCACATGAACAAACCATCTTACCATCTTAGGCAATCTCCGGTGTTTATTCCAGCCGCGGCCCGCGAGAGGGCAAGGAAATCAAACCTACAGTTGTATCACATTCTCAATATGGGTATTTATAGCCAAAACTGAACAAAAAATTATGATCTTTGATGTTTCATCTACGTTTGATAGATCAAACAGCTACTTCGTTTCCAAGAATTCGCATTCCAAGCATGCCAGCGTGCTTCAAACTATCTGCGTCCCAACCAGTCCAGTTTATTTCGGTCTACCATAGTAAATTTCCTATTGGACGCAGACTATTCATTGCAGGATGCATCTCGTCGCATCAATCGAGTGAATTAGACCAGTTGCGAATCGTTTGCGCTAGGAAGCGGTCTCTTAGCTAACTGACTAACTTAATTCCCCGCATTGGCCTTAATTCGAGACGAGTGGCTGTTCTAGTAGTAAATCAGCAGCTGCTGTTGCAACGACGATGTTAATAAATAGTAATATCTATTTAAAGATTATGTTTTCATCAAGAGTGGCACATATGGCAAATCTCTTTTTTTTCTCCTCCGGCCTCCGGAACCCTCACTGGCCGGACGAAACACAACAACTTACTTACTTACTTTTTACTACAGTAAACCTACGGACGCTAGTAACTTAACCCCCGATACGACCAAAATCTTTACAATTAGCAGTCTTGACTTAAGACTGCCTTCGTTGAAATATCATTATCTACATATACGTTTAATCACAGCTATTATCCCCGAAGGGTTAGTCAGAGACCAGGCAATGAGGACAGCAAAAGCTGGCCTCTACCATAGTCCACTTTTCACCAAACAGCGACTGCACATGTGCTCAGCGTGACAGGTGGTGAACCCATCGCCGCTTTATGCTGTGGATGTATGTGCAGTCTTTAGTCCGTTAGTCTCCTTTTACGACACTCAAGGGAAGAGGGGGTGGTAGTATTCTTTCACCGCTACCCGACATGGTTAAATATCATAATCTGTATAAATAAAAATTAATTACCAATAATGTTATGTTCGCGCCTCACTTCAAAACGGTTGCACCAATTTAACAAATTTTTCGTTGTTATGTTTGCAATTGTCTGTATGAAAGAAATTTTTTGGGGAAACGTCACGGGGCACCGATGTTACTGGCCTGCGGCTAGTTTATTATAAATCATCATCATCATCAGCCTATAAACGTCACACTGCTGGGCACAGGCGTCCTACGTGGACAATCGCACGTGGGGATATTGGACAATAGCTAGCCAACTATACTGTTAAAAACAGTATTAACTGTTTTTCACTACATTATGCTTTTTACTGTTGAACAAAAATAAAGTATCCAAAATACTGTTTTAGTATCACTATGCACTGGTAACCATATAAGTACCTGTTTAACCCATTGAGCACCGTAAAACCAGACACAATTGAAAATCAATTGTTTCGCGACCGCCGGCGGTCTTATGATCCTTGACCTATTAAAAAGTAAAAAAGTTGCGAACGTTTTCCGCGCGGTGCATCGCAGCTATATAGCTTTAAAAAATTAAATACTTTCCATTTTTTCCAAAATACTGTTAATTTTTTTGTCTTACCTTAAAATACTTTTTTTTTAGTTGACAACCCTAGCCATATCCCACCACGCTGGCCCAATGCGGGTTAGTGGGTTTTAAAGACTGCCATCTTACGACAACACCCGGAACCAACGGCTTAACGTGCCTTCCGAAGAGCTCGAGATGTTTTTAATTGGTCACCCATCAGTCGAACCGGCATTGCGAAAATTGCTTAGCGGGCAAGATCGCAAGCCGAACACGCTAGCCGCTGCGCCATCGAGCTCCACCGAGCTTCCGAGATAAATAAAACAACTTGAATTGCAAGTCACATCCAGTCATAAGTACGTTGGCGGTAGGTTATCCAGTCGTTAGACGTCTGGGCCAGAGCCTGTCTCGTCCGTAATGAGAGCTGTTTCCGGTCTAGCGTCATTATCTCGACTGCAAGAAGTGTTGTCCCCGTGCTGTTTTAACAAGATGAAAACGCATCCAAGTTCTTTGCCATTATGGCTAACCCACGTCATTAATAATAAAAAAAACACATCGTACAAAGCTTTTTCGTATGATTTTAATACTTTTAAATTTGGTCTTATTATTATTTCCTTTTTACTACAGAAAAGAGTCGGTCGTTTGAACGCTGAAATCATTATTTTCTCATTATAACGGACATGTTAATTTAGATGTTTGGTAATTAAACCACTGGTAGGTACCTACTGAAATTAACGAAAACGAGAATGTTTTGTGGCACTGACTACCTCTTGAGGGCCTTGGCTAAAACTATTTTCCATTCGATCAATGAACGAAAACTCGAAATTGTATCTTATCTCTTAACTTTTGAAGCACAACAATAGTAATATTGTTGGTATGGTGGTCACACTTCTAGGTCTAGACTTAATAATTAGCCTACTAGAGTTATAAATTTGACATAATTTTTATAGAGCTGAAGTCATATTTTTAATTTAAATAAATAACTGTACTAGGCAAAGCCACGTATAGATTGGTTATTTCCTGTTATCCACTTGACCACAAGAGGCATCATGTAATAAATAAAAGTCAAAGCAAATTGTTCACTCAGTTTCAAAAAGAGGAGTTTTCTATGTAATAATTACAACTGTATACAACTGCTACGGCATAGAGTAACAAATCAATGTTTTAACACATCTAAGCATCTAACCAATGATATTATATAATTGCATATAAGATTAATAAAATTCAACTGTCGAAAAGTTTGTACGCGTATCATTTCAGAACGGCTGCATCTATTCGGCTAATTTTTATTTTGTTGTGTTCGTAATTGACAAGACTAAGTAGATTTGGTTAAACAAAATTTTTGGAAATTTGTCACGGGATACAGGGTATTCAAGCAGACGAAGCGGCGAGCGGGCCGCTTGTTTACAATAATAATCTGCTATTTTATTCATGCAGTTTGTCTACACTGTCTACTGCAAGTTATGTGCAAGCGTAAACAAAATCTCATAATAAACAACAATAGGTAGGTCTCATAATATACGATAGGTACCACTAAAGAGTTAGATTGTAAGAATAAATGAGTTCTTATTTACAATATGAGTTCATTAAATAAAACGAAATAAGAAATTAATAAAAATTAAGTAGTGGACTTTCAACGTTTAAGAAAAGTGGACATTTCAAGAATTGTCAAGTGAGTGAGAAGTGATAATTTAACGATTTGGTCATTTCAAGAAATGGTCATTTAAGTAAGTGGTCATTCTTAGAAGTGGTAATTTAAAGAAGTAGTCAATACTAATTGTGGTCATTTTTATTTATGGTCCTAAGGGTGGATTCGACCAAACTGGAGAAAGACTTACTCCGAGATTAGTCTATACAAATTCGGCGTTTAATCTAGGTATAAGACCTTATTACAGTTTGGTCGAATCCACCCTAAGTCGCCGAAAGGAATAAAATCAGCGCTCTCAAAACGTCCGAATAAAAAGTCTTTTTTAATTAATATGTTTTAAGTTTAATTATTTAAAAATTAAAGTTGCCATGCCCTAACCGGGTTCGTGTAAGGACCGAAATTGCTTTTTATAACAGCTATTGTAACTACCTACACGAAAGTGCAATAAATATTTATGATTTAAGTGACAATAAACGAAATGTTTTTTTTTTCATGTAAAGTGACTTACAAGTACAAGAGATAATAGTAAATATTTTCTTAGCGTAAAGTAGATGACAATGAGTAATAATATGAATGTTTAATGGTAGATGATATTCCCCCCAAACTCATTAAGTTTCAGTATAATGATGTGGGACTTTACTGAGATCTCACGAACACGGACTTTCGAGAGAATTTGAAAGGTGATATTATTGCACTGTTTTGTTTTATTTCAAAAATATTGACGAACACTTAACGGTTAATTTCTTAACGATGAATATTCGACAAAACACAAATTTAAGAAAATAAAACTAAACTGCAGACACGACTCTTCGCTTTCCTGGCAAGGATATGGATAGGCTTACCATACGTCCCGGTTTGACCGAGATTGTCCCGGTTTCAAGCATTGGTCCCGGCGTCCCGGCTGGTTCGGTATTTTGATGCCATAGAAGTAACTCAAGTAACTTAGTAATTAATCTAAAGCAATGTCATTTTCTGCTTCAGCGGCCTTTCGGTACTACTGTGGGTATCTTTTCTTTACTTTATTTACTTATCTGTTGTTTTAATAACAAAATATTACATTGTTTGGTAGAGCTTAAGCAATGTGTTTTTCTTTAGCGTCACTTTCTTTTGTTTGGTCTTTCGCTCCTGTCCTGGTTTGGAGTTCCAAAATTATGGTAAGCCTACTTATAGATATATAAACTCTAAGGTCTTATACACTATAATGCATAAATTAATGTCTATGGTCCAACAATTCTAAAATCTGTTTAGAATGACATTTCGTTTATTAGTGTCAAGTAGTGTGCGAGCGGTCCGAGCCTCTATTATTCTGAGGTCCGAGCTAAGTAATATTGGCAACATGACTAAGTGCTCGTTCATAAAATGCAAAAACAATACATGTATAACGCAGAAAAAAGACGGAGTTTCTTATTTTCGGTATGTAATTTATATCTAAAGCCGGGTTATGCGTTCGTCTCTCTCAGGAATTAATTCTTATTAATTTGTAGTAGGTATAGATGATAGTGTTAGTGGTGAGCTGAGCCCCCTTCCTAAAAAAAGAGGTTAGAGGAAAATTCATGCAAAATCGCAATTTTTATATTGTGTTTTTGTTGTAAATAAAGGGGTGTTACATGTAAAAAACATTAAATATAAATTACTTGTGACAGAGTATGACATTTTTTGTTACAGTTATATTTTTAAACATACGAAAAGCAAAGGAATTGTTGTTCAAAAAGAAGAAATAAGTTGTCACTTAAATTACAACCTTTATTTTGACAACTTTTTCTAAGTAATGATGATGCATAGCACAAAATACGTATCACATTGAGAATGCAGGCTTAACATTGACTTAACACAGCATCTATGTATATAATTTAATACAATAACGCTCTAATTTTATGGTCTCCTGCTATTAACACTATTGAAACATGAAACGACTTGGGGCAAATATCTCCTTTGCATTTTATATTTGCAATAAACGCAAATGGATTCATTTGCAATTTATTAGATGCTTAACAGGAAGAAATTTACGAAACTATTAGTTAATTTTCGCTTAAGGGGGGGTTAGGCGGTCAGCAAAAATTCCGCCGTTATTCCGGGCCCTCGTTGCGCGGCGCGGGGAACGCGGTAATTTGTAAGCGCCATTCATATTCTCATCAAAAAGTTAATAAAATGTTTAGTTTTTGGAAATCCAAATCAGTCAAGAGATGAAAAGGTACCTACATACCTATGAGTTTATGATTTTATAGGAATTATTATTGTAAAACACGGTCGTAATGTGCATTTATATGAAATTTTAGAGGTAACTTCAAGATTTTTTTCTATCGAGTAAAATTTTTCCAATCTTGTTTTGGAAACAGTCATCCCCTCACACATACGTTCTGTAATACATATTGAAAATTTCACTGCGAAATATCAAAAGCATTTTGAATAACAGCTAATAGAAAACAGCCAATTCTTCCGTTTTTACCGCCGATGCCCCTTAATTACCTGTTCATGGGGAAGCACGAAGAAAAAAAAACCATGGTATGGCAAAAGTTGCTTCACTTGATCCCCGTCACTCCCGTATCCCGTTTCCATTATAAAAAGGGAGGTCAACGATATTTTTTTAACATTTATTCCTCGAATTAAATTTACAGTGATAGTAAATTACTTACATTTAAATATGTTGTTTAGCTTTCCACGAGATCCAGTTAGGTGCGAAGAATGGAGGTCCATTATAGCACGACAAATGCGCGAGGAATATTTTAAGGCTACTAAAATAAGCCTTGTTTGTTCTGATCATTTAACACAAAGTGATATGTACGGAACTAAGAAAGGATTGAAAAGACTTTATAAAACGGAACATTTATCAGTAAGTAGTACTTACTTCATTAAGTAAGTAGTGCATATTTTGTAATTAGAAAATTTTATACATCTTGTAGGAACCTAAAATGTACCTACCATATTTGTAGGAAGCTGATGAAAAGGCAAGCGGTTGTTCCTGTGAAAAAATATTGACTGATCGACCAATGGAATGTGACGAAGTGGTGTTACTGCAAGTAAGTACATGCATACAATATATTATATAGATATATATGCTTCAAATGTCAAATGAAGCCCATGTCCATATACTACATATAGTATGTTTTTATTTAGCCGATAGGGTGGCTGGAACCGAACCGATATCTGGCTACGAAGATAATAATACGAAGTGCCAAAAAAATATATTTTTTTACTTTTTTGCTATTACAATTTTAATATAACTAAACTGGAACTAAACTTTTTTTCAGCAGAAACCATCACCCGGCTAATACCCGACTCATTTACACGCGTAGAACAGTCTGTGCACGCATTACATTGCGTGCTGCATAAAACAGCTGTTCAACAATATTTTAATATAAAAGTGGTTTCCCAGCAATTATTTCTGATCTACGTTACTTTTTTGATGTCCATTATGCGCATATTTCAGCTTCATTACGGGTTTATTTACAATGTGTATTTAAGTTTTACTGATTACGTGATAACGACGTCTTGTTGTTTCAGAATCATATTGTGTCAACATTTACTGAAGATTTCGCAAGACCAAAAGGAGATATGAGTATTGGTTCGATATTAGATAGTCCTAAAAAAGTGAAAATGAGAAAAGAACTAGATGCATGTAACGATAAAATTATTAAAAAAAATTAAAAAATCAATAATTTACGAAAACAAAATAAAAGAGCAAAAAAGGAAATTGCTACGTTAAAGAGCGTTCTAGTATTTTTTTTTTTTATTGGCAACGGGTAAGCGCTTGGCCTTCATATACCTGATGGTAAGTGACGATAAGGCCGAAGGTGGAAGCGCGCTTCACCCGGAATCCTCAACCACTGAGGAACTGGCTATCTTATCTCAAACTGCCGGAACACAACAATGTTATAAACATCGTTGTTATGGCGACAGACTTAGATAAGATGGTGGTAGCTAGCCAGGCGGACTTAACAGCCCTACCACCAACCAAATCGAGCACACAAAGATGTACCCCCCGCTGGGAATTGAACCCGGGACCTCTGGGTCTGAAACAGGTAGCTTAGCCACTAGACCACAGAGGCGGTTAAATGGGCGGTATTATTAAAGAAGCGTCACACTGTTGATCAAACTTTATTTACAGATTTGTCGAAGCATTTAATTTTTCACTAACGACAACAACAATAAATAAATAAGATATAACAGTGCAAATCCAGCCTTTCATGATTTACCATACTCAATAAAGATTATCTTTAGTTAGCACTACCTTTGTTTTGATTATTATTACAAGCGTGTTCCTTGTTTCACCATCACATAATCATGACTATTATCCCCGAAGAGTTAGTCAGACTGCAATAGTCCACTTTTCATCAAATAGCGACTGCACATGTGCTCAGCGTGACAGGTGGTGAGCCCGTCGCCCCTCTATGTTGTTAGATGTACTTATGTTGACGTACGTTAGATGTACTTACTTTGACGACCTCCTTGGTCGAGTGGTCTGTAAACCGGTTTTCATGGTGTCGCCATCTCTGAGGTCCCGGGTTCGATCCCCGGTCGGGTCAATTTAGAAACTCTTGTTTTTCTAAATTGTCTCGGGGTCTGGGTGTTTTCTATGTATATTAAGTATGTATTTAAGTATTTTAAGTATGTTTATCCGTTGTCTAGTAACCATTTAACGAGTTTCATAACGAAGCTTCTCTTGGGCTAGATAATTGGTGTGAGTGTAGGAAAGTTTATTTATTTATTTATTATGTGCAGTCTTTAATCCATTGGTCGCCTTTTATGACACCCAAGGGAAGAAAGGGGGGTGGCAGTATTATTATTATTATTCTTAATTAATGGCTATCGCGTATAGCATTAAGCCAATTTCAAGTAGTTTAATTATTAAAGTATATTTATTATTGTACGGTAGATAGAAATAAAATGGAGTCTCACAACACGTGTTGTTGCTAAAAGAACACGGGAGAATCTCCGGGTGGTAGTATTCATTGACCGCTACGCGACAGGCGGCTTTGCTTGCCCTGTATAGATTGGCGGATTCCACAGGTATTCGAAAACTAGATTAATTAACTAAATAAAAAAAATCCTTCACTCATAACTACGTGCTCACCACCATTGACGCTGAGCACGTGTGCAGTTGTCATTTGGTGAAACGTGGACAATGGCAGTGGACTACTTCTGCGGTGTTCATTGCCTCTGACTAACCCTATGGGACTAATGCTTGGTCTTTGGTCTTGGAAAATAGGAAATAGGTACAAATTTTGTTAGATGGAGATTTTGAGAAGTGTGCATAATGGGAAAAGGCCCCTTTAGGAAGTGTACATAATGGGAAATAGACATTTTGGTAAATGGAGGTTTTGAGAAGTGTGCATAATGGGAAAAGGCCGTGGTGGCAGTTCACATTTGGGAATTGGTCATAATAGTAACCAGACCTCTTGGCATCCAAACGTCAAACCCCTAAAGGCGTGAGTCTATGTATGATTGTACTTATTTAATTTAATTATGGGATGACCAACTGCTGTGATTCAGCTTAGAAACTCAGAAAAATAACAACAATATAATATTGTTTTCTGAGGTTTAAGCGAGCACTACACATTGAAATGAAAATTTTTTTACGGATTAACTCGCGTTGCATTTACTATTTACATAGTTTTTTAAATTATCCTGACACTGGTCAGTCACTAGTCACAGGGAGACTGTCTCCCTGTGACCACGGACCCTGTAAAGGGTTCTAAAAAGGATAGGAAAAAAAACTATGTAAATAGTAAATTAAACGCGAGTTAATCCGTAAAAAAGTGTTTTATTACAACAATATAATAACATAGTGTTCACGTAAACTTTCGTAGTTAATTAATTTACCCAAAGAAATGTTACCAACGTCACAACTCAGATTATTTGGTCTGAGCGTCACAATGACTAAGTTTATTATTTCGTTATCAAGTGTCAGTTGTGTTACTGTTGACTGTTAACCACAAAACCGTTAGCAACTACATTTCAAATGTCTATGTATGGTCGATCTTGGTAAAGCCTCATATTGTTATTTCCTTAAAATAAACCAAAAACAGGATAATTTTCGGTAAAGACGTTATCATACTACTTTGGGTTTAGACGGTAAACCGTTTAATGCGTGGGAGTAGGTCGTTGACCAATGTAATTGGCGTTGCAGGACTGATGAGCTGAGCTGACTCACTGTCCTGGGATTACCATTACAACGTGGACGCAACAATGCGACGCTAGCTGTTATCTCTGGCATCCAATACGTATGGTCACCCTAAACCTAAAACATATCACATTACGAAAGGAGATAACTTGTGCTGAAAATGATAACTGAATACTGAAATTACAATCTGTTAACTCATGTTTATAATATGCACCAATGACATTCCATTGACATTTTTAAAGATAATAAATCATCATCATCATCATAAAACGGTAACAAAATCCAATGCATGATATGCCCAAAATAAATAAAAATAAAATAAAAACAGAAAGTATTTTGGTTTTAGGGTGTTGTGATTGTGGCATGTTCTTTATCATGTTCTTGCAAATTAAGTTATTAATTATATTCATTTATATAAGTCATTAGTTAGTTAGTAATTATATAATTTGAAACTTAAATAATTATGAATCTCCTTTGCAGTTTGGTAATTTTTGATTGCCTCCTCCTCCTCTTATTTGTACGTAAATCTGTCCCGCTGTTTATTGCTTTACTGATAAGTCTAATAGATAACTGTGTCCGTGTGAAAAGTGTTAAAAGTCATTCTAATAAACATTTGCCTTATAACGTTACTTTTATTTTTATTTTGGAGTGCAAGTGTGTGTCAATTGACACACACTTGCACTCCACACATTTTTAATGGAACACAGAAAGCTGAAACCGAAATCGGTCTCCTATGAGTGACATGAAAACTATAACCTAAAACCTTCCTAAAACAAAACAAACTAGATGATCATTTATAGTTTATACTTATTGGTTATAATTTTTAACCGTATCGCGTCGCGTAGCGGTGAAAGAATACTACCACCCCTCTTCCCTTGGGTATCGTCAGGGAGCAAGTGTCGTAATAGGCGACTAACGGACTAAAGACTGCTCATACATCCAACAGCATAGAACGGCGACACCTGTCACGCTAAGTATATGTGCTGTCGCTATTAGGTAAAAAGTGGACTATGGTAGAGGACTGCTTTTGAGGTCCTCATTGCCTAGTCTCTGACTAACCCTACGGGGATAATAGTCGTGATTATATGCATGTATGTTATACTTTTTGGTTTGGTTATGATTAAGAACAAGGACAACAATATCCAGGAGATAAAGACATAATTAGAGGTATTTAGGTACATTACGAGAGAGTAATAGAGGAAGTCGTTACAATTATACGTTCCGAGAAAACACTAGGGAAATGTACGAGTACTTAGCTGCTTTCCTAGAAGTGCTTGGACAGGAAGAGACAAACACAAAAAGGCTAACGACTAACCATTCCTAATTAAATCATAGTGATTTTATCCTTTAATATGCTAGAGAATCCTATCCTATCCTACTAATATTAAAAACGCGAAAGTTTGTAAGTATGGATGGATGTTTGTTACTCTTTCACGTAAAAACTACTGAATGGATTTGAATGAAATTCGACATACAGATAGTTTATAACCTGGATTAACACATAGGATACTTTTTATCCCGATATTTCCACGGGAACGGGAACCACGCGGGTGAAACCGCGAGCGGCCGCTAGTAGAATATATTACCATCTCATTCTAAACTTTATCCTATTGAGATAATATTGGAAGTCAACGAATTTATAAAGTAAAAGTAACAATGTAAAATTCAGCCTATATATAAACCTACCTACCTTATTAACAAATAAAATGTTTATTTCTGGTATAAATTATCGATTGAGTACGTCTCTGTGGTGTAGTGACTAAGCGATCGATCTAAGACCCAGAGTTCCCGGGTTCCTTGGTTTGGTAGGTGGTAGAGCTTGTTAAGTCCGCCCGGCTAGCTACCACCATCTCATCTAGAGCTTGTCGCTATAAAATTGTTTTTTTTTTTATATACACTGGCCTGCAAAAATAAGTATCACACTTTTAAAATTGCAAAAGCTAAAAATATCTTATTTTATTAACTTAAAAATGTTACTAATGTATAATTTATTATAGTCTCAAAGAAAGCTGATAAAATTTCTATAAAACGTTTTTTATTTTAAATCCCTAACTTCTATAGTTTGGAAAAAAATTAAGTTTTAAAAGTGTGATACTTATTTTTGCAGGCCAGTGTATGTATATAAGAAGGAGGCAAACGAGCAGGCGGGTCACCTGATGGAGAGCAATCATCGCCGGTTGTGTTCCGACAGTTTAGAGATCAGTGGTTTAGGATTCCGGGTGAAGTGCGCTTTCACCTTCGGCCTTGGCACTTACCATCAAGTGACGATGGTAAGAGCGCTTTCCGGTAGTAAATAAAAAAATTAAAAAGTCGCGTTTAAGTTCACGCTATTAAAACGCATAATGATCTAGAAATCCGCTTGTCGCGTCAGAAGACGCTAATGCAGTGATCGAAGCCTCAGGGTCCATCG
This sequence comes from Scoparia ambigualis, assembly GCA_963921215.1. Taxonomy (NCBI): domain Eukaryota; kingdom Metazoa; phylum Arthropoda; class Insecta; order Lepidoptera; family Crambidae; genus Scoparia; species Scoparia ambigualis. Next base: position 35,307,124 of record OY992504.1, read on the forward strand.
TTCACCTCCATTTGCTTAAATTATTACCCACTACTTATCAATAGAAATTGCCTTCGTGTCAACAATAAGTAAGTACCTAGTCAATATCAGTTTATGACGTCTTCGCTATTATAAAACTACCTATCACTATTGTATAAGTATCTGAAGGGAGTGTTATAAATAGATTTCACCTAAATGCCATTTACGAAGGAGGTATTCAATAATAATATAAATGTAGGTCATTTATTGATTGGTATGTACCAATACGTAATAATTCTTTATAACTAAAAATAGAAGGAAGTAATACTGAGAAGAACAATTAAACACCTATATTATAGTTCGAGCATAATTATAATTCAAATAGGAGGTCCTGAACCCAGCAATATTATTTGTACTTATAGGCTTGCGATGATATCATGAAAGAGTTCTGTAGCTGTAGCATAATGTTCCGTTGTGAAAAAAACATGGCTCAATTACAAGTCCATCGAACATTCATTGGAAGCATCTGTTTTATTCGCATCACGTGGCTGATATGATAGCGAATAGCTTTGTTCAATCTTTTTATAGAATTTAATAACATCTCTGTTAAAAAGCGAGGATCGATGGCGAATAGAGCATTAAGGTCTGGCAAGTTATGCAACTTTGGCAATGCTTTCTCACTGAATAGGTGACCGAATAAAATATCTGAACGTTCTCTGTCATTTGAAACGCATATAAAACCGTTGGTCTTATGAGGGTTTACGCATTTCGACTTCCCATACAAACTTAAAGTTGAAATTTTTAAAAACCAATAAGCCAATTTTATTGAAACTTTGCATGGTAAAGTAAAACACAGGGATCTTAATAGTGTTGAAAACATTTTTAAAAAAACTGGACCACAGGTAAAGACTGAGTTATTGCGATTTTAAACTTTCTATAGTGGACTTTAAATCGCAATAACTCAGCTTAATAATCGTTTTTTTTTAAATGTAAGTAATATCAAAGGTAATAGTCAAAGACCTTTGATAAGTATTTTTGCCTGTCGTAAGATGTCAGTCGTTAAAACCCAGCAAACCCCTATTGGGCCTGTTGGTTTCTACTCAATCTGCTCACGTGGGAATTCCGTGGGACGTTCCCTTCAATAACATTTATTAATGTAGCTTACTACAGAATAAGCACGTATATACAGAAGTTTATATTTAAGGTGCTCATTAAAGTCTATGATATCAAAATGTGTCTTGTGTCAATAGGAATAGCGACCAATCCGTTCACCCGCCCAGTTGTTGACGACCACTGCCACTGGCGTAAGTCCAACGAGTGTTTGTAAACTTTCATCCGGAGAAGTCTATATTTATTCGAAGAAATTTTATGTATGTGCGCCCACCTACCGGCGTGACGGGCCGGCAGGGACGCGCTGTATTCACGATAAATAAATAAATCACACACCGCCACGCTTCCTGCCAAAAGCGAACAATGTGTATCTATAGATGTTGATGACCTATTTTGTAATTAAAATACCGTAGCTTCGACTCTTGCTGTCGATTTTATGCATAGACCACAAGTTTAGGTAAGTTTCGATCACTTTATTAGTTGAATCGTTATTAAAAAAACGGCGGAATCAACGCCAAATGGCACCAATCCTACTAATATTATAAACGCGAAAGTTTGTAAGGATGGATGGATGTTTGTTACTCTTTCACGTAAAAACTACTGAATGGATTTGGATGAAATTTGGCATACAGATAGTTTATAACCTGGATTAACACATAGAATGCTTTTTATTCTGATATCCCTACGGGAACGGGAACCACGCGGGTGAAACCGCGAGCGGCCGCTAGTTTGACAATAAAGGCATACGGGCCGCCTGATCGATGATAAGCTTAAAGCAGTTACTGTAGGTAGCCAATAGAGGTTCGCATCACCTATGTCTACGGCCAAATTTTATAAAGAATGTGTGTAAATAAATAATTCACAATAGTTTGTGCAATATTTTGTGTCACTCGGATTTTTACTTTTTCTTGAAAGACATTCACGAGTAGGGTTCCCATCCGTCCGGACTTTTAGACTCTGGTCCTGATTTTGTCCGGCTTTTTAATTTGTCCGGATTTTTAATATGAGTATCAATACCACATATTAAGTGATATCAAATAAGTCTTTAATCTTTATTAACTTCTTTCTCGTTTATCTAAAAACAAAATATAAAAAGTGAGTATAGGTATGTAATGTTTTCATTTTGTGACTAAAAAGTCCGGATTTTTGTCGAAATGTCAGGCTGTTTGTCAGGACTTTTCAAATTCCTAAATGGAAAATTCACGAGAGCACAATAACTAACAACACAAAAAACAGTATAGTGAAACTAGATATTTGCAAAAAGTAATATCAATAATTTGTTATTTGATATTTTTTTATTTATAAGGTATTTATCGGTTTTTAGTTTTTAAGTTATTTTATTTTAGTTTATAGGTTTTTTTTTCTTTCTGTTATAGTAATAAGTAAATTATATTAATTAGGATCTCTCAATTGTACTGCATACTTATCTAAGATTATCTAATAATAGTTGTATTTAATAAAATAATTAATAATAAAATAATAATGAATTAGTTATAAGTATGTAAATCTTTGTGGTTTTGCAATTAAAGAGTTATCTATAATTTGTTTACTATATTGAAATGAAACACTTTTTTACGGATTAACTTTCGTTTAATTTACTATTTACATAGTTTTTATATTATCCTGACTGTAAAAAAAAAGTGTTTCATTTCAATGTGTATTGCTCGCTTAAACCTCAGAAAACAATATATTGTTTACTTTATGTTTATTACATTTACTCTCTTCATCGAATTGGGCTATAGTATAGAAGTATTGCACTCAAGCGCTGGTCACGAACAAAAAAAATATTTCTAAACTTTGTTTACTTCATCATCATTATCATCATCGGCCTATAAACGTCCCACTGCTGGGCACAGACCTCCCACATGGACAATAGCACGTGGGCATATTGGGCCATAACCCACCACGCTGGCCAAATTGCGGGTTGGTGGGTTTTAAAGACTGCCATTTTACGACAGCAACCGTTGACCAACGGCTTAACGTGCCTTCCGAAACACGGAGGACTGGACTTGTTTATTTATGAAAAAGTATAAAGCTATCTGCTTTAGATAATGTTACCAATAAAATTCAGACCCTGAAGATCATACATTGAATTACTGTCTTAAACACTATACACAACAACTGTGAAGCAAATAGTACAATCATTTGAACTTTATCATCGCATCAAATAGGATCGTTAATGAGTTAACCCGTGGGAAGTTAAAACAATAAACACCAATAAACACTACACTCGTTTGCTTTAATGACTGTGTAATCTCTTTCGAAGATATTAAAATTCAAAGTACCTACTTCTGCAGCTTCTGTTTTTTGTTAAGATCGACATAAACATTAAGATGGTATCCGATGCGATCGTTCAACATAAAATGTTCACTGAATGTGCTAAAAATAACAATAAGGTCAGCGATGCACGCTAAGCGATACAGATTTATATCGGTCACGAAGATATTCCACTTTTATCTTGAGGTAATTGCATTTTATCAATTAACAGTGTCGCGTAGCGGTGAAAGAATACTACCATCCCCTCTCTTCCCTTGGGTGTCGTAAAAGGCGACTAATGGACTAAAGACTGCAAAAATTTCAAGATTTCTGAATTAAAAGGAATAAGGCTGGACCTACAAAGCCGTCTACGAAAAATCAGGAGCAAAATGAAATAATTCATAAATGCAAATCAGGAGATATAACTATTCCTGTGTGTTTAACTTTATTATCTCGTTTGTAAATTTGTATATTATATTTGATCGTTTCTATTTTATTGTCATTAAATGTTTCGTTTTTAACATATTAGCTTTTTGCTATAACTGTACCTACTCTGAATAACTGCGATTCCGAAGAAACGAGAATCTGAAGAGATGCGAATCTGTTGAAATGCGAAACCGAATATTTGCGAATAATTCATCCAACTGTATAGAGCGGCGATGGGCTCTACCTGTCACGCTAAGCACATGTGCAGTCGCTATTTGGTGAAAAGTGGACTATGGTAAAGGACTGCTTTTGCGGTCCTCATTGCCTAGTCTCTGACTAACCCTTCGGGGATAACAGTCGTGGTTATCATTACCCAATCTTCCCATGTACTGATATCCTTATGGGAAGGCCTGTGCCCAGCAATGGCAGCAATGGCAATGACATTTATATGTTGCTGATGATGATGATAATTATTATGATAGAGGTTTTTTTAATAAATCTTCCACCTGTTTGTACATTAGACATTTGTATGTTGGTGAAGACGTTTAGTTACAGCAGAAGCACGAAACGAATGAAGCAGAAGTTTATAAAGTTCAGGAAATGTCGAATCTTATGCAGTTTTGTATCGGTTAATACCAATCAATGTAGCTTTCCGACCCTCGCCTCGTGATGTTCCATTTAACTTGATTCAAGAGTATTACAGCATACGGGTATCCAATCAAAAGGGCCTCATGTGTCGTGTCTATAAAGATGTGTATCATTGGAGTAACAATGATTTTCGGTAATTTCATCAATTAAATATTTTACTAACATAAATAACAGAATAACCATCACAGCCAATACCTAGTTAATGTATCTAAGTACCTACGTCTTATATTAGGGAGAAAAACTCATTAGCTCAATTTCACATCAAACATAATTAATTAGAATAAAGGCTTCAAAAAATGGATTTCAAAAAGTTTAGGAACCCCAGGCTTAAGATGGCACAGCACAAGACGAATGAGGCGTGTAAAAGGAAGGCTACACCTAGCAATGGGCACCTATTGGCTGTGGACGATGACGATGTTGAAGACAGACTGCGACAGTTGGCAGGCTAAGCATTAAGTTTTCTTAAACAACAACAGGGCGACAGCCCTCTTGGGCCAGCCATTTTTAGTCTCTCTATTCACCTGGTCATCGAGCTGCTAAATTCAAAATTTAATGTGTGGTATCTGGATGATGGGACCCTAGGCGACGATGCGTCAACTGTTATTTCGGATCTACTAATGCTTGTCGGCGAGTTCCAAGCCATAGGACTGGAGCTTAATACTGATAAGTGCGAGCTTTACATTTTGGACAGTTGCGTCACAGTGTTATATTACACTGTGGTTGCGTCGACAGGCACGACATGATATCCCGCTTCAGAGACGTAGCTCCTCTGATTAATGTAATTGATAAGAGTTCCCTTCACCTTCTGGGGACCCCTATTCTAGAAGATTCCTTCTAAAATTTTATAAACCAAATTACAAAATTTTAGTGATACATTAAGACCCCCTTTTCAAATTTAACTGTCACATGGCTTTCACTTTAATACGCTACTTATTCCCTTTTCGTTTCTAAGTTTACGTATGTCTTGCGGTGTTGTCAGCTGTGGAAGTTCCCTGACCTTCTTGCTAGCTTAGATAACAACATAAAACATACACTCTCTTCCATTTTATACATTAACTTCAGCGACGCTCTTGGACCCATGCATCACTTCCAATTAGATTCGGTTATCCATAAAACTACAGACGTTTCCCTTCCGGAATTCTTGTCCTCGGTCCGTGCCTCCCTACCACTTACTAACAAAATACTGGAACGAACGTCGAATTCCTTTTTTATACCAACGCGGACGAGGCCAAAGCTGCCTAGAGCGCAGCTTGCCCGTGTTCTGATCTTCCAAACAACACCCCCTACTAAAGGCTTTGGGACGGGCTCCTCTGCGAACTGTTGCGAAATAACCTTATCGATACGTCTTCTTGTTCCGCAGAGCGTGCCCGCCTTTTAGTTGTAGAGAGATGGGAGTCGGGTCTTTGGTTGCAGGCACTAACTATCCTCTTTAACACGGGTACTTTGCTAAAAACGCAGTACTTTTCGCTTTCCCACTGCCCTGCGTCTTGGCGCCCCCAGTATCGTCCCCCATCAATATCGTTGTGGTGCACATGTAGACACCCTCGGCCACCACGGGCTGTTCTATGCACGGAGCGCTCGCCGCATTGCCGCCATCATTCTTTGAATAACATCATTCGTCGAGATCTAGTCACTGCAGGAGTGCCAGCCGTACTAGAGCCCGCCGGCCTGGCGCGCGATGATGGCAAGAGGCCGGACGGCATGACCCTGGTTGGAGGGTGGGACGGGCACTGGTGTGGGATACTACATGTGTCGACACGCTAGCCCCGTCTCATCTTCCAAGTTCATTCATCAACGCTGGCTCGGCTGCAATTAATGCGGAGAGCCTCAAACGGCGCAAGTATGAGAATCTGACTGGAGATTTCATATTTTATCCGTTTGTTTAGACGTTAGGACCGTGGGATTTGGGTGCCCACTAGCTCTTTAGAGATATTTCTAAAAAACTAGTGGAAGCCACCCGTGACCCCAGAGTCAGCAGCTCTCTGGGTCAACGCCTAAGCCTTGCCATTCAGCGCGACAATGCGGCTAGTATTCTGGGTAGGTACTCTACCTGATGGGGATGATCTGGGTCAATTCTTTTATTTACAGTTTTCTATTTGTCTTTGTAAGTTTTTAAATATCTTGATTTTATTATTAGGTGTTACTTTTGTTTATTCTTGTAAATAAATTTGAGATCCAACAACAATAATTTTACTTTGACTTTGACAATGCTTGCAATCCAAAAAATTCAATGTCTTAAAACATTCTTAAAAACATTTAAAATCAGAAGGTTTTGAAACTGATCAATCGTTATCTGCAACAAAAGGAGGTGTAACGAAAGTCGAAACATACTTTTTAGTGCAGTCCTCTCTACCTGCACGTGCGCGCGCCGCTACCGCGCGCCGGCCGCCCGCCGCCCGCCATCACACGGCCATCTTTGTTTACGTTTTACAACCGGTCTGTTGTGCTGACATAAACCCGTCTGACCACAATGCCCGGCGCGATGTTACATCAAATTTTGCGACATTTTGACCTTGGACAACGTAATTAACACAATGCCGACGGACGTTTCCCCAAACAAGTAAAGATGATTTATTCGATGATCGTAAGTAGGCATCACATTATTGCAAAATAGTTTACCGTAGCAGTATCTAATACGGAGGCGGTTATGTAATAGACTCTATGATATTGTGAGATGAATTCCGATGTGTCCATTATAAAATTGTTTCCATGCCAAGCAATCATGCTCAATGTACAGTCAATTGACTATAATAACGCAGTACCTACATAGGCAACCTTGGCCGAGCTGCGGCGCTAGTCTTATCTACAAGATCACAATGTAAGTATCTCATTAGTTACGTAAGAACAAGTAATTCATCTATTCACTACACGTTGGAGACACACTGGACTGTTACTAAAATAAGTAGTAAACTCAAACCTAGTTTTGTTACGAAATTTTTACCTTGCTCTCAGGTGCTCGTAATTCGTAAAGGATCTATTTAGGTACCTGCCTTTCAATGGTGTCCGTCATCCCGTCCGAGGGCCGTATCGTAACATCACAGACAATTTGGAGACTCTTGACTACGTTTTGTTATTGAAATCTTTTCAACCGAATATTTTAAGTAGACCCTTTGGAGCGCTCCACGCATCTCGAGTTATCTCGAGCAATCTGTTTACTAAAATGTCACTATGAGTGCTATCAAATATGCGTGTTGTTTTAAGGTAAACAGTCACTTACCGTATCTTCGAGTTTGAACTCATTGAAGAGTCTGTTGTTAGAGATTTTGTGATTGAGCGAGTTCACGTTCGCTTCCACAGCCACTATGTGGGCCGACAGCTGTTCCACCTCCCGTTGGAGGCGCGAGATCTGCACCTCCCTCACCACAGTCAGGGCCAGCAGCCACACCAGCACCACACCCGCCGTCACCGCGAAAGTGATGAAGCAGGCCTGCTTCCTCCGCCCGCCCTGCTCTAACACTCTGTTCCTATACTGTCTCTCGAAATCACCACTCACTAAGTTCTGAGACATATCCTTGGTCTCCTTCAAAGCGTCCGTTTGCGTATACATCGTGACACCTTCGGGTATGAGAGCGTGATTTTCAGCCATCACAGATTAAGACACTTGAAGAGCGCAATGATGCACCATTAGCCGTTATCGGTCCATTATCGTAGTTCGCGGTAGGTCGGGTAAAGAGTGCGCGTGCGGGAACGAGCCAGGAAAACGCGCGCGGCCGCGGCTGAGGACTGGGAGCGAGTGCGGTGCGCGCGCGCATTACGCAGTATGAACGCCGAGCGGCGGAGCACGGCGCCTGTGCGCGCGCATGCGGTCTTCCCGGATTTTCCCATCAGGGAAACTGATCACAATATCAAGGTTTACTAGCTCATTAAAAACAATAACATTGTATTTTTATCTTATCAATTGTCGATACGTCCCTGTCTATCTGTAAAGTTATATAGCTCCAATTCTGTAATTGGAGCAATCTCTACCATTAAAAAACTGTCTTCTCGATTTGGCATAAAATTGTATTTAAAACATTTTGTTCTGAGTTTCGTTAGTTGAGTAATAAAACAGATTACTGTCATTTCTTTGGGCAATTTATCTAATATCACTCGGATTTTTACTGTTTTTCGAAAGAAAGACACCATAGTTAACTGTTTTCTTGTGAATCTCTCTCAAGATGACTGTGAATGACTGTAATCTGTTTACAAACATTGTTCATCTTCATCTCTTCATCGAGTTTAGCTGGATAACAAGTTTTTTGGTTTAGAATAAGATTTTTTTTCTATTTAAAATCAATGATATCTGAAAATTCCGAGGCTGCTACGAACTATAGTACTATATAAGAGATAACATTCTATTTTTTTATTTCGTTTGTTTAGGACAGTAGTTCCATCTAGGAGCTCAAAAAAGTGCGTTCGCGCATTTTATGAGAATCTTTCTTTGCAATTTTGGGTTTAATTAAAAAGTTAAGCAAACCCAAAATTGCAATTGACGATCTCCTTGGTCGAGTGGTTTGTACACCGGTTTTCATGGTGTCGCCATCTCTAAGGTCCCGGGTTCGATCCCCGGTCGGGCCAATTTAGAAATTATTGTTTTTCGAAATTGTCTCGGGTCTGGGTGTTTACTATGTATAATAAGTATGTACTTAAGTATTTTAAGTATGTTATCCGTTGTCTAGTAACCATTTAACGAGTTTCTTCGAAGCTTCTCTTGGGCTAGATAATTGGTGTGAGTGTAGGAAAGTTTTTATTTTTTTTATTTACAAAAAGTGAGGCCGCTACAAACTATGCCAAAAGCTATTCTACGCTATTCAATAAGTCAAAATTGGTAATGTATTTTTGTTACTGAGATCAAAAACGCCAAAAATGGCCATTTACGCAAAAATCACAGTCGAGATGTAATAGGGCTCTTAAGAAAATATCTCTCAGATTCTTTGCACCGAACCATGGACAGAACGAAGAAAATTCGGCCCACAGTGCCATTGCATATGCTATGAAGATGGCTGGAGATATTTTTCTCCCCTCACAGCTGTACCCTATTATGAAGATGGCCCGACCTGCACAGCCTTAAGACGTACGACCATTAGAATACAGACTTTTCTCGCAAAATAAAAGTACTCTCTCTACGAAAAGATAGCAAAAATTATGATGTTAATTGGACAGAAATGGCGGAAATACATGATCGTAGAGAAAATCCTACTACAATATTGTTTAGGACTGGTCATACAGAAACATCATATAGATATTTAATCATAAAAAAACAGAAGCTAAATATTTGAAAGATGATGTACCTGCCTAATTTAAATTTAGAAGTGTGCTGATCTTTTAAGTCTTTGCTCAGGTAGCACTGGTATTATCAGACTTCAAGAGTAGGTACAAAGACTACTACCAAATAGACTGCCTCATGAATAAGTATTAAATTTGTTGAGCAGCAATATCCAACGTTCCTTTGTTACATTTTTTTTTATTAAAAAACTTATTTCTAATAATATTTTTGTTCTTTGAGACACTGGATTAATAATAAAACTTTTAAATAATAAAAAAACTGAACTATTTCTAATAATAATGTTTGTTTTATTAACTTATTATAATACTCTTATGTTGTTATAAATTACTTTTTAGAAGATATAGGTCTTTGACTATATACATGTCTAGACGGAGCATCGCGGTACAAACGCTTCTCAAAATCCGCCCGGTTTTTGTATTGAATTTGAAGTGTGCGTGACAGCCGCGTATCTGACACTAGCGCGAATGGTTGCCAGCGAATGCCTAATTTCCGATAAAGTAGGGAAAAAATATTTATGCACAATATAATTTTAAAATGATTTATAACATAACATAACTTTTTAAATTAGGTATGTCTATCGTATATGTAGGTATAACGCATAAAAGAAGCTGGTGTGTTTAGAAAAAATGGATGATTGAAGGCGAGGGCGAGTACAATAAAATAATGCGCTAATGGAAGCCTGCGTGCGTGTGATATTTTTGTAATAGGGACGAAATAGAAGCAACAGGCAGGATGATTTACATTTAATACTTAATGAAAATTGATTTTTTAATTAGAAATTTAAATATTTTAAATTAAAATCAAAACAATAATGGCGTTCTCTTTGTATTTGTTTCTTAAATAACTTTGGTTTGGATGTTACATCATTTATGTTGAAACCTTGTAGTTAAATATTTCGACAACGACTTCTTTCTACCGGATCAGTTGGAAATCTGAAAATTAAAATGTTTGCTATGTGGTCGAACAGTTGTAAAGGTTACATAATGTGATGACTGCTCATCAATATCCGTGTCCAATAGTTTACCTTCATGAGACGAAAAATATTGACCTTTTAGGGGCACAAACATACACCCGCACTTTCTCAAACATCGTCATCATCATCATCAGCCTATAAACATCCCACTGCTGGGCGCAGGCTTCCCACGTGGAGATAGCACGTGGGAATATTGGGCCATAACCCACCACGCTGGCCCAATGCGGGTTGGTGGGTTTTAACAACTGTCATCTTACGACAACAAACGGGACCAACGGCTTAACGTGCCTTTCGAAGCACGGAGGAGCTCGAGATGTTTTAAATTTGGTCACCCATCTAGTGACCCGGCATTGCGAAAGTTGCTTAGCGGGCAAGATCGCAAGCCGAACGTCCTAGCCGATGCGCCATCGAGCTCTGAAGCATACATACTACCATCCCCTACATACATATACTTAAACACACACTTCTTACATAAATACTTACGTACATTCCATTTCAAACATAATATTTTTTTATTTGTTTCGAATATCGATACGATACCATACCACAATAACAATTTATAATAATAGTACTATAAAATATTACAGTAGGTATTATATTTTTTCTTGTTTTAGAACGGAACCTATATTCCAGCCAAATTCGATGACGAATGTTTGTAAACAGATTACTGTTATACCTAGTTGCAGTAGGATTTTACTTTTTCTTGAGAGACATTCACAAGAAAACACTTAACTATTGTGTCTTTCTTTTAAAAAAACAGTAAAATCCTAGTGAAACTAGACATTTGCACAAATGACAGTAATATGTTTACAAACATTCGGCATCGAATAGGAACCGTGACATTTATTCACGCTCTTATAAATCAGACATTAAACAACAACAAACAGTTAAAAAAAAAGAAAAACTTTAAAAGCGTTCCAATAATAATTATATTTAATTTATTTACTTTATTTACAACAAGACCATGTATAAATACTAACTTACAAGACTGAGTATTTTTTATCATACTTATTATATTTAAACCACCTTTTATATTATTCTGCCACCAATAATGGGAATTCTACATTTTGATACCAGCAACACTACGCATACATGGCCGTTATTATTGTTAAACTTTCAATTTTTATTAAAATTTATCGATACTTACAGATGAAACTTGACTTTCCTTATCGAAAAAAAATTTTCTTTTGTAGTTTCGACAGAATTTTACTGAGCAAACGGTCATTTTGCGAACAATTTCACCGAAACGCGAGAGGTAAACACTGCTTGACAGCACAATGACACTGACCGCCAGGATTGCGCGATAGCCCAATTTTGGCCTATAAATTTTTCTACGTTTTTCTACGGCCAGGCTCTATCTAGACATGTATATAATCAAAGATATAGGTATACAGCAGGCGTAACTATTGTCTTGTTTATTTGGTTCATAGGTATACAGCAGGCGTAACTATTGTCTTGTTTATTTGGTTCTATATTTTAAAATTGGGACTTGACAAACAGGCGTATACGACTTAAAAGTACTTATTTCTTTTTATACTTATGTATACTTGTATTATGTTGTTGTTTATGTCATTATACTGAGACCCTAACTATTAAAACATAATTACCACAAAGTTTTATTTGCCTCTGTGGCTTAATATTGAAAGAAAAAGAGAAAACGTTTACGAATCAGGAAAAAATAAACGTTTTTTGGTTCTACTGTAAAGGACATTGTTGAAGTTAGCCTAAGAACCAACACAAACATGACATACCTACACGATAATTCTTAGCTTATTTTTTACAACAGTTAACAGTATTTAGATTTTGGCGGACACTTTTATATAAGTAACCAATAATAAAAAGAACTTTTTGGACATTAATATTGAGTATCATTATTTTTATTAAGGGGTGGGGTATTGAGAATTCAGTGCATTCAGCCAATGAACAAAGATTTTTGACCAAAATATTGATAATATGTACAAACAAACCTAATAATATTATGCATGCATGGCTGACTCGATATACTTAGTGCCAAAGACTCCAAGCATCATTAGAATACGATACATCGCATTTTATTCACGTGCCGGACGTGCCACGTGTGACCACGAATCCTATAAAGGGTCCGAAACGTCAGGACTAAAAACAAAACCCTAAATTGTAATAAACGCTAGTTACAATCTCAGAAAAAAGTGTTTAATTTAAAAAGAAGTGCGAGTCGGACTCGCCCATGAAGGGTTCCGTAACAGCAAGTAACATCATAAGTATAAAAGTTCTTTTAGTTGTAACTTCGATCGATGTTTTAATAATAGTGTATTTTTTTAATTATTTAATTAATAACGTATTATAAAAACTACTTACTAGATCTCGTTCAAACCAATTTTTGGTAGAAGTTTGCATGGTAATAAGTAATGTACATCATATATTTTTTTTTAGTTTTATCATTCTCTTATTTTAGAAGTTACAGGAGGGGGGACACATTTTATCACTTTGGAAGTGTCTCTCGCGCAAACTAATTAAGAAACCTCAATATCATTTTTGAAGAGCTATCCATAGATACCCCATATGTATGGGTTTGATGAAAAAACAATTTTTGAGTTTCAGTTCTAAGTATGGAAACCCCAAAATTTTTTATTTTATTTTTGTGTGAAAATCTTAATGCGGTTCACAGAATACATCTACTTACCAAGTTACAACAGTATAGTTCTTATAGTTTCGGAAAAAAGTGGCTGTGACATACGGATGGACAGACAGACATGACGAATCCATAAGGGTTCCGTTTTTTGCGCTAAAGTTCAGCGTGACAGGTGGTGAGCTCATGCACATTCAGCGGCTGAACACATGTGCAGTCGCTATTTGGTGGAAAAAGGACTGGTGGAGGACTGCTTTTGCTGTTCTCATTGCCTGTCTCTGACTAACCCTGCGGGGATAATAGCGTAGTACTATTAGTTATTCTGTGATAATTAGTCGTGATTATGTAAAGGATTGGCCAGCACAAGCAACAGACCGCGAAAAGTGGAAAGAGGGAAGGGAGGCCTTTGCCCAGCAGTGGAAAAATATAGGCTTATTTTCAGAATCCAGAGTAGAATCGATTGCATTAATAAAAAATATGGGGCACATTTTAATAATAAATACTTATATATTTTTGACTACACCGCTTTTGACTAAACTCTTTCGTTTTCTTAGCAACGTTGCACACACAACATCGCTTGCACTCGCAGGCTTAGATCGCGCGTAATATTAGCGTAGGTACAGTTTTTAGGGTTCCGTAGCCAAATGGCAAAACACGGAACCCTTATGGATTCGTCATGTCTGTCTGTCTGTCCGTCCGTATGTCACAGCCACTTTTTTCCGAAACTATAAGAACTATACTGTTGAAACTTGGTAAGTAGATGTATTCTGTGAACCGCATTAAGATTTTCACACAAAAATAAAATAAAAAATTTTGGGGTTTCCATAGTTTCCAGAACTGAAACTCAAAAATTGTTTTTTCATAAAACCCATACGTATGGGGTATCTATGGATAGCTCTTCAAAAATGATATTGAGGTTTCTTAATTAGTTTGCGCGAGAGACACTTCCAAAGTGATAAAATGTGTCCCCCCTCCTGTAACTTCTAAAATAAGAGAATGATAAAACTAAAAAAAAATATATGATGTACATTACTTATTACCATGTAAACTTCTACCGAAAATTGGTTTGAACGAGATCTAGTAAGTAGTTTTTTTAATACGTCATTAATTAAATAATTAAAAAAATACACTATTATTAAAACATCGACGAAGCTACAACGAACTAAAAGAACTTTTATACTTATGATGTTACTTGCTGTTACGGAACCCTTCATGCGCGAGTCCGACTCGCACTTCTTTTTAAATGAAACTCTTTTTTCTGAGATTGTAACTAGCGTTTATTACAATTTAGGGTTTTGTTTTTAGTCCTGACGTTTCGGACCCTTTACAGGATCCGTGGTCACACGTGGCACGTCCGGCACGTGAATAAAATGCGATGTATCGTATTCTAATGATGCTTGGAGTCTTTGGCACTAAGTATATCGAGTCAGCCATGCATGCATAATATTATTAGGTTTGTTTGTACATATTATCAATATTTTGGTCAAAAATCTTTGTTCATTGGCTGAATGCACTGAATTCTCAATACCCCACCACTTAATAAAAATAATGATACTCAATATTAATGTCCAAAAAGTTCTTTTTATTATTGGTTACTTATATAAAAGTGTCCGCCAAAATCGTGTAGGTATGTCATGTTTGTGTTGGTTCTTAGGCTAACTTCAACAATGTCCTTTACAGTAGAGCCAAAAAAAGTTTATTTTTTCCTGATTCGTAAACGTTTTCTCTTTTTCTTTCAATATTAAGCCACAGAGCTTTAGAGTGACAGGTGGTGAGCCCATCGCTGCTCTATGTTGTTGGACGTTTGTGCAGTATTTAGTCCGTTAGTCGCCTTTTACGACACCCAAGGGTAGAGAGGCGCTGGTAGTTTTCTTTCACCGCTGCGCGACACGGTTATTTTACGATTTAAACTAATTACTTGATACGTTGTATAGTTTATGTTACGGTAAAAGTAAATTATTATGAGCAAACTGTCTAAATTTCAGTGCTCTAGCTTTATTGACAACATCAACAGTCAGTTTGTAAGAACCTATTTTGTGTTATACCAACGTAACGCAGAGCAAAGTTGGACCAAATTGGTTTACTTAATCGATTCTACTTTGAGCTTTCCTTTACAAACGTTTAAAATTTGAAATAAACTGTATTCAACTAAATTAATATCCAAAAAGTTTGTTTCCACCCTTTGAAATTGAAACTTTGTTTACCCGGTATCTAGAGCGAGGTTAAAGAATAAAATCTTTTCTGTAACGTAAACTTAATTATAGTTAACCTTATTGAATACTTATTATTATGTTTCCTCGTATGATCAAGTTGCTATGAGTCTAACAAGCAAATGTTACAAAAACAAATTGCTAATGTGTCATGTCTATGACTAATTTCTAATATCAGTTTTATTATAAACTAGCCGTTGCCCGCGAATTTTATAAATGAGTATTGTACGTTAAATGTTATTCATTATGTTACACTTACCTATAGTTTTTGTTTAAAATACTGTAAAATAATAGAAAAACAGAAGGAAAAGAAACAGCACAACTTGGTCTTTAAAAAAACTATAAATAAAAAATGTCCTCCAACAGTGGGCACGCAGGTACGGTCCCACGAATGCTGGCAACATTACCTCTTTGAATTGTCAGGCTAATACGCTGGCAGAGGTAATCGCTGCCAGCCTTTGTCACCGGAGGCCTCAACAAGACGAGCACTTAAATCTTTTATAAGATGCCTACCCTCCGGCCCCCACGTACCCATTGTCTCCACCCAAAGAGATTGTCTCCACCGCAAACGGCACAAATATATAATTAGGGCCCAGGTTTGCGTATTTGAGCCGTGTGCGATTTTCGGCGCTTACCGCAGCAGCCTCGATAATGTAGCGAGCCATACAATTTGCAGGCAACGGTTCTTTTATGATAATTCATAATATTTTAGGGATTCATAATACTATAACTGTAAGCCAAATTAATGGATTTAACCACAGAACAGTTAAAAAAGATTTCTATTCCGTAGTTTTTTAACACCTCTTGCGAACACTAAACCACAGTATAACTAAACTGTCGATTTAGCTTTCTGACTATTTTTTTTAAGAAGATACGGTCGAGTTCACGCTATCTTAAATAAGCCCAAGTAGCATATCAAGCTGTATAAAAGCTGTATTTGAACTTATTTTTATACTTACAGCTGCATATTGAGGCTGTAAATAGGCTGTATAAGCGATTATACAGACCTTATTAGCTCAAAAAGGGCCCATATTATAAATCTTTTCGCGTTAGTATAGCTGTATAGTAGCTGTAGAAGCAAAGCAGAAGCTGTTTAGTAGCTGTTTAAGAGATGTTAATCGGTGTAAGGAAAAGCAACTACACTCCAAATAATATTTTATAAAGATAAAAGTTTAAAATATGAGTTATAAGTGAATTAGAAAATTATGAAAATAAAAGAGAAACATGTACAAGAATAATACAATAATTATGACGTATGATGTTCATATTTCAAAGTGCAATTCCAAGTATTGATAAATCTTAGGAATCTAATGGTGTTAATTGGTAAAACAAAGTGCAAATCCAATTTTATTGTCAATGTGTGGTTGGTCATTGGCACTATTTTAACGCGCCAGTAAAACCTAAAAAAAAACATAAGGAAGATTATTAAACACGGGTAAGTAAGTGTTTGTTTTTAAGGTTATAATATAAATTATATTTAAAATAATAGATTGTAGGACACAGCGACAAAATTTTGTAGCTGATAATCATGAAACGGTTCAAACTATTAACAAACATTGGTTTAATTATATTTGAACATCTTTATTCATTCGTTCTAAAATGGCGACATTTTGTTATACAGCTTAGATAATATTAGGAGGGTATAAAAGTCTTACTAGCTGTACTACGGCGGATATGGATTGCATAATACATCTCTTAGTTTTTAACCAGCTTTATTAGTGTTTTTTTTTATTATTTAGGCTGTATATGAGATCTGGGTAGAGAAATTATAATTCTGTTTAGAGATCCGTGTAAGAATTGATTATCCCTGAGTTATATTTTAAAAATTGAACAATGAAATGTAATTAAATTTAAAGTGGTAATTAAAAATTAAAATATAATATTTAATTTATTCTACGATTGGTTCCAGATTGTTAATCAACAAGAGAAATCATTAACTTCACCTACTGCAACAATATTCACACAGATACTTCCAGAAGTGACAACTGCTGAAAAATATGTTATTCAATATATAGACGAGTGCGAGCTGGCAACAATTTCTGTCGACCCCCATCGTAATGAGTTTGAATCTCAAACCTCTTTTCAAACCCAGAAGATCACGAAGTAAATCAGACCAAATATATTAGACAAACAATAAATGTTCTTGCAGACAATCAAAATAACATTTAATCAAATAAAACATGTTATTGCAACAGATACTTTCTTTTTCACATTTTCTATATATATCCCGTTTTTAATTAAGTGTTCCATTTCGTACACAAAATCATCTAAATATTGGTCAATTTATTTGGTTTTCCAACACCAAAATAAATTCCAATTACAAACGGCTTAATATCTGGTCTTTCAAATATAGTTGACAAAATTGGCCAAAACTCTTTATTTGAGCTTCTAAATATTGGGAGACCAACAAAATTGAAATTTAAAGTAATTTTAGTTGAAACATTGTTCAACCTTGTTCAATCGTTTTGATACGTATTTGTTTGATAGTACCTAAAATAGTTCTAGCGTCATGTGGCGCTAAATCGTTTAGAGCTATTTGAGTTTTTTTTTAATCCACAACGGGTTAGCGCTTGGCCCTTATCTTACCTGATAGTAAGTGACGATAAGGCCGAAGGTGGAAGCGCGCTTCACCCGGAATCCTCGACCACTGAGGAACTGGCTATCTTATCTCAAACTGTCGGAACACAACAATGCTATAAACATCGTTGTTATGGCGACAGACTTAGATAAGATGGTAGTAGCTAGCCAGGCGGACTTAACAGCCCTACCACAAAGATGTACACCCCGCTGGGAATCGAACCCGGGACCTCTTGGACTAAAACCGGTGGCTTAGCCATTAGACCACAAAGGCGGTTAAATAAATATATATTTTTTTCTGTAGCCCATTCTTTTATTCACTGGCGAAACTACATATTTTTTGAAAATTCGTCATCATTATTATTACTTTGTTAATCAGGTTCCAAAGTTTTAACTAAATTCAAACATTCGACACCAATTATTGTTTTTCCTACAGAACCTTCGTTGGACGACGATGGAATTGGCGCTTAACTGTAGGTTGTCAAATTTAAAATATTATAAATAATTACTGTCATTTGGTTTATTTATATTTCGTTATTAACCGACGTAGAAAAAGGAGGAGGTTCTCAAGTCGTCTGTCGTCCATCTTTTTCTTTTTTTCCACATTATAAATGCGAGCTTCAGAAACACTATGATGCAATCGTGACGACTCTGTCAGTAAAGTGGGCTAAAGCTGTACTATTGATGCAGTTTATTTTTTTAGTTTTAAAGCACTCTTGTAGACAGTTGTTTTAAAACCACTGTATTTACAAGAGTGCCTAATTACGCTATAAGATTAAGTTTTATAATGGAGGTTGCATACACCATTGTACAGAAACAAGTATCGAGTGATACCATAATAACGCTTAGTTCAGTAGTGAGTAAGTGATCGATCACATACAAAAACCAGCCTCTATACAGCTTTAACGATAAAGCTAGCTTAAAGTGTCACAAAACTCTTAAAGTTCTATAGCAGAGTTTTAATAATCTGTTTTAAAACCTTAAGATTCCGCAGATCCCTTAAAACTAATTTTATACAGCTTGAGCTGTATAATAACTCAAATATCCCTCTTATAAATATAAAAGTATCTTTTGACACTCTTGTACGTCTTTTAAAGGACCTTAAGTTCTAAATGAGCTGGTAAATTAATGTTGTAAACGCTTGTGTGCTGCTTGGGAAGAGAACGTTTTCAACGTAACGTAACGTAACGTAACGTGATAGTCGGGCTCAGCTTTAGTACAATGTCATTCCAAATATTGTCTCCATACATATTCGTATAATATTCGAACGAACGCGATCGTTCGTTGGTATTAAAATACTTCTGAGGCTGACGATGCCTATGGGTATGTTACTCAAAGATAACAAAAAGTTATATACAAACCTTGTCCTGACAATTATAAACAAAACAAAAAAGAATTAGCCATATACGTGCAGCCGTTCTGAAGTGCGCGGCAGCGTTCGGTAAGCTACGAAATATCCTCTCTTCCAAAATACCGCAGTATCTCAAGACGAAAGTCTTCGACCAGTGTGTATGCCTGCCAGTGATGACATACGGTACCGAAACGTGGTCGCTCACTATGGGCCTAATTAGCAAGCTCAAAGTCACGCAAAGAGCAATGGAGAGGGCTATGCTCGGGTTTTCTCTACGTGATCGAATCAGAAATGAGGAGATTCGTAGACGAACTAAAGTAACCGCCATAGCCCAAATAGTCACCAAGCTCAAGTGGCAATGGGCAACGCACATCCCTTTAGAACCGATGGCCGTTGGGGCAGAACGGGGCAGAACGGTTCTCGAGTGGCGACTGCGCACCGGAAGACGCAGTGTGGGCAGGCCTTCAACAAGGTGGTCCAACGATCTGGTGAGGGTCGCGGGTAGCCGCTGGGTGCGAGCAGCGCAAGACCGGTCGTGGTGGAGATCCTTGGGGGAGGCCTTTGTTTAGCAGTCTTCTTCAGCAGACGTCTTCTGGCTGATGATGATAATGATGTTCTGAAGTGATGCGCGTACAAACATTCTGGACAATTGATTTTATTAATATAGATTTCATAACCAGGGTTCCTTGCTCCAGGGCCCAGGGGAGAGCAGTAGCAGGAAACGCTGAGCAAGCTCGCTCCATCGACGGCCTTTTTAAGAATGTGGCCCAAGAGCAGCCCATCTATTATAAAATAAAAAATCTTCCAAATTCAAGACTTGCCTAAAAATAAACTACAATCTAAAAAATAAATTACGAATAATGACCTCAATAGTCAAGTGGTTAGCACGCCGGCGGGTGTCTGACGTCGTTATCTCTAAGGTCCCGGTTCGATTCCCGGTCGGGTCAATTTAGAAACAACTGTCTCACAATAGAAATTCAATTATTATCAACCTCTCCTATAGGAGTCTTGGTGATAGACAAGGGGAAAAGTATGTTTATCCCTTATCTAAGCAATTAAACGACTGGTGCGTGAGAGTGGAAAAGTTATTTAAAATAATAGTTTGCTTCCTAATTACTCTTAAGTATTTTAGTTTTTTTTTATAATAGAAGGTGGCAAGCGAGCAGGCGGGTCACCTGATGGAAAGTAATCGCCGCCGCCCATGGACACCCGCAATACCAGAGGAATCGCAGACGCGTTGTCGGCCTTTATGAAAGGAATAGGTTTAAGAAAGGAATAGGAATTGTGAGAGGGGCGGGGAAGGGGCCTAGTTTGTGCATGTCGTGGCAACATCTAATTAAGTAGCGTTTTAGTATGCCCATATCTATTGTTTTGTTGGTTGTCCTTAAATAAATAAAAATGGGAAATATCACATTTACAAAAGAAAACGGTCCGCCACCGGTTAGCGGTTGGTTGTCTAACTACTACATAATTAGACATTGTTAATTAATTACCTACTTATTAAGATAACATTGAATGCTAATTTGTATGTCCCATTAGATTTATTAAATGATATAATTTGAGCCCTAGTTATTGGATTGATTCTATTTTCATTGGACTTTACTGATATTAAATTCAGTATTTGTTGTAACTGGGTTTCTTTAACCGCAATAAGTATTTAATACCTGTTAAATATATTCACAGAAAAATGTCTTCTACACATACAACTTTTGCCAGCGGCTTCGCTCGCGTTAATGCAGATGTTATGAATTCTGTCTGTCGATCCCTAAACAGGGTCTGTAGTCTTATCGTCTTAAATAAAATACCTATGTAAAAGTCGCGTCGATAGTCGAGTAATCAAACAATCAGCCCGATATCCGAAGGCCCTGGGTTCCATACTAGGATTGCCACCCGTACTTTAAAATAGAGTATTGTCCTCTTTTCATGTAAGCGTACTTTATAATCTACGACACCAACAAAGTACCTACCTACGCTAAAATACTTGATTTACGTAAAACTATTACGTATTAGACAAATATTTGTTAAATGTCGCAAAGAGCAACAAAAGTACGTTTTTAGCTATACCAACTAGATAACGCGTCACGTACAAAATCAAAGCTAAATTCTGTCCACGTGAATAAATACTTTTTCAAAGCAATAAATTACTCCCGGCACTCAAAAATGAAAAGACGTCAATAACATTTAGTGGTGAAATCAACCTTAAAGGGCAACAAATAAAGTACTTTTTCCTGTTAATGCCTTGCGAGAAATATGTATATACTATGTAGGAACTTTATTTTTGTTCTACCAAAAAGATTTTTTTTTTATTTTTCCTAAAAAAAGGTGACAACCCTAGTCGTATTACAAGACACAATAGAAATTCAATTGTTAGCAACCTCTCAGAGTCTTCGTTACAGACAAAGGGTGAAGATATTGTTTGGAGCCAACAGCATGATTGAAACTATTAAACACAGCGTATTACGAATTACGAACACAATAAAAGGTCGCGCGATTGATGACTCGCCCAGACCGCTCCATTTCATTTCTAGCACGGAAGTGAACCTTTGACTATGCGTCGCTGGTAGACAAACGAAGTTTAAAGTTCAGCTTGAGTTCAACTATCGAACATACTATAACATAATTGTTCTGCGTTGTTCTCTGAAGTTTACAAGCAGACCACACATTGAAATTAAACACTTTTAAACATGTAATTACCTACCTACTTTGTATTATATTGAAATTCAAATCCCTCTTTATTGTGTTACATTTAACTTACAGCCAACTTACGCCAAAATATTCAAACTAAAACAGTTTGTTACAGAAGTAGGTAGGTAATCCTACCTACCTACTTCTCATAAGTGAGTTTGTAACCTTACATGGATTACTTAGAAATATTGTAGTTTTTCGATTGTTTACAATTCTTCACATCTTATGGGACAAGGGAAGCCATGAACGTATAATAAACTGAACTGTATTTACTTATAATTATTTAATTATATTACAAAGCAATAAAATGTTTACTAGAAACAAATCAACCAGTCTCAGGAAGCTCGAATGGGATTCGAACCCACGACCTTTGGATTGCCGGTCCACTGCTCTAACCGCTGAGCTACCGAGACCCCAGAAAGACACGCTGAATTTTTCCTAGTATAGTTTGATTTACGCTGCAAGCCAACGTAATTTTTTTTCTATATAGCATTGTAAATGCAAAATTTCAATAATAAAGATATTACAAAGCAACTATATCACTATATTGCCCCATTCGCGCATCACTGATAAAAACAAACATTTATCTTTTAGGAAAATTTATTTTTTGTGGCGTTTGTAATTCAGGACGAGGTATGAGAAAAAATTTTTGGAAATTCGTCACGGGATACGGGGTGTTCACGCAGACGAAGTCGCGGGCGGGTCGCTAGTTTATAATGGCGGCTCCACATTAGTGCCGTGAATTCACGCGCGAATTTACGGCATGAATTCACGGCACAAGTCGTGCCCTCCACATTCACGGGATGGGGATCACAATCGTTCGTGAAACCCGCCGCGAAACGGACGTAGAAGCTGCTGCTGCAATAACTTTGTTTACTGTGGCCACATACTATTTAGACGTCCAAAACATTATTAGAAAGTGTTGGAAAAAAGAAGAGCGTGGATGACTGAAATACATCGTAACCGATCAAAGTATAGTCTGGAGTAAACTGATTAATTTCCTCTTTGGTAAACTGGCACGGGGCCGTGAATGTGGATTTGTACGCGTGAACGCCGCGCGAACCCTTTGTCGCGGGACAAAATACGCGCGCGATCACGCCTGTTCCCCGATCAGTAGGGTTACTCTTGAAACACAATTGCATTAATCAATTTCCAATCACAAATCTATAAAATGTCAAATGGCACTTTTGTAAGCGACAATAGCGCCATATTGGAATTAAATTGCGTGGAAATTGATTGAACAAATTATTATGGAGATGGCGTTCCGGAATTATTTTTACTTATCCCAATATCGATACATATTAAACGCATTGGAATTGTATTAAGATTGAGTTAGCGTTCAAGAGTAACCCCCCTGATCGGGGAACAGGAGTGATCGCGCGTGAACCCCGCGAAAACCGTCCACATTCACGTTCACGCCTTTACGGAGCTACACGGTACTAATGTGGAGCCGCCATTATAAAAACAAATATTGTACTACTTACTTATAAATGAACATAACATTAATTACACATGCTTAATGAGAAAAAAGAGTCATTTAAACATGTTTTTAATTTTCTCTTAAAAAGTGGTTTTGGTAGCTCTCTATAGTCCTCGGAATGTAGTTGAAAAGTTTTACAGACATAATAGGAGTAATTTCTAGGATTGAACTTTAGTAAGAAGGAAATTTCGGCTTTATCACATCACGGCGTAGGCCATTGAAATAAAGGTCAACAATATAAAAATAAAAAATAATAATCATTATCATATTTACCAGCCTCTTTACTAAAATAATGGAAGTATAACTAGGGAACGATTTTACACTTGAATAACAGTTATTCCTATACTATACCTACATATTAATACAGAGAGTACAGCTATTAATTTAAACTTATAAACATATAAATCTGACAATAAATCTTGCACAGTAAATGCAAGGACAGTGAACAGAAATTGCTAATAGAATTTCCTACAAAAGCACCTACACTATCTGTGAAATAAACAAGACATTATTCTGCGACATCCATGAACAATGTTTTGTGTCACATTTATGAATATCTAGTTAGCTTTAGCCTGGAGCAAATAGAGGCCTAAAGGTTACTACCACGTTAAATCCAACGATAATAAGCAACTTCCTAAAGAAAAAAGCTTGTAGAGAGGAGCTTTACTAATTCGACATATTATTTAAAGGTAATACATAAATAAGGTTAATTAAAAAGGTTAATTTTAATGGATATATTATTCACCTCCAACTGCTTTTGACGATGCTCTTTAGAAATGTATTTTGAAATAATACACTTTATATGGAGCTATCTGAATTTGTTTCACATAAGTTTCACACGTGTTTATAACATAGACCTTCACATTAATATTGAGGTTTCGGACCACGAGCAATAAAGCTTCTCTTTCTGATTAATATTATCTTATCTATAGCTTTGGTACATGATTGATATCCTCAGAACAATAAATTCTGAGATAATATTATCTATTTTTTTAAACTTTCATGGTCACTACAATTATTTTTATGAAAAACGCAGTTGCATGCACCACGATCGAAGTAGTAACTGCTACTCCGTGGTCATGGTGCCTGCAACTGCGCCGAAATATCGGGGACTCAAAAACAACAACTCAAACATGCTAAAAATCCCGTTTTTTCATAAAAATAATTATCTAATTTGTCTATGATATCAGTTAAACACATTTTTTAAAATCTAGGATCTAAAATAGGCTACTGCCAATTTAAGAACTTTCTCAATATGTTGGAGCCTTCTCACTTCCGCTAATCTAGTGTGGTCTATTCCGCTTGTCCACTACGTATTTTGACCTGAAATTCTGAATCTAAATCACTTGCCTCATTCGTGTTGGTATAGAATAGAATAGAATCAATTATTTCTAATAAAATATGGTAACATAAATGAGATAGATCTTACCTATAAAATGGGCATGCTCTAGGCACACACTTCAAAGAGACTTTTTGTATTTTTATATGAGTACCTACAGCGGGCGCACGTGAACACATTAATAATTGGCAATTAGAGAAAACTCGCTTATTATGAAACATTTCGTTTTATGAGCGTTTTTGTCGGCACTAGTGCGTGTTTGATTAATTATGTTCTTCGATGTAATTTAATTTCAATTAGTATAAATATATACATACATACATACCTAAAGGTAATCACTACTATTATCCCGGAAGGGTTAGTCAGAGACTAGGCAATTAGGACAGCAAAAACAGTCTCTTCTCTACCATAGTCTACTTTTCACCTAATAGAGGCTGCACATGTGAGCTCAGCGTGAGCCCATCGCCGCTCTATATGCCGTTGGATGCATGTGCAGTCTGTAGTTTAGTTTTTACGACACCCAAGGGAAGAGAGGGGGTGGTAGTATTCTTTCACCGCCACGCGACACGGTCAATTAGTATAGGATCAAAAATATGTATCTAAGGTAAACGTATATTATACTTATTCATACAATTTTATGATAATATGTTAGGCTATACAAATATTTTGGACGATTCAAAAGCGCTTATCACTTAAGTGTTAAGCATTGAATTCATTGAATAAAAATATTTTGATTTCAAAATCAAAATATTTTTATACATACATTAGTATTTTACGTAAAAATACAAGTCTAATTAAAAGAGGCTGGTATCTGTCAGTTCGCAAATTACTCAACGGTTTGCTTGTAGTATAACATGTAAGTTTTTCACGTTTCAGCTTTATTAATTTAACTTTACAGAAGTGCTGCTCATCGTTTATGCGCATTTTCTCTGCATTGCTCAGAATATAACGTTAGGAGATTTCGAATATGAAATAATCTCAAAGAAAAATCTTAATTTATTATTAATTGACTCATAATTATTTTATCAGTAGTACTTAGGTATTTCTTTCTTTGTAGTATTCTTCTTTAACACCTAGGTGACCAAGTGGCTTAGCGCTCGCCCCGATAACAGAAAGTCCAGGGTTCAGGTTTCCCATTCCCAGGTCAGGCAAGGTGTTAACCGCCTGTGTGGTCTAGCGACTAAGCCATCGGTCTCAGTCCCAGAGGTCCCGGGTTCGATTCCCAGCGGCGGTAGGTACATCTTTGTGTACGTGGTTTGATTGGTGGTAGGGCTGTTAAGTCCGCCTGGCTAGCTACCACCATCTTATCTAAGTCGCCATAAGAACGATGTTTATAGCATTGTTGAGTTCAGACAGTTCAGAGATGAGATAGCCTCAGTGGTTGAGGATTCCGGGTGACGCGCGCTTTCACCTTCGGCCTTATCGTCACTTTACCATCAGGTGAGATGAAGGACAAGCGCTGACCCGTTGTAGAATAATAAAAAAACCGGCCAAGTGCGAGTCGGACTCGCCCATGAAGGGTTCCGTAGCAGCAAGTAACATCATATAAAAGTTCTTGTAGTTCGTTTGTAACTTTGATCGATGCTTTAATAATAGTGTATTTTTTTAATTAATTAATTTATGACGTATTAAAAAAAAACTACTTACTAGATCTCGTTCAAACCAATTTTCGGTGGAAGTTTGCATGGTAATGTACATCACTTATTTTTATTAGTTTTATCATTCTCTTATTTTAGAAGTTACAGGGGGGGACACACATTTTACCACTTTGGAAGTGTCTCTCGCGCAAACTATTCAGTTAAAAAAAATGATGTTAAAAACGTCAATATAATTTTTGAAGACCTATCCATAGATACCCCCACACAATTGGGTCTGATGAAAAAAAAAATGAGTTTCAGTTCTAAGTATGGGGAGAACCCCCAAAATTTATTGTTTTCTATTTTTGTGTAAAAATCTTAATGCGGTTCAGAGAATACATCTACTTACCAAGTTTCAACAGTATAGTTCTTATAGTTTTGGTTTAAGGGTTTCGTTTTTTGCCATTTGGCTACGGAACCCTAAAAAGGTGTGTTTCGGATTTTACGATATAGCCCGAGTTTGTGATCAGTGATCGATCACCAACTTGCATTTGGCAAGCTTGGTGTAGTGTAGCGTAGCATCGCATTGGTGAACCTCTAAAACCCCAAGCGGTCGCATGAGACCGCACCTACAAAGACACACTTGACTTTGTACCGTGTTGTCATAGACTTACAGACTACTTTAGTATGAACAAGGTCGATTATTTCGGTTCTGTGGTACATTTTATGCATCGTGATCGCAAAATATCGCATAGTCTATGCTCGATTCTGTCAAATTCGACGTGGCCAGTTGCGCCAATTTCTGTGTCTGAAAATTTCAACGAGTGAGTGGTTAAGTCAGCCCACTGCCCAATACCTATCAGTTCATCAGTTGTAGTATAGACTTGATTTCAGTATCAGAAGCCTTGATCCGGTAGTGGGACATACTATAATTTTATAGTATTCCTTTAATAAAAATTCTCCTGCCTCACACCACACAATAGGTCGTTTTTATTCTGAACAGTCGTGTTAATTACTGTTACTGTCCCTACTGTGAGGTGTACTTACCTCCTATTTCTATTTACTTACCTATAATTGACAAACAAATGAAACTGCGTGCGACCTTTACTTATTATGAAACATAAGTAATAATCAAAATCTTTGGAAAAAGTAACAATAGGCATGGAAACTGTATTTGAACGGTTTCCATACAGGTTTGGTTTGGTTCAAATACAGTTTCCATTTGAGTATTACCTAGTCACAGTTTTCTTTCAGCAACATTGCCTGCAAAAAATATGCAGGCAAAATTAACAGCGGCTGCTTATACTTAAATCCTATATTTTTTTTAAAGATAAATATATTCCAAATACATATTCATACCAAACATTACATAAAACCTTATTATTATGTTAAGATATCTTTAATATATGTATAAATTATATCGTTAAATATTATATCGTCTCCTTCTAATTGTCTTAGAAGGGGTCAAGTCACTTTTTTGTGATATTTCTTAACTTCTTTTCTATTGTAATTAGAATCATCATTATCATCATCATCGTCTGCCAATAAACATCACACTAGTGAACTCAGGCCTTCCTGCAAAAACAACAGCATATGGACATTTTTTTTGTCCCCTTTACACACTGAAAGTATAGGACCTACCCACTAAATTGGAGAAACTGGTGAAATAATTGTATCTAGCCAAAGTTAAGTGAATATTGAAAAATATTCACTTAACTTGGGCTAGATACAATTATTTCACAGATGGGCATACGGGCGTCAGGGTGGATCCCGTGGTTCAATTCCCCAGTGGACAGGTCCCGTGGCCTCCACTTTACTCGAATTTGCTGTTCTCCAGTTTAGTGGGTAAACTTTCAGTGTGAAAAGGGGGACGGATGGAGCCCCACATAGCCTTGCCATCCTTCTGGGGGTGGTGACTCCATAAAACGGATTCATTGGAAAAAAAAGAAGATACAATTATTTGATAAATTTTTAGACCATAACTTTTAGTATAATGTGTGTGTGGGAAAGTTCAAGTCACAGGGTACTGGGACTTCCCTACGATACGCCTAATACGAGCTTATATATAGATATTCCAGTCTTTAGACCGAAAACTGGATGACAGTGGCAACGGCACTGTTATTATCGTAGCAACGCGTAACGGTAACGTGATAGGTGAATAGATATTGTAACTATAAATTATCCTTCCCACACGGGTTCACTACGCAATTTCGAAACACGTTTCAACTAATAACATTTCATCTATGACGGCTCATCGAAAGTCCATTTAACCCAGGCTTCTATTGAACAAAAAACATTACATCGGTGGTGCCGATAGTCTTACTTGGAGGTGGCACAACAAAAATTGGTGACCCATCCTTCAAAGATAAAACAAGAAGCATCTTGCCCGTAGAAAACATCAATCAAAATACATCTGGATATAAGGAGAATATATAATTACAGTGCCGTTGCCACTGTCATCCAGTTTTCGGTCTAAGACTGGAATATCTATATATAAGCTTGTATTAGGTGTATCGTAGGGAAGTCCCAGTACCCTGTGACTTGAACTGGAACCAGAAAAACTTCGGAACCGTTTTCTTGGTGACCGGGGAATTTCTCAACTTACTAGGTAAACAATCACAATTATCTCAATAGTTTTATTTCCGTATTCCGTCATAAAAACCAAGTGTAGACTTAAAGGCACTTGTGATAGATAAGATACAGGTGTGTAAGTATATATTATTATTAAACTCGAGTGTACCGACTTGTCTCACATAATGAAATTTAGTATTTTCTTAAAAATAGAAAGACGCAAACAATCACGTCACCTTATGGAGAGCAATCACCGCCGCCCATGGACACCCGAAAACCCAGAGGAAACGCAGATGCATTGCCGGCCTCTAAGGAATGAATAGGCTCGTTTCTTGAAGATCCCCTAAGTCGAAAGGTCCGGATATACCGCCGCCGAGAGCTGGTTCCACATCTGTAAAAAAATTACGTACCTACCTACATCGAAAATCCCATTTTGTACAAATGGAAATTTATATTAATCCTTTAGTATACCAACATATACAAAAAAACTCCCTACAAAAACTCCCGTACATTCCCCACTGTCGCTTAACTTGCAATAATGCAATCCACGATTGGCATCCTACATTTAAATGTAGGATGCCAATTAGACCGATAGCGCTAGGTTTTGAGGTTTCAAAAATATTAAAGTTGTTTGTGTTTCACATATAGTTTCCGGACCTTTTGCTCAACCTAATATATAAGTTTGTGTCATCCTAGGTACTTGCATAGGTAGAAATTTAGGTATTTGTCGCTTCGATCAGTATTGGACGAAAAGAAAATTAGAGATGAAAATTTTACTGTCATGATAATAACGAAGTAGTAACTGATGTACATAGGCAATTTGTGTCATTTCTGTCCACGAGAATCCTGATATTTAACCAGTACTTATAACGTCGCCCAACTAGCTCTGAAAGAATATTACAATAGGTTGAATAGGTGTTACGCGTTTTAGAGTACTGATATCTATTGTTCAAAATATTTTGTGTCGAATTCATCCACGGCATTTATAGATATTAAATTTTTTTATTACAAAACCCTGTAAAAGCCACAAAAGAAAGTGCAAGTTATTAGAGTTTAAGTGTTTTTGATTATTATGGTGTAACAAAACACTATTCATAATTTGTGTCGTTTTTATCCACGAATTCTTATTATTTTAATAAAAACAGACTTGTAACGCACACTAAGCACGTGTAGGGCGAGCGCGGGGAAGAGCTCGGGCGCGGCGGCGCCGGCACGGCCCGGTCTAATATAATTCATCCCTCAATCTAAAATAATATTGGCCCTTATGCTACGGCCACACTATCGCGCTAGTGCGAAGATTCGCGTTGTCACGACACGTCTGGCCAAACACTTCGTCATAATAACGCGATGCATCATCGCGTTATGCTACGGCCACACTATCGCGGTAAAATTCTTGTTCCGTTCTCGCGGTAAAAACTTCATGTTCCGTTGTCGCGATAAAGCTTGGCCACATCATAAAAAACTTCGCGACGACGACGTCGCGATAATTGTGTACTTTGTCGCGATAATGCATTTCAACTAGTGGTGGGTAATATACTCGAAACTATATATCGATATTTGATATCGGATTCCTAAACTATAGCTAACATATATTTTAATATCGGTGATATCATTATCGATTATTTCTACGGACTATTAAAAATTCATGCAATATCGTGTTTTTTCCACTATATAGTTTCAGAACGCATTGAATCGATATCGGATTTTGATGCAATATAGGTACTTAAAAGTTTCTTTTCAATAAATTTAGATGACTCAGTCAGTTTACCTTGTTCTATATAAGGGAGTGAGTGCCTATTAATTAAGTGATAAGGATTTAGTTAAGTAAGTTAAATTTTTCTAAAATAAATTTATGTACCTCTAATAATTTTATTCATTTAACTTTTACAAGCACACTAGTTTGTTAAAAACTACCGATCAATGATAATTCAATAAACATCAGCGATACGGTACAATATTCTTGAATCGGATCACGTACAATATAGATTAGTGATCTCAATGCACACCGCATTTCTGACGCGATACTTAGTGTTTTCCAAAATATATAGTTTCAGCTATGCGATTCTCTAAGCGACACATAGACGCTGCGCGTATGACTGCGATATGAAAGAGACAGAGTCATAAAAAGCTAAATTCAGTATACATGTCCCAACTCGGGATACCGACCACCGTCTCCAGAGAAAGACAGCCTGATCTGGTACACCGACGGATCCAAAATGGAGTCAGGCACTGGAGCAGGTATCTTTAGCAATAACTTTAAGGACAGTCAGAGTATGGGAAAATTCGCTTGTTTTTCAGGCAGAAACTTTCGCATAAAAATAATCTAGAACTCGCTCCCAAGAAGCATAACATTTTCATCCTGAGCGACAGCCAAGCCGTGCTCAAGTCACTTATATCGCCTCGAATCTACTCCAGCCTTGTGATTGAAACCACGAAAGCCTTGTGATTGAAACCACGAAAGTCTTAACAAGCTAGGTAGGCACAACAAGGTGAGGTTGATCTGGGTACGTTGATTTTAACGTACCACATGGGAATCCAAAGCAATGAAATGGCCGATGCACTTGCTAGGGAGGGCTCAGGGACCCCATATATTGGTCCTAAGCCGTTTGTGGCACTAGCATCGAGTACCATCAACAAAGCCTTCAAGGACCACATCCAAAACAGGCATAGAACCGAATGGAAAGAGCTACCCGGCATAAGACACTCAAAATCCTTCATAGGCGAAGGCGCCCTAGGACGATGTAAGATCATATGCGGAGGGGAGATAGCAGAAGGCAGGCCCGATTAATCACCGGTGCCCTGACTGAGCACAGTGCCATAAAACAAATGCTCCACAAAATGCAACTAGCAACAGACAACCTGTGCAGGGCATGTGGAGGGGAAACGGAGTCCATGCAGCACCTACTGTGTGACTGCGACTCTTTTGCCAGGAAAAGAATGAATCTTCTGGGATCGGCCTACCCGAAACCAGAAGATTTTAGGCTCTTCGCCCTCAAGGACATTGCCAAGCTTATGGCAATCTTCACTGAGGAGGCAGAGTGAAAGGACGGGGTTTGCACAAATAGGCGGTTTGACGGCCCGGTGGTTTAGTGGTCAGCGACAAATGTTTGTGTGGTGAGCACGAACATTTTGTGAGCGAGCCATGGATGATTATTAGTATTTATGTATGTTTGTGTATCCGTTATTCAGTTACTACAGTTCGGGTTATGCTTAGTTTGGGGCTGAATGATTGGTGTGACAGATGTAATTTTTTTTGTGATTTGTGTCCTGAGGTTAAAATAAAACCGGTTCTTAATTGTAATATTTTATTACTTCTAATACTTTATCGTTACTTCAATCCATAATGGTCGAAACAGAATAATTTCGATAGTCGTATTTGCAACACGTTCACAGAGTTCACACCTCTAGTTGTCTCGCAGTCAACTCCTCTTAGGTCAACTAAAGTGTGCGAATAAAGTGTAGCTGCACGAACTTTATCGCAAAAAAATTCTTTGATGAGCGGCTATTTACCGACAGCAGCGCGTTAACGCAATGATGCATCGCGCTAAGACGAAGTGTTTGGCCAGACGTGTTGCGACAAAGCGAATCTTCGCGCTAGCGCGATAGTGTGGCCGTAGCATTAACGCGCCGCTGTCAATTTTGTGCGGTTATACTTCCTTCGCACACTTTAGTTGACTGCGCGACAGCTAGAGGTGTGAACGTGTTGCAAATACGACTATCGAAATTATTCGGTTTCGATAATTTATGGATAGACTTAGATTCGATAGATTATTAGTAAAGTATAAAATATTACGAATTAATACCGGTTCTATGGAACCCCCAAGACCCAAATCACAAAAAAAATCACAACTATCACACCAATCATTCAGCCCCAAACTAAGCATAGCCCGACCTATGGTGACTGAATAACGGATAAACAAACATACATAAATACTAATAAACATCCATGACTCGGTCACACATGCTCGTGCTCACCACACTAGTATTTGTCGCTGACCGCTAGACCACCCGTCTATCAAACTGCCTTTTAAATATTAACTTTTTAATATTTTATCAATTTTAATAAAATAAAAAATAAAGCAAATTAATTCTCCGAAGAATTAAGTGGTAATAATAATTTTAAAATGAACAAAAGTTAATTATCACGAACACCTGAAGTATCAAAGTGACGGCAAAACAAATAAAACAATAGACCGATCCACAGAATACATAAAATATTCTAACTCTATTCCAAGTTTATTAGGAAGAAATTATAACCTTCCTATTCCCAATTTAAAAACACATTTTAAAAAGTTTTTATTTGTAAGATAATAATATATTAAAAATATTATTTAAGTAAGTTTATTTGAGCATTTTTAACACAAATAATTAAATATTACAATTAAACTAGTATTAGAAACTAGCAAACTTAAGCAAAGTTAAACAATATAAAAGTACTAACTTTGTCCGATTTTTGTGTATAGATAGATAACATCCACCATCGTCTTTTATTTTCACCCTTGCATTTATTTTGTTCAAATAATAAAGTTGTAGTAAATAATTAATTGCCGACATGTAATAAAGCGCAACCGCCTCTTCCATTTTTCCCGTTGAAATTAGAAGTGGGCGATACAAATCGTATATAGTTACTGAAACGTATAATTATTGCATCAATTTCGTCAAATCCGATATCGATGCGTTCTGAATCTATATATTTTGGAAAACACTATATATGCGGTGTGCGTTGAGATCACTATATTGTACGTGATCAGTCTTGGATTTTTTTGACACTTTTTTGGCGCAATTGTCAACGTCAAATTTGACAGAATCGAGCATAGACTATGCGATATTTTGCGATAACAATACATAAGATGAACCACAGAACCGAAATAACCAAACTTGTTCATACTAAAGTAGTCTGTAAGTCTATGAAAACACGGTACAAAGTCAAGTGTGTTTTTGTATGTGCGGTCTCATGCGACCGCTTATTGGGGTTTGAGGGGGTAGAATATTGTACCGTATCGCTTATATTTATTGAAATTATCATTGATCGGTAGTTTTTAAGAAATAACTGTGCTTGTAAATGTTTAATGAAATAAAATTACTAAAGGTACCTACTTACTATGACGACCTCCTTGGTCGAGTGGCTTGTACACCGGTTTTCACGGTGTGGCCATCTCTGAGGTCCCGGGCTCGATCCCCGGTCGGGTCAATTTAGAAATTATTATTTTTCTAAATTGTTTCGGGTCTGGGTGTTTTCTATGTATAATTATGTATTTAAGTATCTTAAGTATGTTTATCCGTTGTCTAGTTACCATTTAACGAGTTTCATAACGAAGCTTCTTTTGGGCTAGATAATTGGTGTGAGTGTAGGGAAGTTTATTTGTTTACTTACCTACTTACATTTATTTTAGAAAAATTCAAATTAAGTACTTAACTTAATCATTATCTCTTAATTAATAGGCACTCACTCACTTAGAACGTGAGTAAACTGAATGAGTCGTCTAAATCTGTTGAAAAGAAACTTATAAGTACCTATATTGAATCGAAATCAGATATCCATTCGATGCGTTCTGAAACTAAATAGTGGAAAAAACACGATATTGCATGAATTTTTAATAGTCCGTAGATATGGTCGATACCGATATTAAAATATAAGTATGTTCCATAGTTTAATAATCCGATAGCAAATATCGATATATGGTTTTGAATATATTACCCACCACTAGGTAGTTAAATTACATTAACGCGACAAAGTTCAAGATTATCGCGACGTCGCGAAGTTTTTTTTGATGTGGCTAAGCTTTATCGCGACAACGGAACACGAAGTTTTTATCGCGAAAACGGAACCTGTATTTTCGCCGTCTAGTGTGGCCGATCGATCGATAGATCAAAGTATTGACCACATTGACCATTGCCATTCGTAGGTAATGGGATTGCAGACGCGCTTCGTTCAAAATTAGCACGTCATTATTGTAATCTCTATAGGTAGGTACACATTTGTTAATTACGTAGCGGAGATAAATAAGAGTCAATCAATACGTAATATGATAGGGATGTAATTATATGAAAGAAATCGTACCGAACGAACGTGTGTGCGTGCGTATGCCCCCGCCCGCTGTCGCCTGCCCGCGTCCGCCCGCGTCAGCCCAATTCAAACACAAAAGCAACAATTGCTTTTGTGTTTTATTCATTTAAATATCGTGGATGAAAATGACACAAATTTACAAAGTCGATTTTTCATGCATTTATGATATTGAATATGTGAACTCTAATCATTGTTATATTTTTTTTATGTGTTTGTAGCTTGGAAAAACAAAATAATAAAAAATCTTAAAATTGCGTGTCCTAATTTGGCACAAAATTATTTAATGGGCATATGAAAGTGATCTGAGATAGGAAATAGTTATTTTATCAATTGTAATTTTTTATTTACACTGTTTTTACATACTGACCCTAAGTCAGTTTGCACTGGACGAAGATGACACAAACTGTGTTTGCACACTCCGCAGGCTATCATAGATATGATACTATAATTATTTTAAACTTTAAATTAATTTTGCCACTTCTGCTTTGAATAAAAAGAATCAACCACAAAACATCGAATTGCTGAAAATGCAAGTGACAGATGTGACACAAAACGCAATAATAAGCTTCTTAGGTACGTCTGCATCGACAAGCAAGAAAAAAAGTAACTTTAGAATTTTTTAAACTTATGACCCCAAAATAGCCTAGCGCTATCGGTCTAAATCGTGGATTGAATTATTTAAGATAAAAAGTTTTAATAATTTTCATCCTAAAATTCCTAAAACTAAAACAAACAATTTCACTTTTATGTTAAAAAGTTTAGGCATGGCATCACATCCGAATGTAAAACCGTCGGTAACTCTTTCGAAACCTTGTAAATGTCAGATTTGATGACGAGCCATAATCCCGGCCCTTTGCCAACCCTCCTATCGCCCTTATTACTCGGATTACGTTACCTATTCCTGTCTGCTACCTCCGGAGATTTCCAGATCTGGTTACCTACTTGAAATGGGATATTCAGAACTGAGATTAATTACCCCGAAAGCCTGTATTAGAGAAAAGGATTACAACATTCAAGTTAAACACACGGTAAATTACCGTGTAATTTTATTTATCTAGATTTGACACTAATCACGCTTATTACGGACTGTATAAATTGATAATGAAAATGATAGAACCGGTTAAAGCCGGTATAACTAGTTCTGCTTCAGTTAAAGAAAACGCTAAAACGGATCTAACTACGATTACGGCACTTTATAGTTTAAAAACAATACCTATACAACGTGTTTGTATTAGGTACTTTGTTCAGAATCGAGAGTAGAATCGATTCCACTAATAAAATTTTAAGTTAGATATTAACAACAAAATATTTTTAACTACCTACGAAGTTTTTTAAATTGATTGATTTTATCGTCTTCTTAGTAATTCATCACAGCCGAATAACAATAAAAGTACGCCCGTCTTAACTATGAAAATAAACATTTAAAAAAGAATACAAACAAATATCAACGACTATTATGCCCAAAAGGTTAGTCATATGAGGAGGAGGATATGAGGACCGCTGAAGCCTTCCACGCCACAGTCTACGTTTCACCAAATGATAGCTCAGACGTGCTCAGCGTGACAGGTGGTGAGCCCATCGTCGCTCTATGCTACGACACGCAAGGGAAGGGTTGGGGCGGTAATATACTATTAATAAGCCGCTCCCAGCACAGCCAAAAACAAGTAGGAAGGTACAACATAAAGGCGTATTCAAACCAGTGGTATTCGCTGCCGCTGTGGGTAATGGTATATACCGCGCGGGTTTCGCTCAGGTATTTAGTATCAAGTTCCGCGGCTAGAGCGACCTGGTAGGCTACTCTTGAAACAGAATTGCATTAATCAATTTCCAATCACAAATCTAAAAAATGTCAAATGGCACTTTTGTAAGTGACAATAGCGCCACATTGGAATTAAATTGCGTGGAAATTGATTGAACAAATTATTATCGAGATGGCGTTCCGGAATTATCTTTACTTATCCCAATATCGATACATATTAATCGCATTGGAATTGTATTAAGATTGAGTTTGCGTTCGAGAGTAACCCCCCTGAGCGGTATTCTCTGCCGCTCTACCCATAGCGGCAGCAAATACCACTCAGGTTTGAATAGGCCTTTAGGATGACAAAAAGGCTGATCTAGGAAACTTCGGCGAAATAGTGAAAAGTCATTTTTGTTTTATTTGTCAATGCAGTTTTGTCGAATATTAACCGTTCAGTGTTCTTAACGTGCATGAGTGTTGGCAAATGACACAAAACAGTGCAACGTTTTGGGGGTCAAAGTTGCTCGCGTCCGTAGGTTTACCCTTGAGACCCTACACGTGATCCCTGGGTGGTGCTAAATGAGTGACACTGACTGAGTGGTAGAGCCACGCTGCATTGCAGCACGCATTGGGCCGGCTCGCCCGGCGTAATACCACCCTCTTACTAATATTCGGCGTGAAATAATGGCACTTGGTGCTGTTGTGTTTCGTCCGACCAGTGAGGGTTCCGGTGGCCCCTTCCCCCCCCCCCTCCTCCCAATTCCTATTCCTTCCTTAAACCTATTCCTCCCTTAAAGGCCGGCAACGCGTCTGCGATTCCTCTGGTTTTGCGGGTGTCCATGGGCGGCGGTGATTACTCTCCATCAGGTGACCCGCCTGATCGTTTGCCTCCCTCTTTTATAAAAAAAAAAAAACATCACCTTTCAAATTTTCTCAAGTTTCCAGTAAAGTCCCACATTTTTACTGAAATTTCAAAGATTAAGGGGATTTTTACCGTTAAACATTGATATTATCTATCACACTCATTATCATGTACTTTAAGCTAAGATAATATTTGATTGTATCTCGTATACTTGACATAGGCGCACCAAGTCGCATCCAAACCCTGATGGTGGTAGGCACGGGGCGCCCTGGTCGATGCTTATGTGTCCCCAAATTAAAAAATTTCTGTGTTAATAATACATAAAATATACTCTAAGATATTGAAACGTTGAATAAAATTACCACCTTAGGTGGGAACCTCGGTTTGATGAGACACTGTGTAGCTATAAAAACTAAGTCAAAAGTTTAGAAAACTTTCGACAGGTCTAACCGCAATGCCTCTGGCGGCGTGGTCATCGCAGTCGCCTGGATTACCTAGTTTACCTAGTTTTTTTTTTCAACGTTTCGTTTCTTTAAAATCAAATTCAAGAAATCAAAGTAAAGACGACAAAAAGACTGATGTAGACCATCAACACTTGCCAATTGAGGTTCCGTCAGAAGTGCGTTTTCAGTTTTCACGTTCCACTTTATCGGCCTTTTCGTCACCACACTCGAGATGCGGTCAAGTGTTATCCCTTATAGGACTTGACAAAATTGCCCGATTACCTTTTTGTCTGCTCTTTCGTTCAAACCTTCGATCACATAAAAAAACTAGACACACAATTGCATAGGTACTAAAAGCTTTGACATAAATACCTATACATTTGACGTCACAATATTATACTAAATCGTAACGAAATAGTGGCAGATTTGACATAAATATACATTTGACGTCTTAATCCCATACTAAATCGTAACTAAATACTGGCAGGTTTGACATAAATATACATTTGACGTCACAATCCCATACTAAATCGTAACTAAATAGTGGCAGGTTTGACATAAATATACATTTGACGCATACAGGATTTTTTTTATCTGTTCACATATTTTATTAAATTATAGAGTAACTTAATCTAGAGCTACAGATTTAATTTTAATTTATTTAAAGTGAAAACCCGTTCTCTACTACTACTACTACTTCTACTTCAATAATATAACACGTTAAGCCGTTGGTCCCGGTTGTTGTCGTAAGATGGAACCCGCATTGGGCCAGCGCGGTGGATGTGGCCCAATACCCCCACGTGCTATTGTTCAAGTGGGAGGCCTGTGCCCAGCAGTGGGACTTTTATAGGCTGATGATGAAGTGAAAAATAAACATACTAAAAGTGATCAAACATATCCACAAAAATACCGTTAATCATGGTTAATCGAGCAGGACCACGCAATTGAACTCTGACACATTACGAAACCAAAGGATACCCATTACCTTTACGTTCTACGTGACGGACAAATTAAATAAATAATAAATAAATAAAATTAAAATTAAAATGATGTCAATTAACGTTACGTTATGTATAAAAAAATTTGTGCATAAGTATTTAAAAAAAATCCTATATGATTTAGCAGAATAGCAATTTTTGAAGGAGAACTTCGTCGACGGAGTTTCTCCTGTGTTCTTTTAGCAACAAGGCAACAACACGTATTGTGGAGACTCCATTTTAATTCAATCTACCGTACAATACTAAATGTAGGTACTTTAAAAATATTATTCCACTAAAACTGGCTTAATGCTAAACGCGAAGCCATTAATTAAGTAATAATAATAATAAAACTTCGTCGTATTGACACTTAGCTCGTACACTACTGAATGAAATGAGAACCTAAACTCCCTAGTTTTGAGATAGATTGCCACCTTTTTATTAGGACGAATAAATTATTTTTTCATTTTGTTAGAACAAAAATAAAGTACATAGCATAAAAAAGGGGTTTTTATTTATTTGTCTTTTAAAACGTATTTTTTGTTGCTCTTTGCGACATTTAACAAATATTTGTCTTTTACGAAAATAGTTTTACGTAAATAGAGTATTTTAGCGTACTTTATTGGTGTTGTAGATTATAAAGTACGCTTACATGAAAAAGAGGACAATACTCTATTTTAGAGTACCTACCGGTGGCAACCCTAACTTGAATATCTCGTTATAGGTAAGTACTCTTTTTGTGCGGACGTTTTGAGAGCGTCAATTGGCTACTTGACAGTTTTCGAAAAAGTATTTAAATAATTACAAACGCTTATTTTATACCCCGTACAATATTTTCTTTCTCGAAAAAGCTTTATTTAACAGAAAAAAACATATTTTTCTTTAATGATTTCACGCGCGAAAACGGTTGGTCACGTGACATTTTGCTCTGTGACGTCACATCTCAATAAATATAGAAACATAACTTGAAACATGACAGATAGTTATTGTATACTTTGTGAAATGTGACGTCACATGAAGCTCAATCATGGTCGCCAGTGTTTCAGGCTTATGGCATTAAACCAACAATGCTCTAAGGTTTCAGGTCTTGTAATCCACAGACAAAAATCGCAAATTTATTTTGTAAAAATAAAATATTTACTACTTATCATAATAAGAAAAAACTATTGAATAATTATCGTTAAATCATAACTTACCATTTCCGACATATTTCATATTTAATTCTTACAACTGTCAAATAGCCAATTGTGTATCTAGTTTTTACCTTTTCATAAGACATTGAACTCAGAACAATATGCTTTAGTTATTGTTCAGAGAGATTGAAGCACTCAAACCATTGAGGTACAATAAACTAGAGAAGACACCGCGAAGCAAGTTTGTGCGCAACTAAGGCACAGTATAAATATGAGCTAAAGCAGTACGGAAGCTGGGCCTGTTTCTTGTTTTATATACCTACGCGCCAATTGAGCGTTAGGGTTGTCCTCTTATTTTTGTAAAATTGATAAAGTTTTTGTTTAGTTAGCGATGTATCACAGCTAGTTAGCGCTTTTTTTGAGATAACTAGCAAAGCTTATGGGTTGTCACTTTTAATTTTTATAAAATTAAAAGGTAATTTTTCTATTATTTTTCAAAACGTTATAGAATCATTATAGAACCCAAACGGTTCTATAATGATCCAATAATCGAATGAATTGACTAGTTTACAAACAAAATTGTGTAATTAAAAAATCTTTAATATTTTAAGAAGTCTTTATTTTTCGTTAGTTATTATAAATTACTCACGAAAAATACTTTCTTCTGCTACGACACGTTCGAAAAGCTTTATTATTAAATTTTATAGTGTAAAAAATTCTCATTATAATGAATAGCTTTTTTATATAAATTATCGGTAAACATGGACACGGCACTATAAAACTGATTTTAGTTACTTCTTTATAAATTAATACAGCTACTTTACAATTAATGTGTTCTCTTTGAAAACAACAGCGAAAACTTTCGCCCATTTTCTCGATATATTCAACGAAATCATCCGGTGGTACAATTAGTAAACTCCGGTTAGACACACAGATCTGATATCGATATTTAGAGCAATCGGTCGAATAACTAAAAAGTTCAAGATGGAGGCTATTTTGTCTCATACTAATAACGGAGTCGTTGTCAAAAACCACACAGATCCCCAGATATCGATTTTCAAAGCAATCGGTTAAATAACTAAAAAGTTTAATATGGCGGCTACTTTTTCTCATTCTAATAACGGATTCATTGTCAGAAACCACACAGATCCTCAGATATCGATTTTTAAAGCAAAGTTTTATAACGATGAAGTTTCGTAGTATCAATTTTTGTTATTTTTAACCATTAAAATAACGCGCGCTCAAACAATATACGTAAGTACTCCAAATATCACATTTTTAAAAATCGCGCACACAGCGCCCTCAAAATGCAACAGTGAACACTCGGTTCGACGCCACCCACACGCGCTACTGAGAGCACTGCGATGTCCGCTTAGGGGCCCTGTAAAGACGTGCGTCTGTGGGCGTGCGTCGATTCGAGCGTTTGTACATAGCTTCCTTACTGCTTTAGCTTACTCATATTTATACTGTGACTAAGGTGCAGCCGCAAGGTCCATAATCGCTTATAATATCTCGCGCAATCACTGAGGGGTTTGCAGCCCATGGGCTGCACCTTAGTGCGCACAAACTTGCTTCGCGGTGTCTTCTCTAGTTTATTGTACCTCAATGACCCAAACACAATAAATACTCATAAGATATAATGTTTTTGTCACAAAGACGTGTTGTATTACAACATCCGATCCCGGAGCGCTAACCTTGAGCCAGATGTTTAGCCTTGCGCCCCAAACTCGTCTGGACTGGAGTGATGTCATCATCTAGCTGGAACTTCTACTTCAATAAATTATCTTAAGATAACATAGATACATATAATCGCGACTATTATCCCCGAAGGGTTAGTCAGAGACTAGGCAACGAGGACAGCAAAAGCAGTCCTCTACCATAGTGCACTTTTCACCAAATAGCGACTGCCCATGTGTGCAGCTTGACAGGTGGCCATCGCCGCTCTATGCTGTTTGATTGTACGGTATTTAGTCCGTTAGTCACCTTTTACGACACCCAAGGGAATAGAGGAGATGGTAGTATTCTTTCACCGCTACGCGACATGGTCTAAAGATAACAATAAGTATGTAATAAACTTTTGAATGAACAATTTAAATTAAATAAGGAAGCGCTCGATAGCGCTGCGGCTACTTTCGCAATGCCGTGTCACTGGATAGGTTACTAAATTAAGATAGCCCCTTAGATTAAAACAAAAAGGGAAGATACGGCATTGGCGTCTCGTGAGTGAGCCGCCAAAATTAGATGAACGTCAGGATTGAGGAGCCACCCCTAATTTTTAAAGAAAAATCATACCATCAATTAGTAGTATAAAAAATAATTTTGTAGGACAAATTCTGGAATTTGTAGTATAATACTTTCTAAGGTACATCAATATAAAGCTGGCTCCTCAATCCAAACAGTATGGATTGAGGAGCCACCCTAGAACTCTGAAAGTAATGAAGTTACATTTTTGAAAATTTAGTATGTTTTAGTAGGTATTTTGTAGGTTATCTACAAAAAATTTCAGTGCGGTACTGCAGAAATTAAATAAAATACAATAGTTTTGTTGTGGCTCCTCAGCCCGTATACAAAAGCGTGAATTCCTATGAAATTAATCCATATATTAATATATTCGAACTAATGGACAATTAGTAGTATGTATGCTTGAATTTGTAGTATAGAAATAAAATAGCAAGTTTAAGTAAATTAGCTAAAAAAACACATGTCATCTGGCTCCTCAATCCAGACACTTGCATTTAAATAATTGACTGTATCTACCTAACTATAGAAGATAATCAAAAGCTTTATATGCCAATATTTAGTAGAAATTTCTACTAAATATCTATGTACAAAATAACATTGTACAATTTGGTCAAAGGAAGTTATGATGATTATTCGATATTCCATACAATTCACTATATAGGGTGACCATATCGATACTGGCAAAGAGAATAAAAATATGGTTAAGTACCCGTATTAAGGTAGCGTATTGTATGTTTTGCTTCGTATGTACAAAACGTTACGCGTACGTTTATTAATTAATTAATTAACTATTTTATTTATTTATTTAAATAATAAAATGTTATGCGTAAAACGTTAACTTAAAGTAAATGAGATACTAACCCGCATTGGGCCAGCGTGGGAAAGCCTGTTCCCAGCAGTGGGACGTGTAAGGTTGTTAATGATACTCATGTGGTATTTCCGACTGCTGATACAATTGATTGTCTCTGACTAACTTTTCAGGGATAATAGTCGTTATTTGATATGTTAGTATGTGTTTGTACCTACTAATTAAGTTTTCATGGAACATTATCAAAATGCTAAGACAAAATATAGAAATTTGGAGTCATTTTTAAAACTGTAGAAAAACATTATCTTTTAAAGGAACTACCTACAACTAATTTAATATTTTTAAAATATTTTGAAGTACAACTTACGATTTTAATGAACCTTTTATAGAAAGGAGTGAAAATGTTGGTATTATGTAAAAGTCGAAATCACTTTCATGTTTAAATCTTCGAGTTGG
Organism: Scoparia ambigualis; assembly: GCA_963921215.1. Lineage (NCBI taxonomy): Eukaryota > Metazoa > Arthropoda > Insecta > Lepidoptera > Crambidae > Scoparia > Scoparia ambigualis. The sequence continues at coordinate 35,350,887 of OY992504.1, forward strand.
CAACATTACGCTAAAGCCGAGTAATAAGCGTGTATACCTACCAGACTGTTGTAAACCAAAGTTTTTAACAGTGGTTTACAACAGTGTGGACAGTTGTTTGCAACGAAAGGAGACCCGGCGTTTTATGCAGTTGTATACCTACTTTTTAATTTTTAATCTGTAATTCATTATCATTTGGCAATATCTGTCAACAAATGACAGTTGTACAGCCGCTAGCTGTAAAATCAAGCATACTTGTGACGGAAATCATCAACGGCGGTTGTAAACTAAGTGAATGCCTTGTTTTCAACAAGTGTGGACGGAATACAACGGCGGTTGTAAACCAGCCTCCGCCAAGGTGACCTGGTGGGGAGGCTTGTTTACAACAGTCCGGTACACGCTTTTTGTGCGTTACAAGCAGTGTTGCTATTTTTAGCAGGATCCTGCTTTTTTAGCATTAGGCTACCTGCAGCAGGATGTTTAGCATTATCGTAAAATTTTTCATATTTGGACATATTTCTGTAAACTGTTTTTTTAATTATTATTTTAATTCTTTCTTCCAGAATCATAAATCCTAAAATTTTTACGTACATAAGCAACAAATCTACTTATTTAATAGCCCTATTGGCATCCCTTCTTTGATATACTTAAATAGTGTAATTAAACAAAATTTGATCCACTTGATTAATAATAATTTTGTATCTTTATTGTACGTACATTAATATAAATGAACTTGGCTTTTTTCAGTAACCACGTTGTATGTAGGTTGAAGATAGCGGTGGTATTTGTAATTTGTTAGAGGCAGTGGCAATACTGCTTACGTGGTTTACAACAACGTCCACACAGCGGACCGCCAGAAGAATCGCAGCAAGTTTTTAAAACGCTCCCGCAAACCAAGGTCGTGGAAAGGTCAACCGAAATTTCGTTGCAAACATCTGTCCACACTGTTGTAAACCGCTGTTGAAAACTTCGGTTTACAACAGTCTGGTACACGCTTTAAGGAAAGTTCATTGCGTTATTTTAACTTAACACTTCATGAGAATATTTTAACCCATTCAGGGCCTTGCCCGCCCATCGGCGGGCGAAACGTTTTAACTCGCATGCCGAGACCGCCCATGGGCGGTTGGATTTCAAAATTCATTAACTAAGCCAAATAACATTAGAAAATTATGAGATTTTGTGTAATGATTCATTTTATTATAATTGATTCGTAACCCAAACGGCCTCCGGGTTTCTAAGGATTTGGAAAATGTCAATTCTGATCTTTCATGCCGAGCCCGACCATGGGCGGGCAAGACGTTTCAGAAATCGCCAACCTTTTGTAAAATTTTAACAATAATCTATAATTTTAGTAAAATTAATTATAAAAAGTTATACATGCGCACATAAGTTACCTACGTGATGGATGATTTTATTGATACTTTAAAATTTAAAATATTCAAATTAATTACTTGGATGAGTTTTTTATATGTAACTGACCTTTAAACGATTGCATGATGCAGTGAGTCGTCGTAGTCCAGAACAATACAGTTAAGGACATAAACTGTCTGTAACCAGGAAGCGAGATAATAAAACGGGTGGCGATCTAAACAAAAGGAGCCAGTCGGTATTTGTGACTTTGAAAACAAACAAAGTGCCGACACCTTTTGTTGTGGTCACCGACCATTTTACAAGTTATCGGTATGATTTACGATTTAATTTTAGCAAAGTTCCTATATTGGAAATTTTACAGTTATAGGTAAAACCTCATAAAAACTTTCACTCGTGACTTGACGTTCGTGGTAATCACAACTTTAGTTTCGCTGAGTGTCTTGGAAGTTCGTTTGCTGTTTGACTTAGTGCATCGAGTTGAGATTATCTCCTCTGCTTAATTCCTGTCTATGTGAACTTTTATATTTCGCGCATACCAGGCCTTTGCTGGGACTGGGATTGGACCCCGGGACTACATAGCTGTATCACGAAACGCATTGACTTTCTGAAGCAGAAAGTTTATGCGCTGGCAAGCCGTATTCGTCGCTATAGAGCACGTGTGGATCGATATTGTCAAAATCGCCTCTTTCAAAATGACCAAAGGAAGGTGTACCGGAGTTGGGAAGGAACCGACCAGTGTGTGAGCGACGGGCGGTGTCTGGATGCTACTACCATGAATATCTTGGCGTAGTATCAGGTCGGTACCCGTCAAATACACTGATGGTGACTGGATTAGCGTCGTTGAGCGTGTGTGTGAGCCTATCGAATCCATGGGGCCAGTGACTATTAACCCCGAAGACGTTAGTTGTGCGATTCGTACGGCTCAGAACTGTAAAAGTCCTGGGCCGACGGGTTGCATAACTTTTGGATAAAGTGGATTAGATGCTCACACGACTGCTTAGCGACGCAATTCAAAGAAGCTCTCGAGGTCGGTTCCTTGCCAACATTTATGACAACCGGTGTGACCTTCCTGCTCCACAAGTCCGGTAGTACCACAGATACATATCTTTTTAATATGTTAACTTAGAAGTTTGATTTTTTCAAAACTTCATGGGGCTATAGACCTAAGTATATGGTTTTAATTTCAACTCGATACCTCCACGCGTTTCCGAGATAAAAGGTGTTGACATACCGACGAAAGGAGAGACAGACGGACAACAAAGTGATCCTATAAGAGTTTAGTTTTTTTATTTTGGAGGTGCGGAACCCTAAAAATTATTTACTTAATGTTGAATACATTTTCACAATGTATTTTTACAAAGTTAATTTAAGAAGTATAACGCTGGGAATAAAAATAGAGATACAAAATGGTAGACTACGCCTGACTTTAAAAAAAGCCCTAAAATTTAAGCTTTTTAATACATTTTGGATTTCTTTACATTAATATGAGCTTGAATTTATCATATACGCAAATTTATATGTTTTACTTCGTCTTAAATCAATTAACCGAAAGTTATGACTTGCCTTCACACTCCATTACTATTTCGGTTAATAACCAATCAAACTAACACAATTTTGTCACAAGATACACAGAAAGTGACGCATACACGCTTTAAACAACACACAGGACATGTCAACTAGACATGAAAAGCAGCTCATGTCAAAATCTACGGCCTCACGCCGAAACCGCCGATGGGCGGGCCGAACACCAATGTATGGCGGCATGCGGGTGATGTCACTACTTTTTAGGGAGGCAGTGAATGGGTTAAACGTACGTGTTTAAAACGACTACTTTAATACATTTTTAAATATAGGAAAAGCAAAGAGATTGATCTCAAACAGTCTTAATATAACGTTATACGTAATGTGTTATGCATCATTAGCATTTTTTGTCAAATAAAGGCTGTAATATAAGTGACAACTTATTTCTTTACTTTCGAACTTTAACTTTAACATACATATAATTACGACTATTATTCCCGAAGGATTAGTCAGAGACTAGGCAATTAGGACAGCAAAAGCGACTGCATTAGGTAGAGGATAAACTATGGTAGATGACTCTCTACCATAGTCCATTTTTCACCAAATAGCGACTGCTCATATGTCAAGTGTAAATTGTAATTTTTTTTATTTTTTTTATAAAAGAGGGAGGCAAACGAGCAGGCGCGTCACCTGATGGAGAGTAATCACCGCCGCCCATGGACACCCACAAAACCAGAGGAATCACAGACGCGTTGCCGGCCTTTAAGGAAGGAATAGGTTTAAGGAAGGAATAGGAATTGGGAAGACGGGGGTGGGGGAGGGGCCTCCGGAACCCTCACTGGTCGGACGAAACACAACAGCACCAAGTGCCATTATTTCACGCCGAATATTCGTGAGAGGGTGGTATTACGCCGGGCGAGCAGGCCCAATGCGTGCTGCAACGCAGCGTGGCTCTACCACTCAGTCAGTGTCACTCATTTAGCACCACCCAGGGGTCACGTGTAGGGTCTCAGGGGTAATCCTACGGACGCAAGTAACTTTATCCCCCAAAATTACTTTTATAAGAATCAATAGTAAAATGTATCGATTAGACTTTTTTATTTATAAGGTTCTTCTCAAAAGCTCTTGATGCCAGTGCTGTAAAGTATTACAAAATGGCAGATGTGGTAGATAGGACATGATGAAAGTTTCACTTTAATTCCTTTTATAATGTTTAAACATAATTTAATAGGTACGAAGTATCTTTTAGATATTTGTTTACATTAATTAGACTGTAATTTTATTCAATCAATGTAGGTATTTTATTTCTCAGAATTAGATGTTATAAATCTGTCATCAGAAATAGGATCTGATAAAAGTTTAACGTTGTAAACCCTTAACAAATTACATTACTGAATAAAAGAAACATGATGTGATTACAACAGTCCAGTGTAATGTAGCTTTGAAAAATGCAGCTAGGTATGTATTTATCCAATATCATCGACACTTTTTTATACTTATTATGAAAAAGTGTCGAAAAGAAAGAACAAAATTTGCGTTTAAATTATATAATTATAATATTTATAACATTATATTTGTTAAAATTTAAAATAATATATATTTTGTTAAAACTAAATGTAAAAAACAATTTGTCCTGTTTTCATTCATATAACATGGTCACCCTTAGTGAATTGTATGGAATATCGAATAATCATCATAACTTCCTTTGACCAAATTGTACAATGTTATTTTGTACATAGATATTTAGTAGAAATTTCTACTAAATATTGGCATATAAAGCTTTTGATTATCTTCTATAGTTAGGTAGATACAGTCAATTATTTAAATGCAAGTGTCTGGATTGAGGAGCCAGATGAAATGTGTTTTTTTAGCTAATTTCCTTAATCTTGCTATTTTATTTCTATACTACAAATTCAAGCATACATACTACTAACTGTCCATTAGTTCGAATATATTAATATGTGGATAAATTTCATAGGAATTCACGCTTTTGTATACGGGCTGAGGAGCCACAACAAAACTATTGTATTTTATTTAATTTCTGCAGTACCGCACTGAAATTTTTTGTAGATAACCTACAAAATACCTACTAAAACATACTAAATTTTCAAAAATGTAACTTCATTACTTTCCGAGTTCTAGGGTGGCTCCTCAATCCATACTGTATGGATTGAGGAGCCAGCTTTATATTGATGTACCTTAGAAAGTATTATACTACAAATTCCAGAATTTGTCCTACAAAATTATTTTTTATACTACTAATTGATGGTATGATGTTCCTTTAAAAATTAGGGGTGGCTCCTCAGTCCTGACGTTCATAATTAGGCCTAAAGGCACAATTTCACTTCAGTCACAATTTGCCGAGCGAACAGGCTACATCGCTCTATTGCGGATATTCTACTGTCTGAAAAAGAGAAAGACGCTACTCCGCAGTGGCGTCGGAATCGGTCGTACGTACTCGTCTGTTGCGAAGCGACCGAGACGTCAACGCGCTACTCGCTGACTCCCTCGCGCTGACGTTGAAACTTACCGCTTTGTCTCGCTCGCTCGATTTACACTTTATAGGTGTGCGTGTGTGAGTGTTTGCTTAAGTAGTTGAGTAGGACTATATATTGAATGACTACAAGTAGGAGCATGCCGTATCTTCCCTTTTTGTTTTAATCTAAGGATAGCCCCTTAGTTTAATCCCCTATAAGTATCTAGGTAGTCTAAATTTTAGACGGCTAACTTGATTTAGCCGAGCAGGCTTAGAGCTAGTTTACTGGTTTAAGTATAAGGAACCAATGCTAGATAGAGCCCCAGATGTTATCCAAAAAGTTGCTCTATCACTTACAAAAAGGGTAGGTATTGGTTTTTTGGAAGACAAGTTACAAACTTTTTACTTTCCATGTATTTTTTTATCATTTTCTATTTTTGAATTATATCGATTCCGTGGCCTCCTGTAATAACATCTGGTTAAGCGTTTAAGAGGACATCTGGTTACACTGCATACATACTACAATCTTCAACATCCAACACGCCTATCAAATACGAAATTAATCACATAACACTAATATTATAAAGGCGAAAGTTTGTGAGTGTGTATGTTTGTTACTTTTTCACGTCTAAACGGCTTCAGCGATTTTAATAAAATTTGGTATGGAGTTAACTGACACCCTGGATTAACATATAGGATACTTTTTATCCCAATATTCCCACGGGAACGGGAACTACGCGGGTGAAACCGCGAGCGACCGCTAGTATTTAATAAATATAAGTACGTACATATAATCACGACTAATAAACTCCGAAGGGTTAGTCAGAGACTTAGGCAATGAGGACCGCAAAAGCAGTCCTCTGCCATAGTCCACTTTTACCAAATAGCGACTGCACATGTACTCAGCGTGACAGGTGGTGAGCCCATTGCCGCTCTATGCTGTTAGATGTATGTGCAGTCTTTAGTCCGTAAGTCGCCTTTTACGACACCCAAGGGAAGAGAGGGGTGGTAGTATTCTTTATTTTTAAAAAGTTAATATAGTTTTATCAAAAGGAACACCACATAACCCGTTGAAAGTTAATTTATATAGATATTATATAACATATAAAAAAACCATGTCGTACCTAGGTACGTCATGGTTTTTTTTATATCCATCCTTGTCGCTCTCAATAATGCATTTTGTGCTTTTGGTGCTATCTTTATTCAATTCGCACAAAGACACGTAACCTTCGAGTGTTTATCATTCCGATACAGACAGACGCTAAGCACATTATCGCAGCCCTTAATATCGATTTATCTGATACAGTTGCACTAATTGAAAAGCATGACACAATCACAACAACAACCTAACAATGTTATCGCTGCTAATATTATCTAATCAATCCATTCAGTGCGTAATAGGCACTTACTTGTCGTAAGTAGCTTGAGCCAAAGTTTCGAAGAAGATACTCCTCAACCACTCTACGAAATAATTTAATTTATATTATTATTACTATATTTATTTAAACTACATGTTAAGAAAAAAATTTCACAATATTTTATATAAAAAAACATATTTACAATATAAAATATTATAAAAAAATTAACCTAGGTTGCCACCGGCAGCGGGGATTGACCCAAGCTTAGATTAAAACAAAAAGGGAAGATACGGCATTAGCGTCTCGTGAGTGAGCCGCCAAAATTAGGCCTAAAGGCACAATTTCACTTCAGTCACAATTTGCCGAGCGAACAGGCTACATCGCACTATTTCGGATATTCTACTGTGTGAAAAAGAGAAAGACGCTACTCCGCAGTGGCGTCGGAATCGGTCGTACGTACTCGTCTGTTGCGAAGCGACCCGAGACGTCATCGCGCTACTCGCCGACTCCCTCGTGCTAACGTTAAAACTTACCGCTCTGTCTCGCTCGCTCGATTTACACTTTATAGGCGTGCTTGTGTATGTGTTTGCATTATGTAGTTGAGTAGGACTATATTTTGATTGACTACAAGTAGGAGCATGCCGTATCTTTCCTTTTTGTTTTAATCTAAGGACCCAAGCTATAGTGGTTAGGGCTGCAGAGTGAGGAACCTCCTGACAATACGTGCCGTGTCAAGGAGTACTGCCTTCTGTATCTGACCCTTGACCCAACCTTTTAGCGAGAGCCTCTCTAGGTGTTGATCGAGGCTCTTAGCTAAAAGACCGTTTGCCGAAACGACTATCGGTACAATAATGGTTGAATCCACACCCCACATGGCGGTAACCTCGTGAGCCAAGTCGAGGTACTTACTGAGCTATTATTATTATTATTATGCTCTTTATTTAAAATATTATCATAAGTAAATTTTTTTACAATATTTTATATTAAAAAAACATATTTACAATATAAAATATTATAAAAAACTTAACCTAGGTTGCCACCGGCAGCGGGGATAGACCCAAGCTATCGGTGGTTAGGGCTGCAGAATGAGAAACCTCCTGACAATACGTACCGTGTCAAGGAGTAGTGCCTTCTGTATCTGACCCTTGACCCAACCTTTTAGCGAGAGCCGCTCTAGGTGTTGATCAAGGCTCTTAGCTAAAAGACCGTTTGCCGAAACGGTTATTATTATTATTATTCCATTTATTCATTTATATACTTACATACTATTTACATTTTTAAATATTTCTATAAAAATACAGAAACATTTAAAAATATAAAAAATAGTAGCCCACCGGTATCGGGAACAGGGTCCAAGCTACCGGTGGTCAGGGCTCCTGAGAGAGGAACCTCCTAACTATGCGCGCCGTGTCCAAGAGTACTGCTTTCTGGATCAAGCCCTTGATCCAGCTGCCCAACGAGAGCCTCTTTAGGTGTTGGTCAAGACTCTTGGCTATTATGCCATTGGCCGTCACGACTATCGGCACAATGACTGCTGTGTTCACATCCCACATGTCGACAACCTCGCGAGCCAAGTCAAGATACTTAGTTTGTTTATCTTTCTCAGCCTTCACGAGGTTCTCGTCATGAGGGACTGTTATATCAACAATCATTGCGCGACGCTCTAGTCGGTCTATCACCACTATGTCAGGCTTATTGGCAACAATAGTCCTGTCAGTGATGATAGACCGATCCCAATACAAAGTGCAATTGCCATTTTCGAGAACTGGGTCGGGCACATACCTATAGTACGGTACTTCCGATTCCACAAGATTGTATTGAAGAGCAAGTTGCTGGTGGATAATCCTGGCTACAAGGTTGTGCCTGTGCAAATAGTCTCCGTTAGCTAGACTAGAACAACCGGAAATAATGTGGCGGATGGATTCCCCGGGTCGGTGACATGCCCGACATATGTCAACCGTACCGTCCTTCACAAGTATTTCCGGTAGTTATTCGTCATCCTAACTTCATCCATAATCGCACAGACAAAACCTTCGGTTTCCCCAAAGAGGTCACTAAAACGCAGCCAGGCTACGGACGCTAGGAAGTTTACATCGGGCCCATGTAGGACTATATTATATTTATTATTATTATAGTTTTTTGTCAAAAGGTTAGTCAGACAGAGTCAGATAGGCTATGAGTATCGCAGAAGCAGTCCACTTAAGTAGTCCACATTTCACCAAATTACAACAGCACCTATGCTCCGCGTTATAGGCGGTGAGCAGTGCTGCCGTTTTAGCCACTTTGTGGCTAGATCTAGCGGATTTTCAACGGTTTTAGCCAAAAAATAATCAAGTTTAGCCACCAAAATTAATCTAGCTACTTCTAGCTACTTTTGGTAATTTGTTAGATTATTACTGGTGGAGGTCGATCGAGTCAGTAATTTTAAAGAAATGTGTGGTTATCGCCACAGATTTCGTTAAAATAACCATGGCATTGTAGACCTACAAATTAATTTTTAATTTTTTAATGCATGTTTAACATGTATTACATAGGTACTGTTTAAATTATACCCACTCATCCCTGTATAATAATAATATTTTATTATCATAGTAATAGAATATAAAGTAGGCAAACAATACTTTGATATTTAGCCACTTCCAGTCACATTTTAAAAGCGATTTTTTTACAAAACTGGCCACTTTTTATTTTATGTAGCCACAAACTAGATTGCCCTAACGGCAACACTGGTGGTGAGCTATTTGATGTATGTGCAGTCTTTAGTTTATCAGTCGCTTTTACGACACCCAAGGCAAGAGAGGGGGTGGTTGTATAGTACTTATTCTTTTAGTGATCCGCTAATACCACACAGCTCATAATTTAATTTATACTTTACTAATTTAAATCAACATCAGCCTTTAAACGTCCCACTGCTGGGCACAGGCCTCCCACGTAGCATAATACGTGGGGATATTGGGCCATAACCCACCACGCTGGCCAAATGGAGGTTGGTGGGTTTTAACGACTGCCATGTTACGACAACAACCGGGACCAGCGGCTTAACGTGCCTTTAGAAGCACGTCCTCCGTGCTTCGGAAGGCACGTTAAGCCGCTCGAGATGTTTTTAATGGTCACCTACCTTGAACCGGACGTCTTAACGACTGCCCATGAAAATTGATGACTCAGCCCAAAGGCCAACTTTTTTTCGTGTTATTTAGCTTTAAATATATATGAATATTAAACAAAAAAATAATATATTTATAAAAAATATATAGGGGGGTTGTAAAAAAATATTCACGCCTAGAGGCGACACGGGCACCGAAGAAGGAAGAAAAAGAAGGAAGAAAGGAAGGAACAATCACGCGCCGAGGCGTGACGGGCGTCCGCCCCGCGCCCCGCTTCACGCCCCAGGGCGGAATGGGCAGCTATGCGATTCTATAAGCGACACATAGACGCTGCGCGAATGGCTGTGATCTGCTGTCTCTTTTCAATTCTATGAATATGAAAGAGACAGAGTCACTTCTCAGCGCAGCGGCAGCCGCTGCTACCAAGGCTTTAACTTAGAGAATCACACTGCAGTCAAGCTGTTAACCGCTGCGCCATTGTGATAGCGCCCCTCGTTAAAATAAATAAAAATATTTCTTTTTTCAGTGTGTAATTATGGGGCAGTGGCGTAAAAACTGAAACTTCAATCGAACGTACTATCTCTTTTTACCTATCGTCTAATTCGTAGTTCATAAACAGTACGACCTTCAAAATATAATAAGATAAGGCGTTGATTTCATGATAACAAATAAATGTGTTTATTATTTATCGATAAACAAAAAGTCAACAATTAAGCAAGTAGGTGCATGCCATTCACCTGAGTATTTATTTAGGCATTGATAATTTTTTTGTTATTATAATTGATACATTTATTTTGTTTTAATTCTTTACTTACCTGTTACAAATCTTCAAGTTTAATTTGTTTAGTAGTTGGTATGATGAAGAGCAAATCATATTTATTTTAATACGTTTAATACGTTTTGAGTTTTATGTACTTTAGCCGCGGTGTAATAAATGACCTACTACTACTTCTGAATAACCTACAACCACAGACAATACAACAAATTGGTTGTATTGTATGTGCCTACAACCCTACCTACCCAGTCATTACTTACATTAATTCTTTATATAATCTACTTAATCAAATTTTAGAAAAATGTAGATTATTAAGTGTTGCTTATATAAACATTCTGTTCCAAGAAAAGTTTGTTTGGAATCAGTGATCTTATAGTAGTAAAAGGAACATAAACATCATTAATATCATTGATAAACACCATTTTCTTCTTGAAAGCTCCGATTCTCAATTGTCTCCGGCAGACAGCACGGCACCGGAGTGACACTATCTGCCGATGTTTACCTATCGAAAACTGACTCTACAACCACCGTTAGCATGTTTGCATTCGTTCTTACGGAAACATGTGATTAATAATAAACCTAGAAGGTGTGTGGCTGCGGCTATAGTTTTTTGTCAAAAAGTTAATAAAAATGTTTAGTTTTTTGGAAACCCAAATCAGTCAAGAAATGAAAAGGTAAATACGTATGTGTTTATGATTTTATAGGAATTATTATTGTAAAACACGGTCGTAATGTGCATGAAATTTTAGACGTAACTTCAGGACTTTTTTCTATTAAGTAAAATGTTTCCAATCGTGTTTTGGCTGCGTTCATCCCCTCACACATACGTTCTGTAATTCACATTGATATTTCAGTGCGAAATATCTAAAATATTTTTAATAACAGCTAATAGAAAACAACCATTTTTTCCGTTTTCACCGCCTAAGCCAAGCCCTCTTATCCAAATACATCTTTTACATGGCCACTATAAATTGTACCGCTGAAGTCAAGTACTTATACCTTACCACAAAATAACTAATAGTACTACCGTAACCCTTACTATAAGTAGGTATGTTTGTAGTGTTTCGAATATAAAATTCTCAAGAACTTCTGACAAGTTAAGAGGATTTACGCATTTCGGTTTTCCATACAAACTTCCAAGTTGAAATTTTTAAAAACCGATCAGTATATTTTAATTAAACTTGGCATGCTAAAGTAAAATACAGAGATCTAAATAGTTTGTTGAAAACATTTAAAAAAATGTTTATTTAACTGAGTTATTGCGATTTTAAACTTTCTATAGTAGACTTTAAATCGCAATAACTCAGTTAAATAAACGTTTTTTAAAAATGTTTTCAACAAACTATTTAGATCCCTGTTTTTTACTTTTGCATGCAAAGTTCCATTAAAATTAGCTTATAGGTTTTTAAAAATTTCGACTTGAAAGCTTGTAAGGGAAACCGAAATACGTAAACCCTCTTAATATGTAAACAATATTGTCCAGGCGTGTGGTATAGCGGCACACTAAAAGAATCTACCAACCCCTCTCCAACCTAGGGTGTCGTAAAAGGCGACTAACGGACTAAAAACTGCATATACATCTAACAGCATAGAACAGCTCTATGCTGTTGGAGGTGTCAAATTACGCTGAGACGCTAATAACCCATTAGGGATCATAGTTGTTTCCAAAATTATTCTCACATGCCTACCCAAATGTATGTGCTCGAGAGTCGAGACCCAAACTTAGATGCTTAGGAGAGAACTGAATAGAGTGCCTAATACCAAACTTTGATTATCTAATGTCATACCAAACTTGAAACGGCATAGATTGACTGACTTGTTAAAAAACATATTACCTACCTATATTATGTAACTTCTAAATGTGAACACCTGCAACAGGATTTATTGTATTTTCATTATTATATCATTGCAAAGAAACAAAAAACAATCAAGCTCCAAAGGTCGCAAGAAAACCGTAACATTATAAAACGGCATAGTTTGCATGTCATTATATATTTGTATGTTCGAAAGATAGCTATCTAGCAGGTCTTAGGAAAATATGGTAACTGAGTGAGACTCCATTTTTTTTTCCACAACGGGTAAGCGCTTGGCCTTCATCTCACCTGATGGTAAGAGACGACAAGGTCGAAGGTGGAAGCGCGCTTCACCAGGAATCCTCAACCACTGAGGAGCTGGCTATCTTATCTCAAACTGTCGAAACACAACAATGCTATAAACATCGTTGTTATGGCGACAGACTTAGATAAGATGGTGGTAGCTAGCCAGGCGGACTTAACAGCCCTACCACCAACCAAACCGATAATTCAATCTGCCAATCCTAAGAGTGGACAGCTTCCTAATATTAAACAATATACTATTTGAAGTTAGCATAATGCGTAAACCACGAAGCCATTAATTTAGATACAACAATAAATTCATAATGAATTGCTGTTACAATTTTAAGAAACGATTATGTACTCCAACTACCTAATACTTATTAAGGTTTCCTTGTAATAGTTTGTGATCAGATTGTACGGGTTGCAAAACATGGCGTGTGCTATCCTTGAAGGCATTGTAGCATTAGTCAAGTCAGTGGTCTCATAACGGCGTCAGGTTACTGGCTTCTAAGCATTCAATATGTGTGGCACGTGGACGAACGGCGAAAACAAGCCTTACGATGTATTCAAATGAAAATGCGAAGAACAGGTAAATCGGTTCTAGTAACCAACTACGAAACGAGACTCCCAGTTTTCCCATGCTATCGTATTGCTACATGTAACACTGTTATATGCTTCCGTTGTAACATTTTCTTTGCTTATCTTTTTCCTATGTTTATTAGATTCTTATTCAAATTCTAGCAGTGGACCTCACTCTGCCGAAAGAAAGGAAGAAGAACGGAATATAATTTTAAGTCATAACTAAGTGGGTATTCATTCGTAAGTTGTATAGATCTTGCATAAAAAAAAATATCTAGCCCACTGTTCCAATTCTGGGCAAAGGCCTTCCCCATGTCTTTCCGCACCTCTCGTTTCTGAGCCACCTCATGTCAGTCGGTCTCGTGTGCGTCCAGTTCGTCTCAATTATTCTTTCTCGATAGTGACCTCGGCGGCGGCGTCGTCCATCTCCTGGAACCCACTACTGTGTGGAACCTTTGCCCACATAACCCCACAAGCTTTGGCAGTTTTGTAGCCTAGGTCTGTTATGCCCATTGTAGAGCGCAGTGTAGTATTTATTACGCACTCCGTCGATTTGTTTCACCTCCAAGATCCTGCGCTCCATTGCTCGTTGGCAAACCCCAAGGTGAACCTTCTGCGCCTCGGTCAGTGACCAGGTAGGCTACTCTTGAAACAGAATTACATTAATCAATTTCCAATCACAAATCTAAAAAATGTAAAATGGCACTTTTGTAAGCGAAATTGATGGAACAAATTATGATCGAGATGGCGTTCCGGAATTATCTTTACGTATCCCAATATCGATACATAGTAATCGCATCGGAATTGTATTAAGATTGAGTTTGCGTTCGAGAGTAACCCCCCAGGTCTGAGCAACGTAGCGGTAGCTTTTCCAAGCATTTTCGATGCGGTGATTGATTTTCCTCTTTTGCCTGTTTTCCAATGAGACTAACTGGCCCTGGGACTGCTTGGCGGGAAAATGAAGCGTCATGTCTGCGGTTTTGTTTTATTTTCCAAGGCCCTGGCACATGAGTAACTTCATGTGGCCCTGGTACTCATCGACCTAGTGCATCGCCCTCTCTTGCCCATCCACTTCGACCCTAAGCTACGTTTTGTGCTGTTAGTCAATAATTGTGTTTTTGAATGGTAACTGTAACCCCCACATCATAAATAAGTGCTTAGTTTTTGAAGCATCGCGTTAATAGTAATCTTATTTTGGTGGTAATAAGTGACGATAAGGCGCGCGCGCGCTTCACCAGGAATCATCAACCACTGAGGAACTGGCTATCTTACCTCTAAAGAATATTTATGTTAGTATTTTTTTTTGGGTTGGAGTCACCCCTACGTAGTGATGCGAGCACAGAATAGTAATCAGTCTCTATAAGAGCCTGGACAAAGTGTTTCTTAAGGAGATCATAGCTTTAAAGAGCAAATTTTGAATTCACGATATATTAGATTTTTATAGTAAGTATAAAATAGTGTGAGAATTATTCGCTGAAATTTTGTAACATTACAAACAAAACAATACATTACGCAGCAGTGGACATAATACAATAACATAAACAAGATATAAACCCTCACCTACATTCTGAAAGGAAATCGAACAAGCAAAGCAATCACAAATTATATCGTATTGTATCTACTTTGAATAACAATAACATAGAAATTATCTCAAAAAAATTGTAACTTATATTACGCTGTAAGGTGCCCCAGATGCAGTCATAATTGATTTATAAACAGATCATCGTGTCCAATTACCAATATCGATAGAAATTTTATTCGTCAATAAATAATCTGGGAAATGTGTGTATTTTGCTAATTACATAACTCTTTAGAATCATTCGTGGAAATATCCTGAATGTTGGGCATTACGTAAAACAGCTGCGAGTCAAAATAATAATAAAATACGTAGGTAAGGTGTTGACTATATAGAATTAGAGAACAATAGAACTGCCGGTAAAAAAAAATCCATTGGCGGTCATTGAGATAATTATAACTCAATGTTGTTCTACTCAAAATATAGCGGCAGAGCTCGAAAGTTGAGTTTTTTTTTATTAAGTAGGTACCTATGTTACGTTCTATGACCTGGTTAGAAGGTTTGATATTATGTTTGCCAATTGGAACTTATGAATAGAATTATATTTTTCTTAATATAAGTAAGTATGTATTTAATGTCTGTAGGTACTTTTTGTATTTTCTATACAATTAAATATGATTTTTTTTTATTATGTAACGGTTTGATATTATGTTTGCCAATTGGAACTTATGAATAGAAATATATTTTTCTTAATATGTACAAGTAAGTATATACCTATGTATTTAATATGGCTGTACTTATGTATTTTCTATACAATTTAATATATAGTATTTCTAGAGCTTTTGAATTTTCCAAATGAAATTTATTTATTATTATGAAAAAACATATTATATTTTCGGATGCGGCCACAAATTTCGTTAATGAATTTGGTACTTTTTGATTTGGGGAGATTGGATCAATACCAAAGACATTAAAATCTCTTTGATCAATACCGAAGAGAAACAATTTTTGGGTAGGTTGATCTAAAGGCGTGTGTAGTGCACGTTTCGGAGAAAAAACTTTCACCATGACGAGGATTTCGCAAGGAGGTGGAACATAACGGTCGTCCTCTTTACAGGACAACGCAGCTTCGCTGCGTTGTCGAAACGAGGCCACAGGCCGGCCTGCCGGCGCCGTGACCTCCCAAATTAGAAAAATTAGCGGAATCTCTTTGTCTGTCGGTATGGAAATATGGAATACTTAGTAAAAATAGTAGGGTAAAAATTAAGATAGTGGAAGTTTCAACCGTCAATGCAACAATCGTTTTCTGATATAGCCACTAAAGGTAATATGTTGTAAGAGGACGAATCTAATATCAATAATGGATGGCCTGTGAATTTCTGAAACTTTGAACTGAAAAAATAAAATGCAAATCTTAGAATCAAATGCAATCTCTTCTATACACTTGGTATTAGAACCTTTGATATTACACATTATGACTAAAATTATGCTTATAAATAGTAAACGCAATAATTATTTTATTAACATTGTTAAAATCGTCTTTATGATTAATTTGTCTTTTATAATTTGAGGTTTAAACTCAGAACGAGTCGTCCAACTTCGCAATGTAAAATACTATCTATACAAATAAAAACTGCTCATACCGCAGAACAGTTGCACCTATTTGACTATTCTTTTTTGTTGTATTCGTAATTGTTAGTAGGTTTGGATGGAGTATGTATGTAAGGTATGTATGAAAGTTTTTTTTTTAATACATCACGGGATACGGGTTATCATATCACGCGGTCCACGAGAACGAAGTCGCGAGCGGGACGCTAGTTTAAAAATATAAATAATTACTTACACAGCATAATATTGATAACCTCCTTATTTTTAAAGCCGAGTAGAAATTGGCACTCTCCTCAATTTTAATAGAGATTATAGTTATTTGCTCGATGGCGCAGCGGCTAAAGCGTTCAGTTTGAGATCTTGCCAGTTAAGCAACTGTCACAATGGCGGGTCAGTGGATGAGTTTGGTCAATTTGGTCAAATTAAGAACATCTCGAGCTCCTCCGTGCTTATCGGAATGCACAGAAAAGCCGTTGGTCTCTGTCATTGTCGTAGGCCAGCGTTGTGGGTAATGGCCCAATCTCCCCAAATGCTGTGAAGAAGGCCTGTGAACAGCAGTGGGTCGTATAGGCGTATGATGTTATTTTACATACAGCCCCATCATCTTTAAAACTCGACCCTGTCATTAATAAACGTTGATTAAAGTTACACTTAGGATTAAATTGACGCTGTCTCTATCTGCCTTCTTTAACAAAAACGAGACTAAGGTACTTTACATTTGGCCATTTTTGTTAATAAGACACGGCGAGTGAATATAGGCTACTTCTGGGTAAGCTCGCTCCATCGCATCGTCGGCCTCTTCTTAATCCTACGGATAAGAATGTGGCCTAGAGCAAGCCCATCTATTATAAAAAAATGCAAATAATAGACACCTGCCTGTCGGTATAGTACCTAGCACAAAAAAGAATGCTTAGAGTAAATAAATGAAAGAACCTGTAGCACAACAACAAGTAGGCGATTTAATGGAATCTTGGTCATTGGTCGAGTAGACCTAGATCGCACTAGCGGCATCGCAGTTTAGGTATACCTACCTACTGTTGATTTAGAAGCGAAAGCCATACGTGCAAAGTAAGCACATACAGCGTGATAAACACGTTAATATAATTATTGACGTAGATCAGGGGCCACACCCCATTGTCACCTTTTAGACCAGTATTATGTGTTAATTGTATAGGAATTTTCAAATATTAGTTAAATAAGATTAAAGTAATACTACTACTAAGACTCCATGGAACGTCTTGTCGTGCAAGGGAAAGTTGAGGGCACAAGACCACGAGGGAGATCCCCAATGAGATGCACGGACCAAGTGAAGGCTGCGGTGGGCGCTCCCGTGCACGAATGTGCCCGGTTAACGACCAGCAGGCAGAGGTGGCGGGATGTCGTGCGGCGGGCACTGTCTGCTGGAACGTGAACGGAACCGGAACGTGATAACCACGACTACTCTGGCAAGAGTGAGGCGACTAAGAAGAATACTGCTCAGATAATGGTATATAGGGTACGTTCGGTGAGGTTCTATGTGTTCCTTAGTCTTCAAATTTAACGTTTTTTTTAATTTAACATTTCAAAAAAAAACAATTAAAATAGGTACCTAATCTAATAGCATTACACTTAACCATTGAGGTTTGTCTGTCTGTAATGCCTATGTGATATGTATAGGTCAGCGACCGTTGAACAGGTATGGACGTGCAAAATTAATAATAAACTTCAAACAATCAAATACCTATTACATGTTAAAAACAAAATTAAAAATCGTATTTTAAATAATTCTTTTGAGATTAACGTAAGCGTAAACAATGAATAAAACGTAAGTATTGTGCAGTTAATTCAAACATAATGTTCTTATTAACAGGAGCTCACATCTGGAGAAAGCAATTTTTGAGTTGTGTTTTAAAATTATCCTGATTTACATAGTCAATTCCTCGAAACAATTCATAATATAACCATGTGTAATCCGATTTGATTACCTTTTCCAAAATACTTGCAATCCGGGGAAAAACATGTTGAGTTGACCTAAACATGATATCTAAATAGGTCGTAGTTAGACTAAGTCAAGCCATTTTTTTGCGTGACTCGCCTTCGATGTTACAAATCGGGAATTATCCCGCACGTGATTGCACATTGCGTCCTTAACGCGTCTTGCTTGACACGATTTTTTTTCCTAAATATATTATCTTACTCACAAGCATTGATAAAATAATATAGGTACTTATTTAACTAAATAAACTTTATGGATTTGTGGTGGCCATATTGAAAATATCATGAAATACCCGGCCACATCATGATTAGGTTAGGTTAGAACATGATCATTTCATTAAATATTTTGAGCAATTCATATGCTCAATTTTACTATATGGCTACGACAGAATATATGATAATGTTAGTCCGAGATAAATCTTACTCTCTTTATTAGCAAGATCTACAAGTCCGTGCTGTAATAGGGTCATTCATTACAATTCGTAAGCCTACAGGGCGAGAGAGCATACAACCACTTACAAATTACTGAAAACCGATATGACAAAAATTACAATAACTCTAATAACTATTGCTGTCATTAAATCAGCTATCAAATAAAACTTGATGATGCCTGTTCCTCGTAATCATCTCTGAGAAACGGTTATGCTTCTAGTTCTATTTGAAGGCCTTCTAACAAGAATACATAACTTCTAACGACAATACTTTTAACAATATTTGTTATTTGAAGACATACCTATTCAAATAACAACTATTGTATTACGTAGTAACCTGCCAGCTCAAATACTTCTAGAGAAGTGGATCCCGGCGTTTTTTTTCTGTTGCAGTTCCTCATTTTTATAAACATAAAACATTATAATATAATATATTAACATGCTTATTCTTGCCCCACTCAATTTGTTACTTTTAACCCCAAGGCGATAGTGGTAAGGATACTCGTAGGATATCACGTATGTAGTGTTTTAAAATCGTGTTTTTTTTCCTAATAAGTATATCCTATTTTGTCTTTATGAAATTAAGAAATCCTCTTGTTTGGTAATAATTATGGTGTTGTGTGTTGTATTTTTAAATCTAAACCTTTCTACGCCTTTAGAGTAAGGCAAAACTAGTAGAGTCACGACTGCGGTGGTATGGCCATGTCATGAGGAGACCGGAAGATCACTTGACCCGAAAAGTGGCTGCAGTATAAAACCGCACCTAAAAAGCGTGGAAGACCCCGACTCACATGGATCGCTGTAATTAATAATGACCTTAAAAATAATAACATAGACCCCATGACCGTCCAGGACCGACATATCTGGAGACAAAAAAAATAGGAGAGACGACCCCAGTTAAAGATGGGATTAAGGCCGGACAAAGAAGAAGAACTTGTATTTCTAAATACCTGGGTGCAATGCTCAAGTCACACAAAGCTTTTCCTGAAACATAGGTACATGTTGCGTGTAGTATTAAATATCTTTTACTTCGATTTGGTTCCTTTGACTCGATTTCTGTAATTCCTTGAGTTTCAGATTTCCCCTATATTGACCGGTTTTCACAAATCGCCGTAAGTATATTTCTTGAAAACTTTCAAGAGGTTAGGTCATCATTTTAGAATTCCCCTGTTTTAAAAGGATCGACCGCATATATCATTATAATTTTTATAGTTCTATAAAAAGCTAGAACTAGCAAATACAATATTATTTTCTTAATCATTTGTAACTGCGGTTTTGTTATATTTAATTTAGTAATTATACATTAGCAAATATTCGATTAAAAAAGCTCTCGACGAACTGAAAAGACCCTCTTTTTTTTGAAGTCGGTTAAAATGTGCATGATAGAATCTTTACTACAAAAATTCTTACTTTTAACTACATAAAACAGTATTTAAGGGTAAACTCGTGTTTTGTTATGTCTGTTTAAAATTATCGAAAAAGGGTGGAAGGTTTTAGACATATTTTTGTAGTAAGACCAATATATACTTTTATATAGAACAGTATTGCAATAATAAACACTTTTCTATGTTCGGGAGTTCATTATTTATGGGCTAATAATGGCTAAACAGAAAGGTTGACCAAATGATTTTGAAAAAAAATACCTAATAAGAATAAGACTTGTAATGTGCAAACCTC
This sequence comes from Scoparia ambigualis, assembly GCA_963921215.1. Taxonomy (NCBI): domain Eukaryota; kingdom Metazoa; phylum Arthropoda; class Insecta; order Lepidoptera; family Crambidae; genus Scoparia; species Scoparia ambigualis. Next base: position 35,371,352 of record OY992504.1, read on the forward strand.
CCTGTAGTTTATTTTACATATTACTTTATCCTAATATATTCTATCATATTTCGAAACCTTGGTAGGGTCTCAGGGAGATGGGGTGTTGGTCGTCCTAAAATCAATTTATACATTTGGATAAAAAGTAAAATAAACGCAAAGACATATTGTGATCTGTGTGAGTTGGTAGTATATAGTAAGAGTTAATGTTGTGAAAATGTAACAGTTGTTCAAAATGATGAACAGATACTATCCTTAATGTACTAGACTACTACACTTACATACGTACTTATTACGTAATTAAAAATAATGGTGTAAAATCTCAGAAGTCTCAGAACTGGGCCGTCCAATCCGTATTAGATGCAAAGAACAACTATTTGTCTGGGCGTCACCCTGAAATTGCCAAAAAAACCAGCAGTTACATACAAAACTTTTTGACTTAAAATTACTACTTATGTTAAGTGCAATTTTTGCAAACAAAACTTCATACTAAAAGTGAAGGAGTGTCTTTTTTTTCATTCACGTTAAATGAAGAAACGAGACAGCATATTTTTTTATTCAGTAGTCCTAAAAAAACAGGTTTAAAAACATTGAGATAAATGAACTAGAGAAGACGTCCCATACAATAAATGTGCAGTTGTGCACAGCTACAATGATACTTGTAGAATAGAATAGAATAGAATAGAATAGAATAGTATTTATTTGTGAAATACAGGTTAGTTACAATATCATAGGTGTTAGACTTATTTAAGTTTCACTACATTTCCGCCTTCGTCAAGGCATACAAATATCTAATTGTTTGGCATACAAAAAATCTAATAATAATAATTAATTACACAATGATATTATGTCCGAATACAAAATAATTACGAATAAAATAAAAAATAAAACAATTATGAAAATATAAAATTAAAACATGTCCACATACAAAATTATAACTAATAAATAAATTTAAGACTTATAAATAATTAAAAACTCTAAAAACCATGCAAATGTCCAACTATTTCAAGGCTTTGTCATTTAGAAATTCTGCAACCGAGTAGTATGATCTATCGTTAAGCAATAATGATAGACGTTTTTTAAAAGACTTCACTGGCAGAGTCTTCAATCCATCTGGAATTTTGTTAAATATTCTATGTGCCATACCAAACAAGCTACCATTGAATAGTCCGGTTCTGCAAGATACTGCGCATATTCTATTTCCGTGCCTGTGATTTTTTTCACTATTTCTCTCGGATAAAGTAACATACCGATGTTTATTAAGATACACATATAAAGCTACTTCATAGATATACAAGCACGGTAAGGTTAGTATGTTCATTTGTTTAAAGAATGGCTTACAGCTATCAGTTGATTTGAGCCCTTTCATAGCTCTGATACATCTCTTCTAGGTCTTAAATAGTAGAACTTTATTTGTCGAATTACCCCAGAAGATGATTCCGTATCGCATAATACACTCTACATGACCACGGTAAGCCGTTATTACAGTTTCCGTGCTGGTTACTTTAGAGTAGTTGTACCGTGCCCAACTAGCAAAATTTCCTCTTACACACATCCCAAGAGTACAATTTTACCAGTCTTATAGTACTCCGATAGACTGCTATAAGTGTGGATTTGGGCGCACTTAATAAGTCTATTTACCCTTAAATATATCTAAAAATGATCTCGAGAAGTGTATTTCCAATCTTACAAAATTCTTGTTGATGCTTTAATAATACCAAACAGACTTACAAATGATTTACAAAAGCATTCTTTATGGGCATTTACCCTTATAATGCACTTACTAATGCTGTTCTAAGTGTGATATTACTTGTAGTGGTCTTTGCGAGCTTTTAGTAAGACATGTAATCAGATGTAATCACAGTCCGCCGAAAGAATTGCCAAGTGCTCATGAAACTTTTCTATATAATAAGAAGAGTATTAAAAACGTAAGTATTATGTACTGTCCTGTTTAATTCACTTTCCTACAAAATGTGTAAGTATAATTTCATGTTTATTACGCATTACTAACTGTTATTTAATTGCGAAGTCGATTTTATCGAGTATTTTGAAATAACAATCACAACATTTTTACGGGCCGTTTCAACAATGTATCTTTAATAATAAAAAATATTATATTAAAAATGAAAAATATGGAAATGTCGCCATTATCACCAATCATGCCTTATAGTGGCTTTAACAGAACCAATATAAGTGCATTACCATTGTTTAAGGTTTACACCGCACTTCTAAAATCAATTTCAACCACATTTTTTAATCCACGCGGCCATTGCTCATAACCTTTAGGGTTCCTTATTAAAGTAAAAGTAGGCTAAAAGACAAACAGGGAAGTTCCTGGTCGACCACCTTTTGACTTTTTTGCAATGCATTAGAATTCTAATTGCAATTATCTAGTTTCTAAGACATTTGAAGTGCTAGTACTCTTTACTATCTTTTACAATAGTCACTTCTAAGATCAAGTGATCTTACAAAATGCATTCAAAAGAGTTTATTAAGAATCAAGGGTAATTAGGCTTATAAAGTGCGCATATAATACTACTGTTCTTACAAATGTTTTATAAAGTAAGCTTATATACATCTTTAAGAATAAGTTATAAGTAACAGACGATATCTAACAAAACACTTAGTAAAGTCACTTCTAAGATTGAGTGGTCTTACAAAGTGCATGTATAAGTGTTAATTAAGACTCAAGGGCAATTAGGCTTATAGAGTGCGTGTATAATACTATTGCTCTAATAAACATTATATAAAGTTTGCTTATATACGTCTGTAAGAATAAGTTATAAGTGTAACAGCCGATATGTAATAAAATACTTTGATAAGTCACTTTTAAGATTAAGTGGACTTACATAGTGCATGTATAAGTGTTAATTAAGAATAAGGCTTACAGAGTGCGTTTATAACACTACTGGTCTTATTGATGTCATTTCACGGTTTTCTTATATACTTCTAAAAGTATTTTTTACAAGTATATATGCTCTTATAGCTTAAATAGGCTTATGGTATGCCATTATTAGAGTCTCTATCTTAATCAGAACGTATATAAAATTTATTTAAGGACATAGCTCTTAAAAGCTTTCGTTTCTAAGGGTATTTTGCTAGCTGGGTGGTGCGGGGCTTAACTAGTTGTCATAGAAATGTCTAAGCGCGCAGATGCGACACACTATTCATACAGTTTTATTACCGAGTTGTAAGATAATGTTTTTATTGTTGTTAATTGTAATATTGAAATGAAAATAAGTAAATTAATGCCAAACATAAAAGTAAGTAAATAATTGTTTAAAACATTTCATAACAATTATATAAATCTTTTTTAATTATTTAAGAAAAATATTTATTTAAGTAGGTCTGTGCTTACGTGTAAAAATATTACTGAGTATCAAATATTCAGATGCTCAAGTTTTTCAAGCATTATTGAGATGAGATTAAAAATCGTATTTGAGTCCAATATGAGGACCTATGAGGAATAAATAAAAAAAGTATTTCAATAGTAAAAAAAAATTCTAAGTATAATAATTCTAACGAAATCCCCAATCAAACTGCCATCATAATTCCAACCTTAGTTCCAATCCAATTATTTCACATAAAGCGTTAAAAGTGTCACATCTGTACAAAACAGAAATATTGTTACTCTATGCAATGCTATTACCGAAACATGGCCGCCGCTTCATGGCTGGCGATTTGATAAAATAATTAGTCAAATGCATGTTAAAACGTTAATTTAATGCGTACTTACAGGTGAAAAGTGATTCCATTGTTTTTATTTGTGTTTCCTGAGTTTTTTAAACAGTACCTTAGCACACATGAAGGCATATTTTTATTAAACAGAACACAGAATTACACACGTATTTGCATCTATCGTCTACCACAGACTAATAGAGGTGGAGCGAGCTGGCTCTACCGCGTGTTGCAACAATCTAGTTGAGATGTCTTCTCTAGTACGTAGTACATAATAACTCAATGTTTAAAAATTGGTGAAGGCTTCTTTTCTACACGCACGAAGCCTCGGGGGCAGAAAGCTAGTAATATACAAAATTTTATACCAAAAAAGCCTTGTTTTTGTTGTTTTTCTTTAATTTCGGAAACTTGCCCTCTCGATTAACGATCGTATGCTAACTAACCAATTTCGAAGAAACAAAAGTGATAAAAATATATTGTTATTTACGGAAAACAAGCCTTACTGTTACGTGGCTATTAGGTACTTATGTATTTGTATGGAGTTAATATTTAAAAGTTACACATTCAAACTATATTACTTAAATTCCAAAAGTTTAATTTAAGAATTGTTTTCTCTTGTTTTTTCATTTTTTTTCGCACTGTTGTCTTTTTTCAACAATATATTTCTTTAGTTAAATTCATTAGTGGAAACTTTAAATGCTACTGTATTATCTATAAATTATTGTTTATATGTGTAATAATGAAGCTGTATGTTTCCTTAAACAATAAAATTAAATAAAAAAATAAATGTGAGACCGTTTATTATGTTTAGATTCGACGTTTACTGTACATTTGCGACTTCGATAAGCTTATTTTCAGACACTAGGTACTTTTTGGAATCAGGGATATTTACGATTTAACATTGTTCAAAAACGTAACAATGTTTGTGGTAAATTTTACCTACTAAAGAAGTCGTGACTAATATACCGTTACCGTACACACAAAGTGCGGTTCATTCAACCTTCTCGAACTGAGTCATGTAATGTCAAGAAAAAATCACTACTGTGCAGTAATTCTTGTACAGATGCCAGCACTGTAACCTACAACAAAATGTCAAATTTCTTCAATACATTTTGAACCTATTGCTACTAGGGTATAAATATCAATATCGATTGGAGAAATTTGTCATTTTTTGATAGATTAACTACGTGAAAAACGTTTACGTTATCTCTACCTGCCGCTTGTAGGGTATCATATTATGCGTGTCAATAATAAATATATGAGCGGTACTTTTTTTGATGATTTCATAGTGTCGTACGTGTGACTGGTTCGGTTTATAACGTAAAATATGTAGATCCAAGTTCAATCGTGATGTTTAATCGAAAGCAAATTATTAGGTTTGTAAGACATTCGGTTATTAGAGTGATAGGAGATATAAGTAATGTATAAGCTGCCAAACACAGGTATATGTAGTATTCTATTCGGATATAATACATAGGTATGAGTAATTACTTACTCGTAGAATTACGTTCCAATTAAATTTGGCGAAAAGATAAACAATCTTGACAAGTCTTTTTATCATATAAAATTATTGAAATACGTTTTAACTAAGTTGACCTGTATTACTTAGTAATTAATATTTTAACCTAGTTACATGTGTGTGAGAGTAATAATTATATTTTATACATACTTAGTCATTTTTAAAGATCAGGAACAAAGACACTTACCGAAATTGTGTACCACATAATAAAATTAATTGGAATAGACATACGCAATTCACCTCCTTTCCATATTGAAAAAACAAAGAAAGAAAACGACTTGCATAAGTTTTTTTTTATCTTTATTATTTTTAACGATTTTTGTCTCTTAACATGTCAATCCAACTTGCATAAGTTAGTACGAGTACAAGTAATATCGTAAACACAATGATATTTCATAAACAAGTAGTGTAAAATATCAATGCGTGAACACACGGAGCTGACCTAATCTTTTTATTTAATAAACTTATAAAATAAGCACTTCAAATCGTCCATAACATATTTTTTTACCTACCAGCAAACCTACTAACTAACTAACTTGATACATTTTAAAAATATTTATTTGAATAGGTAGGTATACTTAGATAGCACTATAGCGCTGCCACAAATGTTCCACAACATGTTAGAAGTTCATGACCCATATAAGTTTATTACCAATTAGAACAATTAACTGGAATTTTTGTTGCCGTAGTTCCGATATTTCGGCACAGTAAAAGATACTCAAATATGGTAAAAAAATGGTATTTAATACATAATCTATTTAGTAATTACTTTAATATTTTCAAGAACGAACAGGGTAACGTAGCAGCAGCAGTCTTGGACAGGTATCCAATTATGGACAAAAAAACATTAACTTTTTAAAAATAACTGCAATAATTAGGCAATGCATCCTAGCAACACTTAAAAACAAAGTTTCACTATTATGCTTTCAAAATTATGCTATTTTAATAAATTCAGCCATTTTATTTAAAAATAGCGAAACGGTGTTTGAGCACGCGTCGTTGTTAGAAAATCCGTTTTTACTAAGAAAATCTTTAAGGAAGTAAGTACCAACGCACAATACTTTTTAGCTGCTATATTAAACTAATCTCAAAGAATATGGCGTAACCTTAGAGCAGCGAGACCAATCATTAATCTAAGGGCGTAACATATTTCCCGCTTTTTGGGCATGATTATTGAATAAGGTTATGGTACTATTGCTACTTTGTTAGTGTCCATAGCTGAATATGTTTTCAAGGATGTTCCATTCATGGACAAGTAGAAAATAATAATTTATTTTAGGTTTAACATAACTTTAACTATATTTTTCTTCCTATTTATTTAGATACCAATGTAGAATGTTCATAACAGGTTTGTCTTAGTTACCTATAACGGACCTTATATTTTTTTGATTTAGAAAACAACCGTCAGATTCCATATTCGTCAGATCCCTTTTTTCCGTATAGGTCAGAATTTTAAAACTGGTGACGAAACAGCAAACCTAAGAAGAATTATTACACCCCCGAACAGATGAAAAGGGCAATCGCCGCCGTTAACAATATGGAAAAAATAGCAAAAGCAATATACGAAATATACATATATATACTTATAATCACGACTATTATCCCCGAAGGGTTAGTCAGAGAAGGCAATGAGGACCGCTAAAGCAGTCCTCTGCCATAGTCCACTTTTCACCAAATAGCGACTGCACGTGGGGTGCCTATAGCCGATCTAAGCTATTGAATGTATGTGCACTCTTTAGTCCGTAATGCCTAGCTAGTTCGCACCTGTGCTAGTATTTTAGTCGAGTAGAAGTACATTGCTTCGCTTGTTTGCTTATTTGAAAATTAAGTTTAAATTAGCAAAATGACGAGGCAATGTACCTCTACTCTACTTATTTATTATTAGCACAGGTGTGAACTAGGCATTAGTCGCCTTTTAGACACCCAAGGGAAGAGAGGGCGGGAGTGATAGTATACTTTCACTGCTACGCGTACACGGTTATAAGTACGCGAAATATTTGGAGTATCTAGAATTACTTTACATCACAAAGTGACAAAGTCAACTGTGTCGCGTAGCAGTGAGAGAATACCCCCTCTCTTCCCTTGAAATCGAACATATTCCTTATCATTTTAAGTTACAGGATTGATTACATTTAAATGTGCATAACTGGGCGTCCAACATTGAGTACTGTCCATAAATAGATGTTTATAACTGGGTGTTGTCCATTATTGGGTGTCCAGCACTAGATTTTTACTGTCCATTATTGGTCCAAATAAAATAATTTTTATTTTACAAATTACTTTTTGGTTAACGTATCAAGTGCTGTTGTGAAAGAACAAATACATTAAAAACACTTAATATAGGTATGAATAAATAATATCAAAAAACTTAATAAAAAATTTACTAAAACAATCAAAATTTTTCTTAACCCGTCCATAATTGGGGTCTGTTACCTTAGGTACCTAGGTACCCCAAAAGCAACATTAAAAATACTGTACTATAGAGAAACAAAAGCCGTCGATATTAATGAATCAATCAAGATTACTTTCACTACGTGTATCTACTACTAACGTGTCTAGACGAATCTTTGAGTCAGCCAGTAGGCGTCATATTTCGGATCTGGTTGTTGACGTTGTTGTGACGATTAGAGACTGATGACTAGCGACATACATGGGAGGCTGGGGACGAACCAAGCTGGTATGTGGGTCAATGCCGGCGCGTCTCAGGTTCGGCGCATGCGGAAGTTCAACAAAAACTACGAGTACCGTTGTCATGACATTATGATGACAGCCTACTAGGCTAGGCGGCTAGAAGTGAC